>VYZX01017296.1:122643-294669 GCA_013401335.1 Brachypteracias leptosomus | reverse complement strand
TTATATATGCACATGGTGCATACATGTACATCTACACATATACATATATACTTATATATGTTCTTATATACATTTATATATGGACATGATGCATACATATACATATATACACATATACATCTACACATATATATACTTATATATCTACACATATATACTTATATATATTCATATATACATTTATATATGCACATGATGCATACATGTACATATACACATATAAACATATCTACACTTATATATATTCCTATATACATGTATTTACATACACATCTCAAAGCTATATTTCAAAAAATAGAAATGCCCATTTTTTTTTAAATGGGAATTTCAAATAATATTCTCTCTCCCCCCTTTTTTTTAATTTATTTTGGGGCTGTATTTTGCCAAGCACCCCACGCTGCTGGACACATTAAACATTTTTAGTTTGCTCTTAGTTTGGAAAGCTGAAAGAACTCTCTTATTCCCCAAACCCACCTGTTTTCAAGTGGCATTTACTGACATCTCCAGCTCCAGCTTGGGGAAGGGAGGGGAGAGTCAGCTCTTGGATGTGTCAATAATGCTGCATTAAAACTCAGTGTACAAATATTAGCTCTGGTAATGCTTTATTAAAGAAAAAGAGTATTTAATGATAATATTTTCTACCCTGAGCCCTTTCCCTGCATAAGCTGTGACACCAGCAAATGCATCGTTTATTTACTGTCTGCTCTTAGCAGTCTATTAGGTTTTCCCAGATTTATGTTTCATTTAATTGAATGAGCAGTTAATGAACTCCTGATAAATACCTTTATACTGAGATCTCTCAGCACTGGGGCAACGCTGCTGTTGGGAGCCTTGATTTTCACATTGTCTAAGACAAAATAATGATGTCCCTATAAAAAGTTTACATCAGCCTTTGAGAAGTCATTGAAAATTTGTTTTCCCCTCCATTATGGGTCTTTGGAAGCAAATCATCCAATTCTGCCTTTCCAGAAAAATGTCATTTTTCCATTCCTCAGCAGAAATTCATGCTTGCTGTTCCATATTTATTTGCCTCTGTATTTTTAGAATTATATTCAAAGGAACCAAATATACGCATTTTATTTTTCATACAATAATATAACTCCTAGCCCATATTCCTTAATTTTTTTCCATGAGCAAATAGACCCATAGGTAGGCAAAGAAAAGCAGGTACCCTGTGCAAATCCATGTCCTAGTTAAAGCTTCAAATATAAAAATAATTATTTAAAAATAAATATTTTGGGGACTAGTGACACCATCAGAGCACAGATTTCTGCTGCCCACATTGAATCTATATTGATTTAAGTGTGACCCTATCAGGGCAAAAAGGAAAGAAAATTATTTTTGAGTAGAACTTGGTTGGTTTTTTAGTAGAAGTCTTTTGGTTCTTCCTGATATTTAACAATATTAGCAGCAGGCAGCAGCATTGGTGGCTTTGGACCAATAATAGAAACTTTTTGGATTATAAACACAGTCTTTCCCTTTTCTCCCCAGGTCCAAAAGTACATTGAAGAGGTTGAGCTTCAAATTCCAGAAGTTTTTGGTCCTTCAAGCCACCTGCAGGAGGTTGGGGCATCTCTCCAGACTAACCCGTGCAGGTTTGCTGCTTACAGGCATAATTGCAGGGTGCAATTAGGTAGTACAATTAGTTTTATTCATTTATAGTCTAATAAATCCAGCTGGGATCTCTGAAAATCCAGCAGAATATTGTACACCCCACTCCCCCAAGCCTGTACTTGAGGTAGAAAAAGACCTAAAGTGGATGTGGTACCCACTTTACGGATAAAAAAACTCATTATTTATTTCAGCAGTGGTAGAAGTCAAGTTCAGATCCAGAAAAAAAAGCTGTAGGTTTGTCCTAAATTATCCTATTTTCTATGCTTGTTCCTATTCCCATTTGGGAATAATATTTTTCAGTGTGTTGAGGCTTCAGTGAGATTCACTGTGCAGAAGGACAACAAGATCTCAGCTGATAGTCCTTGGGAGCAGCTCTGGGGGTAACTAAACCCTGGGAATTTTTAAGCTATAAAAGAGAAGCCACGACAGAGTTGTTGGCAAAGCAAAAGCATTTTCTGAACCAGCTTCTGAGGTCATTCATTAATCAATGGGTCCTTTCTCTGAAATACCAGGGTTTCTGGGAGCACTGCTCCATACCATGCATCTCTCTCTTCATGGAGTGTGGCCAAGCCTGGGGATGCTCAGATCCCAGAAGAACCAAGGTACATAAAATTGCAGTGGGAAAGAAAAGTCTGGTTTATTGTCTTTTATCCAAAAAATAATGAGAATCCCCGATTCTGGGATTATTCTGCTAATAGCTGAAAAGTAGATTGAGGCTGTGGAGCATCATACTGCTCCTCACCTTCTCCATGCTCTGCTCATTCACACCAGCTGATGATCCAGTTGTTGGTCATTTGAGTGCTCCCTACACACAGCAAAGTTAATTAAGAATAACAGAGTCTCTCCTGCAGACAACGGTGCCTCTGTTCCTCTGGTTCTTCTCCTAAATACTTTATTTCTGAAACCAGAGCTCCCAAACTGATTTGTGTTACAAGAGCAACTTTCCTTTATGATTAATTGATTGATGACTCAGGTAATTACTTAGCGATGGGATCGCCCGGGTGGATGGTGGCATCTGGGAGGGTTGATAATGATCTCGGACTAAGTGTAGGGTTTGTACCTGCTGGTGTCTCTGCTCTGAAGGTGGGGACGTGGGTTTGGTTGGATGTGGAGGAGACCAGGGGCAGAGGGAGGCATCACAAAGGGCTCAGTCTGATCCTTCTTTCATCATGAATTTTGCTTTTTAGAATCATAGAATGGGTTGGGTTGGAAGGGGCCTCCAAAGGGCGTCTAGTCCAATAAGCAGGGACATCTCTACCTAGGGCAGGTTGCTCAGAGACCCATCAAGCCTGACCTTGAATGTCTCCAGGGATGGGGCCTCCACCACCTCTTTGGACAACTTCTTCCAGTGATCTCTCTTTCTTACTCAATCTTCTGGTAACTTGTACCTATGATTAAAAAAAAAGCAACATAGAAAGTAAAGGGCACAATATCCACCCTTGGCTGTGGTTCTGTTTCATTTCCCTCCCTTCCCTCTGGTTCCACCAGGACTGCAGCTCATCCTCCTGTCTCAGGGAAGGTTGGACACAGTCTCAATGGTGTCTGTGAGCCACCAAGAAACACCCTCAGAACATCATTATGGTTGCCCCACACAACCTGTGTGTCTTCTGCTGTTGGACTTGATGATCCTAGAGGTCTTCTCCAACCCAAATGACTCTATGATTCTCCTCCCCATGCCCCTGAATTTACATAATTTTCATTTTCTTAAAAAATATTTTTAAAATGTCTTTGCTTTTGGATGTATCATGTTTCAGTGGCCTATGAATGGTCTAAAAATTCTGTAAATGCAAGGATTAATGCTTGAAGCATTTCATGAATAGTGTTCCAGCCAGGAGATATTTGTTTATACCAGCTCTATAAAAAAATTAGCATCTACTTAATGCTAGTGCAACCTTTTTAGAGAAATTATAGGTATTAAGGTTACGTCCTCCTAAACTGATTTGGGTTTATTTTGCTTTTAGCCAGCATTTCCATGAGAAAATACAATTATAACAAACACTTGAATAGGATTAATTCTGTCTGGCCAGCTCAGTTCTTGATGATTCATTTCAGATTATCAGCAGAACATGCCCATCTTCAAACAAGAATTTGCAAAAATACTGTTTTTAATCTCCTTAAGCAAATAAAAGATTTTTTTCTGTAGCAAATATCAACTGCAGCATTTCTAAAAATTCATTAATATACCCAAATTGAAATGTCCATCCTTGAAAAAATGCTATTTTTTAATTTCCATTAAAGCCTGGAATGCACTCAGCTCCATTTCATTTCATAAAAGCCATTTTAATGGATCTTTGTTCACAGGTCTATCTTTTGCTCTGTGCAATGAGTTTCAATTAAGTGTCATCTTTGGGGCTTTTTTTTGCCACGTCTGGCTCACGATTAAAAAAATAGATTTAAAAAAAAATAAAATCCTCCTGGAACATATGCCACTTTGCAAAGAACTTTTTTTTTTACAGCTAATTTTTAACAAATCATAACAAACCCCAGAACCTCCAGGAGTTTGAAGCCAGTGTCAAGTTTTTCAGGGCAGGCTTTCTTGTATTTTAATATAACATTTTCCCTTCACCTTTAACTAAGCTGAGCCCAGGATTACAAAGCAGAAGGACATGGAAAAAAAGTATCTGGTGAAAAAAATAAAGAAGTCATGCTAGAGTAGCAAGCAGGTTTGTTTTATGGTTGACCAGCTCTCATTTTCCTCTATAACATGTAACACAAACTGCTTGTATCTCCTTTCTCCAAGCTGTAACTGCCCTGCATTAACCTGGCTACTCAATACCAGTGGTTTCATCTTTCCCACACAATAGCCACAGAAAGTCCTTTTTTTTACCTCTTTTCTCTTTCTCCTCCTCCTATTCAACCCCGGCACTATTTGGGAGAATGGAAAAATTAATTGATTTTCCCCCTAATGATGTCTCGGGGAGCAGATCAGGTTAAGTGTGGGCAGCAGCTGCACTTGAATTGGTGAGGGTGCAATTGAAAATTATCCTCTCATTGGGTTACTGCACCTGACCAGGGGGCTGGCAAGGTGCCTGCTGGGTCTGAACTAAATAAGGCTCACAAAAAACTTCTAGAGGAATTCTAGTGGCTGTGCAGAGGTGTAGAAAGGAAGGAGGATGGGGATGTATCTTTATTTTTTTGGGAAAAATACATAGGAGTTAGTGATTTGCTTAAGGAAGTCCAGGAAAGTTGCATTGAGAGGTTCTTTAAATGTCATTATTGCACTTGGTGGTGTTAAACCCAACCTTGCTGCTCTGGAAGTGCCTCAAGGACTGGACAGGGAAATAGAAACTCTGAGGAAAAAGTCAGTATAAACATTGCTGGTTAATAAAGTTCCAGGGAAGTATCAAAGTATTAGAATTCTGAATTTTGGAGCCAGATTCTTAATTTTAAAATGAGAAATTCAACCTGATGAGAACTTTAATCTATATTTTTACCTTGATACTGACAGTGAATATTGTCGAGGTTTATATTTGGTTGGGATATATTTTTTTTCTAATATTTCACATGTTTAAACTCGAGTCATTTCACTGCTAGAATATGCTCAGTTCCTCTTAGAGAACAACACAAACCATATTTTAGGTGCCCCTAAAATAGAAAAGACCAGCCAGCGTTTAGCCCGTTAGATTTTTCCATTTGAAATCATTAATATTTTGCAATCTGGATGAAGCTGTGGATATTTGTAACTCTGAAATGTCAGCCAGCATCTCCCAATTTCACATACTTGTCATCATTTTACAGGCTTCAGGTTCCTATTACAAATTGGCAGCAATGCTCTCCAGGTCGTCTAAGTATTTTCTTTTTCTCTCTCCCTTACCCAAACTCTTGCATTTCAAAGAAAATCAAGAGGTAAATTGTAGTTCCAGGCTAAGATATTCAAGGGCAGCTTTTCCTGCAGGTTGGGCTCAGGTAGGTTGGATCCAGCTCTATAACACCAAGGGAAAAATTGGGTTACAAAATAAGGCACCTGCAAACCACATAGATGGAAGGATACAGAGGGTGAGGTGTGGTCTAAATTCTGGAGTAACGAGTAGCCAATAAGTTAGTTCAGAAAAGTGGGAGAAAAATATAAATATGGCTATTATGAGATGATTTATCCAATGAAAAAATTCTATCTCATCTCCAAGGAGTTGCCTCCATTCTCTGTGTTTTCTCTTGGTTTTTTAAATCCTTTGCTTTCGATGGAAGTGCATTTTCCTGCATGTCAGGGAATTCCTGCCCTGTGTCAGACCAGGGCTCTACCAGCACTGGGAGCTTGCAGCACGAGACACTCACACTTGAGCTCCCCTGGCAAGTGTGTGAAGCACAAATGTACAAGGCACAGCTGCTCTCATGCCCTCAAAACCTTTCAGAAGGTTTTCTCTGCTAGAAAACGTGACCATTTGTCAGGTTCCTCCACTGAAAGCTCTTTAAATCCAACAGTGCTACGAGCTACAACTTCCATTTCTTCTTTTCTTTCTGCAGCCCATCTGGGAGGAGCAGGGGGAGAAAACTCATCATCTCCTAAATCACCATGACAAGAAGAGGGGAAGGCTGATGCAGCTCACCTATTCTGCTCTTAGAATCATAGAATCATTTGGGTTGAAAAGACCTCGAGGATCATCAAGTCCAACCTTTGTCCAGCATCTCCCTGACCCCCAGACCATGTCTTGAAGAGCCACATCTACTCGTTTGTTGAACCCCTCCAGGGATGGTGACTCCAGCACCTCCCTGGGCAGCCTGGTCCTCTTCTGGCAGAGTAAGTTTGTTGTCCTTTGCATATATATTGCATATGCATATGTGTTATATATACATATATATCATATGGCCTTTGCATATATATACACGAATATATTTTTTCATATATATTTTCTGTCCAAAACCCAATTCTTTTGCTGCTTTGAGCTCCACAAATGAGAGGATCTACCACTTGTAGTTTTGCATTGTCCTGGATGAGGGGGAACAGGCATAGACTGGAGCCACTGGTGGCATTCCTGGCATGTGTGCCTAGCACAGGCTGTTTACAAGCCAAAGCCATAAAGAACCACCTTTTGTAAGCATTTGCTTTTCCTGTGACATCTCAGCTGTGCAGCTGTGCAGCCGTCCCCGTGCCAAGGAGATGAAATCATCAACTTGTTTGAATTCTTGCTTTTATCAGAGCAGAGCTGCTATCATAATGGAAGGACTAACTCCTTGCTAGGTTAATTGGCTTTAATTTGTCCTTTGGAGGAAGCTTTTGACTCGACTGTCAGATGGCATTTATATAATGCTGATGCTCTTCAAAGCACTTCGCCGAGATAATTATCTTGGGCAGCACTCCTGCAAGCTCTGCATTACTCTTCTTCCCTTCATAGCATACAAAGAGGTTGGTGGCCTGATTTTTTAAGTCTAGGATTCACACCTGAGAACTCAGCCAGACGTGACCCATCCCACGTGAACACAGGGAGAAAATATCACAGAAGGGATTAGATAAAGCAGGAGTGATGAGGTCTCCATCCATGCTCATACCTGAGGGATAATTCCCCAGCATCATACAGTTCAGCCTCCACCCTGCCTGCCCAGGCCACCAGGAAATAATCTATCTTTAAAAGGAGGGATATAGTATTAATGCTTCAGAAAAGGATCCTTAGTTTCAGGGATTCAGGATTAAGCACAACATTTTTCTGCATCTACCATGAAAAAGTTCATCCAGTGCCAGACAAAGCATCAAGGAACTTAAAGGTGGATTTTCTCTCTAGAGGGACAGACCTGCAGCAATGTTAGGGTTAGACTGAGATTAGTTAGACTAAACTGATGATTTCTTTACAAGAATTTAGGGTTCTGAGTACCAGAGTCACTTGTGAACTTGGGACTTTGGTAGATTTGGCAGCATCTCTCGCATTTTCACTTTTGGGATGGGATCTGGTGCTCTCTGCCCTCCCTGTTCAAGTAACTCGGAGGTGGAGAAGCAGCCTCAAGGACTAAACTTAAGCACAGTGGAAAAAGGTTGATCACAAAAATGAATTAAAACCTTTCAACATGAGTGCAGTCAAGCAGGCTACTCTTCCTGATAGATCTCAGGACTTAATCTTTCTACATACATCAAAGAAGGAGGAGCAGGTACCTTCCTACCCATAGAAATGGGATCAGGAAGATCCAGAGTGTCTGTGATCAGATTTTGTCCCTACATCTTGAACTAGTTCTAGATTTGGAGAACCAGTTGCCATCTCCCATAGAGGTTGTATTGTGGTAGGAAGGGGAGCTTAGATATTTGTATCAATACAAAATAAGGTGTGAAATGGGATTTTGTTTATAATATACTCTATTTTTGAGATGCCCACAGTCTGGTGTAAGAGGAACTGTGATTCTAAAGCAAAGTGTGTCACCAAGGCAGGCAGCATAATCCCCGTGGGGTTAATATGTGTTTATATCTTCCCTCTAAGGCTGCAGATCTGCCCTGTAATGAGGAAAAGACAAATATTCCCAGAGAGGGAGAGGCGTGTGGCTCAGTGTGGCTGAACAAACACTCTGCTGAGGGCCAGGAGGCACTGAGGAAAGGAACGTATGAAGGGAGGGAGGGGAGATGTTGGGGGGAGAACCATTCACAAAACCTGGTGGAAAAAAGGATCTTTCCCTCTGGGAATTCTGTGCAGAATTAATTCTTGGCACTCCAAATATGCCTCTCTATAAAAATTAATGAATGAAGGCAATATGATTGCACTGGGACAGATAAACTCTTTGCAGAATGTTTTTAGTAAGGTTAAATTAACTGTCCAGCTATTGCAACAGAAATGGTGATGGGACCAGGGATGGGTCAGAACATCCCCTTATATCCATTTTACACAGTGAAATGGTCCCTACACACTCTCCTCCACTGCCATGATAGCTTAGGAAGAGCCTCTTTGCACTGTTGTAGTATTTGAGAACCTCTATCCTATAGTTTTCAAACCATTTTATCTCCTGCAAACTCTTCCTAGCTCACCAATATTGAACCTGAGCAGCCTGGTGCTATTTCAGAAGAGTCTGGGGACAACAAGCAGCAGCCTTGGCTCAACACACAACTGTCAGATCCTACATGGAAGAGCAATAAAATGCAGAGTATGTAACTCAGCTCCACATAGCACGGGCTGGCTGCTTGCCCTTTTGCCTCTGAATTGCTTTTTGAATCCCTGCCCTGCCCAATACAAGTGAAATTATTCTAATTATACAGTTTGAAGGAGTCCCCAGTGACATGCTGGATACTGATCGTTTCCTAGTTCCCTGTGAAACAATTTCATATATAACTCAGATTACACAAAGGGTCATGAGCTCACAGAAACTCTGTCTTGAAAGCTCTAATTCTAGGTCACATTTGGGGGTGGATTAAAAAAAGATGATGAACCCTCTGTTATTTTTAAAGTAAGCTTCTAGATATTTTATTCTTTTTAATCTCAGCCTGAAGAAATAGATCTGCTCCTTTCCTTCTTCCCTTTTCAGATGCATGATGAATTAACCAGGTTGTGCTTGTCAGCTCTGTTTATTAAGATGGACCAAAAACAAGCCCCAGAACCCAAACAACCCACTAACCAAAGGAAACTCAAGGTAGGATCCAGACTTTTCCCCTCCTTTCCTTTTTGAATCACCCAATGCAAATTTTAAAGGTCGTTTCATCAGGATTTGATCTATTTCTAATGACTGAGAGGACCTGCAGAGGAGTCCCAGGAGGAGATAAAATACAGATATAAAGAGCTGGCTGTTCTTCAAGAATCTTTTTTTCCAGCCTTGTGCAACAAAGACTGTTTGTGTCACCACTGGGGTATAAATTAGCCACCAAAACAGACACAGAAAGGTGGATATTGTACCTTCAGGCACCATTTTCTGTCTCTGCAGGTGCCCCATCCCAGCAGGCTCAGGCAGTTACAGCCCTTTACAGTAACATTGTCTTAATCTGCAGGAGCAGAAATAGTGGGAATGGGGGTTTTTTGGTCCTCATTGACTGCCTCATGCTCTGAGATTTGTTGCATCCCTGAACATGTGCTTCTAACTACAATTGGGTATAATTGGGGTCATAAAATTACCCAGCCTATTATATAAAATGACCGTTGTTAGTCATGATGATCTCCCATGGGATAAAATGGGGGCTAAACCTGCACTTTGTGTCAAATTTATTAGTGTGGCCTTCCAGGATCTTAAGGAGGCTACAAGAAAGCTGGGGAGGGACTTTTTAGGCTGTCGGGTAGTGGTAGGACTGAGGGGAATGGATCAAAACTAGATTAGATGAGACATTAAGAAGTTCTTGCCCAGCAGGGTGGGGAGACACTGGCCCAGGTTGCCCAGAGAGGTGCTGGAAGCCCCATCCCTGGAAATCTTGAAGGCTGGGGCTGTGAGCAACTGATGTAGTGGGAGGTGTCCCTGCCCATGGCAGGGGGGTTGGAACGAGATGATCTTGAAGGTCCCTTCCAACCCTGACAATTCTATGATTCTATGTTTATTATTTGCTGTCTTGAAGGTTGAATATTCATCAAAACCTCAAAACTGGAAAATTATCAACAAGACTTACTAGCAATAATTCCCATCACAGAATATTCCCCATGCTGGATCCATAGCCTGGTACCTTGGTCTACAACGCTGACCTTACAGGGTTTGGCTGGTCCTCAGTGGCATCAAAAATATGAGGTGAGAAAGAATGATATTAAAAGAATTAAAGGTCTTTCTCTCTCTCCCCTTTTCCCTCTTCCAAGCTTGATGTATTTCCAGGAGTCAAAACCAAAAGATGTTCTGCTGCTGGAATGACCTCACCTGCAAAGCACTACCCAGAGTCATGCCAGCACAGATTTTTCATGCACATGTTATATGCACTTGTCCAACACTGGTTTTCATATGATATTTTTCTGTCAATTAAAGAAAAAATAGCAACAATAGGGTGGTGCTGGGGAAACAAGGACAAATTGTCTTTGGTGCCAGGGTAGTGACCTTGATTAGCCAATAAACCAACCTAAATTTTCACAGAAGACTCCACCTGGGCACAAATTCAGTGGTTGTGTTTTTTAATAGTCTTGTTCCAGCTCCTTTATTCCCTTCTGTTTGTTTACTCTCTTGTTATTTGGGTGGGGTTTTAATCAATTCCTACATAGCAACAGAACTACAAAGAGAAATAAGGAATTCTAGTACAAGGCAACTCTTTTTGCTATCTATAGGATGCCCTGGCTCCCACAATTGGAGCTGAACTTCATGCTTTGGACAGCAAGAAGTCAGGCTGGATAAAATCTAATTTTTTGCTGTTAAAAAACCCACCACCAACAACAAAAAAATAGAATAGTTGAATAGATCAAAGGAAATGCACCATCCCTTTAAAATCAAGGACAAAACCCAGTCAATTCTGATAGGGCCAAGGGGTTTAGTTGTGACATTTTAAAACCCAACAGAACAAGGTGGATATAGTCTAAGGGGTCTGCCAAGGAGATTTCTATCTTCCATGGGCATTAAGCCATGGATGAACCAAAGGAGCTACATCCCTGCCTCAGGGGATCCAGTGGCCCCAGATCTAGTTCCCACCAATGATCCCATACACCAGTGGAGGGCATTCCCATAGAATCATAGACTGGCTTGGGTTGGAAGGGACCTTAAAGATCATCTAGTTCCAACCTCAATCATCTAGTTCCAACTTCAAATGCTGATCCACAGCAGTGTGAGAGCAGTGGGGAGGGCAGAGCCTCGTTAGCTCAGCCTGAAGCTGCCCCTTTCCATGCCCTCATGCCTGGTGCTGGACATCTGCAACCACTTCTAGAACCTGTTCCTTATTTCCCCCTAAAAAAATCTCCTCTCTCCCATTTTATGCTTCAGAAGATAACTGTAGGGAGTCCATCCATCAGGTCTGGGTGGTCCCACCTCCTGCAGCCAACCTTTTAAAATCAAGTATATAAGGTGGACCTGATGTGAGAGGACCTGATCTTGGTCCTCCTAAGAGGAGCTGAGTTGATGGCAGAGCTCCACTGCAGACCAAGACCAAGATGGTCCAGGACAAGGTGTCCAGCTGCCCTTTCTGAGATGTTTCTGTTGGCCCTTTCTTATCCTAGGCAAACATCTCTGCCACTCACCATCCTTCCAACTGTAATTACAAACAGTTTGGAGGGAATGATGCCTTGCCATCTAGAGCACAGCTCTTTACAAGTGCCATGCTCAAAGTTTGCCTTTTGGATCTTCTGGTGAGGAATTAAAATCAGGAATAACTTTTGCTCACAAAATTGGGCATCCCAGCTCTTGTACAGGCAGCTCGAGTCCTTCCTGAGCCAGTGACTCCAACTTACAGAGCTGAGCAGGGGACTGAGAAATTTTTTTCTAAATTAAACTTGGACTGGCTGTTTTGGTGAACTTGTCTCTTTTATAATAAATATTTTCCCCCTAAAATTCTGGAATTGTCTGTTTCGTTTCAAGCTGTTTCTTCACCCCAGGATTCAGCAAGAGCGATGGGTTTTTAATGTGGAAATTTCTTGCACAGGTCCCGCTCTCCTCGGAGCCAAATCCCATTTTATGTTCCTTAAAGATTTATTGATTGATGCTTTTTTGGCCCACCTGATGAGTTACACAACTAAATATCACAGACGGGATGTAACCACCCCTTTAAAAACCTTTCTGAAAAGTGACTCCAAGCAGCCAAAGGAGCTTTATCAGTATCACACTGATTTATTTAGCACATACAATGATTTACTCCAGCATTTGGTTTATGCTTGAAGAATCTTGTTTCTTTTTCTTTTTTTTTCTTCACCTTTTTTAGTCTCTTCTGCAAAGCTGACACATGTAACCACTATTGTTTTCTATTCTAATATTTGCAAATTTTTAGGGTTTAAATCATCTCTAAGAAATAAAAACTTTCGGTTGAAACAGGAGAAGAAAACTTTTTTCTCTCCCAGCTACTCCTGACCATAGGACACATTAAAGGGGTTTTTTTTTCTGTTTTCAGCTCCTGTTTTGTAATTAAGAAACTACTTGAATGAGAGAAAAAAAAATAAAAATATCTTGCCAACCTTGGTTCCTTTATTATTTATAGAGCCAAACTTCTTTGCTATATACATATCTGTATATATATATATAGATAAATATATCTATCAGGGAGATGTTGGATAAAGGTTGGACTTGATGATCCTAGAGGTGCTTTCCAACTTAAATTATTCTATGGTTCTATATATCTATGTCTATATCTATATCTATGTCTATATCTATATCTATATCATATCTATATCTATCTACATCTGTCCATATCTATATATCTATATCTATGTCTATATCATCTATATCTATATCTATATCTATATCTATATCTATATCTATATCTATATCTATATCTATCTTGCCAACCTTGATTCCTTTATTACTTATAGAGCCAAACTTCTTTGATGTTTCTGACAAACCCCATTAATTTTTTCCCTGTTAAACACTAAGATTCCAGTTCTCAGCCCAGGCTGGAAGTGCTGAACTGGAAGAAGTCATTGATATTCTAACTCTCATGAGATTTCCACTGAAATTCTGGGAGCCTGGAAGGCTGAGCTCTGGGTATATTTGTAAATTATCTAAATTAATCTTTTCATACCTGTGTCATTCATCAGAGTGGATGGACTGGCTGTGAAGCTTCATCACTCAAGAGGTATTGCCCAGAGCAGTGGTTGAGTGGTAACATTCCTGTATTATTGCTGGGGAACCAGCCCCACAGGCACTGCAGAGATGTCCAAAGAAGAGATGCTCCTTTGCCTGGAAGAACTTTAACAGCATTCTTTGTTACAGCTCCTCTCATCTTGACAAGCTCATGGAATCATAGAATGGTTTGGATTGGAAGCAACCTTCCAAGATTATCCAGTTCCAACCCCCCCACCATGGCAGGGACACCTCCCACTAGATCAGGCCACCCAGGACCTCATCCAGCCTGGCCTTGAACACCTCCAGGGATGGAGCATCCACAACCTTCCTGGGCAGCCTGTGCCAGGGTCTCACCACCCTCTGAGTAAAGAATTTCCTCAAACTCAGAGCCCTCAAACACTTCTGTGAGGGAAATGAGCTCAGTTCTGCTTTAAAGATGGGAAATCAAAGCTCCCAAGTGTAAAGGATTTGTTAATAACAACAGCAGAGTCAAAATCAACACCCAGAGCTCTTGAATTCTCTAGTGCCAAGACCACCAAAGCATCATCCCCTTCTTCTTGCAAGGGAAAAGCTGCTGGTTCACCTCTCCAGGGGCAGATTTTAGGGGGCAGTGAGTGACTGCTGGGATTTTACAATAGGGAGGAGGACTCTGGTGCCCAGACATGAACCAGCCACGTGTTTTTCCAACCAAGTCCTTCTGCATCTTGATAAACGTGACCTTTCTCCTGGGCGTGGAGCATTTCATAGTCTGTACTGTGAAGATTATAGAGCACTCTCAGAGACCCTAAATTGCTAGAATGTTCTCAGTGCCAGGCTTGGCTTCAGAGGTTGCAGGGAAAGGCTGTTCCAAGCTCTTCAAGTGCAGTTCTAGTCATCTTTCCAATGGATAAACCCACCACAGATCACTCCCATCCCTTCCATTCCCAAAGCCATAAACAAGCTCCAGACCATTCTGGGTCTGAATCCCAACCCGAGGAGCAAAGTCCTGAAATCCAACACGTTATCTCCTGTTAAACACACTCCTGGCCTATATGATTAATAAGCTTTCTGCTTAATTGAAGTGTGACACACAAAGCAAAAAATGTTAATTGAATTTTATAGCTCCTGGAAGTTGCCAGGTTCTTGGGAGATCATTTTGCTGAGGGGATAACTTATCTTTTCAAGCTTTATTTCTTTTTGGGTTTGGAAGGGCTGAAGGAGCATTAGCTTGGAGAGACAACACGTTTATTTATTGGCTTTGCTTTCTTGCAGCTAATGGCCATTTATTTTTCAGAAAAACATGCCTAACCTGGCTTTTAACTACAGTTTGTGTAAAAAAACTCATAAAAGGAAAAAAAAACCCAACCCCAAAACCTGTTCATCAAACCTCTGAGCTGGAGCCTTATCTCGGGTTTAATCTCAGTTTGAAATGAGGTCTGACTCCTGACCTCTTGCAGTTGAACATCCCATCACCTGCCAGCCTTTTCTTCTGGAATATCACTTTATATTCTCTTGTAATGTAGACTGCATCTGATATTACAGTATTCCCTTCTGGGAAAGACTCCTCCAAGCTTGTGCCTTGCTATACATGCCCAATTAAGACAGGAAAAGAGCTGATTAGAGTGATTGTGATAGTCTGGACTATTACAAACCATTATGCATTGATTTGGGTTGTTTAGAAGGGGTTTTTTACACGCTGGGTATCGATTATCATACCCAAATGAGGACATTTGTCAGGTAATTGCTTCTTCTGCAAGTCCAAGCAATATATTTAAAATATAGTAGCACTAAAGCTGTGATCCTCAGTAAACACATTATGCTGATGGAGGGGCTCCTGAAGTCTCTCCAGCAATATTGAAGACACTTATTTGGCAAAACCTTGGCCAAGGAATGATGCCTGGAAGATGCCAGCTCAAAAGTCTCTGCCTAACATTGTCCTGTGTCACCAGCCTGAATATTAGCTGTCAGAAAAAGCTTTGTAATTATAAAAAAAAAGAGAATTTGAGTCTTTGAAGACATAAACTCTGTTTATGTTTAGATGATCTTTAAGGTCCCTTCCAACCCTGACAATTCTATGATTCCCTCCATGCCACTGGGGTAGGTAACCTGTGCCCCAGCCTGTTGCATTGGGAAGATAAATATATATATATATATGTCCTCTATAGCAATATAAGTAATTGTTTACAAGCTCTTGAGAAGTAAAACTTCTTGATTTCTAGATTAGTCAAGTTTGGGTCCACCACCAAAATAACCCAAACAAACATGGTACTGATAATAAAATCCATCATTTCTCATCTCGTCATGGGCAGAAAAATGGCCAGAAGTTGAAGCAAAACTCACATACAGGCTCATTGGTAGGTTTATTAGAGGAGTTATTAGTGTTCTGATTGATGGACCTGCAGATTTTCATATTGGTGGAATTATTAGACCTTCAACAACCCGAGGCCTGGTTTGCTTCTCGTTGGGCTTTCAGCCTTAGTGTTGATCAGAGACACAGTTCAAGGTCAATTTAATAAAATAAAGCTGGTAGTGGCTTTGGAGCAGACCTTCTACCACAGAAGGTGGGGGGAAAAAAAAAGAGAGAACTAAAAGGAAAAGGAGGTAACAGGACAACAAAGTCTTTCCAGCTGTTCTGTGAAATTCCTCCAGCTCTTCCACTCTCCAGGCTCTGCTCTGGAGGTAGATCCTGGACCATAATACACAAACCGACTGGAATCATCAGGGTTGGAAGGGACCTTCAAGATCATCCAGTTCCAACCCCCCTGCCATGGGCAGGGACACCTCCCACTCCATCAGTTGCTCACAGCCCCAGCCAGCCTGGCCTTCCAAATGTCCAGGGATGGGGCTTCCAGCTCCTCTCTGGGCAACCTGGGCCAGTGTCTCCCCCCCCTCCTGGGCAAGAACTTCTTCCTAACGTCTCATCTCAATCTCCCCACCTCTAGTTTTGAGCCATGTTTGTCAACAAAGCCATAACCACATGTCCTGGCACCACCACTACCAGAAAAACCACATTAACTACCCACCAAACCCCTGGTATGGACCCAACCACTTCTGTTTGTCTTCTTAAGCTGCCTTCCTGCTAAAACCAGCTGGCAGATGCCTGCATAGCAAAGGCAAGGCTGGGGTTTTAAACTGCATTATCCTCATCCCCATTATGAAGAAATATAGCTCCTTATAATCCCCATTAGACTCCTGCATAATTGTGAACAATCTGCTCCAGCCTCTAGAGAGAAACCCTCCAATCTCAGGCTTGCTTCTAACTAGGATTTTAAAAGCATTGCACTAAACCCCATGTATTTTCCTTGTATTTTATGCAGAAATCACACTGATATACCAGCAAGAAATCCACTCATTTTCAACACAAAATATTTATCAATATTTTTTTTTGCTACACCTTTGTTGATGCTGCCAATTCTGTCTTCCACAGGAGAAGGAGGAACGAGCAAAGGGACCAGGAACACACACAGCCTGAGTGAAGGGTTGCTAATTCTGGTGGGGAATGGGGACTGAACTTCTGAGCTAGAAGCACAGACTCCTATTTTTCCAGATTATTAATCAGCAGAACTCTGATCTGATGAGAAATCCCACGCTGCTGGATACAAGTTCCAGGGCACTGATGCAGGGGCCTCGTGGACGACTCCTATTTTTGAATTGATGAATAATGTTGACTGTGTGCTCAGGAACCTGCCTCCTCTGAATGATGTTCTGGTGCTCCATGCAAGGACAGAATGTACAATCCTCATTAGCTGCTTTTTCCCTCTGCTTCAATTGTTTTGCATGTGCCAGCAAATGTAAATACACAATTAGGGCATATTTAGTTCAAAGGCAAAGCAAGAAAACCTACAAATATTATTGGCCAGAATAAAAATCTTCATCCATATTGAGGTCTAATTAAGCTTGGAAAATGTTCACATTGTCTCAGCTGGTTATTTAAGGGTTGGGAAACTGTCCTAGGTTAGAAAGTGTGATGCAGGCTGTTGATGTTGACTGTGGGGTTGTGACTATTGTTACTATTTGCTGCCTGGTGTCTGCACACACACACACTATAAAAAAACTCCCAAGCCAAGTGTGAAAGCAATTAACATTAGGAAGTTGTGTTAGGAATTAGAGAAGTGGTCACAGGAGATCCTCATTACAGATGGGCAGGATTAAATGTCAATTGTATCAGATGGGAAGTGCTGGTGGTTGTCTTTCCACTTAAGTGGAGGGAGTAAATAAAGCTCAGCTCGTTGGCAGCTCAGGGTACTGAAAAAGAAAAGGTTTTGGGGAAAAAAGAAAAGGCTTTTTTTTCTCTCTCTCTCCCTGAGTGTTTCCTGATTCCATATCTAGAAATGCTGCAGTTTTCAGTGCTAGAGATTGTCTGGGATTATAANGTTTCCTGATTCCATATCTAGAAATGCTGCAGTTTTCAGTGCTGGAGATTGTCTGGGATTATAAAATGCTGAAAGAGTTAGTGCCAGAGAAGATAACAAGGAACTTTCTTCCAGGGAATTTGAAGCAATCTTCACTGAGATAAATGTTTTATGCTCAGGTTAGAGGTAATTCCCCTCAATCTGAAACACCAGGTCTTTCACAAGAGTGCTGTCCCTGCCTTGAAGTCTTACTTTACAACAGCCTGACAACTTATTTTCTTTCAAACTTACGTGGGGAACTAATTAAAAGAGAGTTCCTTGATTTCCAGTGCAGAGGATTTCAGCTCACAACATCACGTTGTGATATTATAACCCATTGCAGAGGGTTTCAGCTTATACCATGTTAGGATAATCACCATTCCAGCTCCCAGTTAGTGCAGGACTGGAAGGTGCATCCCAAAACGTATCCAGTGTGTGTATCTGGAGGGTTTGAGCAGCGGGAGTGATGCCCAAGCCACAGCACCACCAGGAGCTCAGTGCAGCAGGACCTTGTTGGGCTCCACCTGATGCTCCACGGGACAACTTCATGTATCTCAATGGCTCTGCCATCCCTGCAGGGACATCAGCAGCTGGGCTTCCTCCAGCAGGAACCAGGTATGTTGGTATCTAAATAAATAAGTTGGACGTGTGAAGGTAAAACAGAGACTACCACTTATCTTCTCAGTAACAGTATTGCTGGTTACCTTTAAAGCAAATTCATACTTGTAATTAAAATATTTTTAATTTAAATAAGATCTAGCTTTGTTAGTATTTCATCTCTTCCCTCTTCTTCTCTTGAAGTTAATTCCTCCCTATTTAAAGCCTAGCAAAGTGGTTTCTTTCCCTCCAAACCCACCAAAGAAAGGCTGTGAGGAGGAATCAAGAGCTAATGACCAGAGCAGGCTGATAGCAGAGCCCAGCTAGACAGGGTTTCTGCTTGTTAAATCTGGCTGCAAGTTCTAGAAAGCTAATTAAAGCTGAGCTTATCCCTCTCATCTTACAGCCACTCGGTGTCTGGGCTATAAGATACCCAAAAAGACTTAAGTTTCCCTGCTCCTTTCACTCTGTGTCCCAGCAACGAGCCCTAAATGAAGCTTCATCTTTCTCGAGGTGTTGCTAGGTGCTAATTAGCCTCAGAGCCTTATAAAAAGGGGAGAAAGGATTTATGGAGATTGGTTTCTTGCCCACTCCTTAGAAAGAAGCTCTGAAGGAGTCTTGTCATTAGAGGCAGCTCTGACATTTATTTGCATGCTGTGGTTGTTCCAGGGGTGGACTCTGCACTTATTAATACGAGTGTAAATTGCTGCTCCAGTGGATATTTTAACAAACTGCTTCTCCTCACCCTATAGCCAGGGCTGCTTATAATATCTCCAAAGCAGAGGGGAAGACAGAGCAATATTTGTACTTCCCAGGTCTTTGTTAGTCTGGTTCAACTAAGGCAAACTTCCATCCTGGGCCAGGGTCTTGCTGATTCCTGGGTTGTTATATCAACATAAACCAGAGCAACTGACCCAGTCTCAGGTGAACATGCACAGAACTGAATCAAGCCACAGCTCCTGATGTCCCATGATTAAATTCCCACTCCTCCACCTGTTAGGATATTGGGAATTGTCCTCAGTCCCCTGACAACCTCAGCTCTACGTGCTCAATTACTCGGGCACTTGCTAATAAAGGGCTTTGGGAAACACGAGGTGGATTTGGCCTACCCAGATACCCACTTCTTATTTATTTTTTTAATTTTTTTTATTTTACTGTTCCATTTACTGGGGAGGAAGGAAGTGGTGAGAAAGTGGAGTTACGTGCCCAGCCCCAGAGTCCCAGCAGTTTACAATATTCCCATGCTCCCGAGGACGCTCGTGTTCTTGGCAGGGCTGATTTAGGGCTCCCCTAAAAGGCTGCTGTTAAACCCTTCATAATATGGCAGATTACCCCTTGTTTGTGGATATCCAGCCTTCTTTTATTCAGTTTCCTCCTGCTAAATTACCCCCCTGCACCCTGTGTAATCCCAGGCAAGTCCTTCATTGTTTGGGGTGATGGGATCCAAAGCATTGGGGCTTTTTTAGGTCATATGTGCCAGACCTCAAAGTGACCTGAACTTAACAATCCCTTGTTTCTCTTCCTCTTTCATGTACTTACTTTCCAGGATCAATCTCTTTCCAAAAATAATATTAGCTTTGGCCCCAGCCCCTGCTCCATGTCGCTCTGGGCTGTGTCTGGAGCAGTAGGGATAAGAACAAAGCTCCCTGTCTTTAGAACACTTCTCTTTCAAGCACAGTGGGGTCCTTTTCTTTACATTTGTTGGATTTTTAAGGGGGGAAAATGGAGTGTTTTGCAATAAGGAAACTGTGCCCAGTGCTAGTGACTCGGGCAGTACCCATCAGGGCTATTTACTGAACTTCTTCCCATCCTATTTTGATATTCTTTGAACATGAAGGGAAAGTCGTGACCAGGGGCACTAAAGCACCATCACTTTTTTCCAACTTAGAACATTTCTGCATTAGAAAAAAACAACCACAAAACTAGCAAAGCAAAGAATTAATGCACAGATATTGGGGTATAGAGGGACAGAAATGGCAGGAGAGGCTGATCTGGAATCCTGTGCTCTATTTAGAATGCTGCAGGAGCTTCCAGCTACTGATTATAAAATTACAAGAAGAAATTAGATGAACACGTTTAACGGCAGTGACATAATCCTTGGGAAGAAACTACTGCAGGAGTCAGTGGAGTCTTTTATCTTCACAGCAAGGCTGGGTGCCTTTCTAGAAGATACACCAGGCTAGAGACCTGGGCTTCAGTGGGCTGCAAACTGGGGGAAGGAGGATAGACAGAAGTGACACTTCACCCCTCACCTTAAACTTCCATGGATCAGTGAAAACCAGACTTAATCCTTGTGAAAGCACAAGCTTCAAGCTTGAGTTTTATAGACCTATGAAGACTTCAGGGTAGGTGTAACACCATCATAATATCTGCTCTTGGTGAAAGGATAAGAGAACTCACTGAGCTCTGTTTGCAAGCCAGAAAACAGCCCTGTTAATGTCCCTGGAAAGGAGAAGATGCTGCTTTGCCTTTCGTTCAGCAGCTCTTGGACAGCCAGACCTTCACCCCTGCCCCCATGCAATCAAACTGGAAAGGGTGTGGGCTGCAAACCCCACTGGGTAAGTGGGGGAAACTCTGGAAACCAACCCCTTTGCCCCATCACCAAACCCTTCCAAGCTTCCCGAGCTCCCCACATGGTTCCTGCTCCCCAGGGAGGATGGGTCACCATCAGCAGCAGTCCAGGATGGAGAAAGCTGCTGCCATTTGTCACCACCACCATTGTTGGTGATTTATTAAACCAGCAGGAACTGATAGGTGTGATGTGCTGTGATTCCAGAGGATAAATGTGGGATAGGATGGGCAAGAGGCGCCTGTTCCATTTGCAAATTGCTGGGCAGGGCAGGAAGGGTGAGATGGAGAAGTGCTAATGCTCCATTAGCTTATCTGATGGGTTGGGTTTGAAGGCTGGGCTTTTTTTCCCTGTTTCCTATTGACAAACATTGCTTTGCTTGCTCTTCCTCTCATGGGGGAGAGTTAATTGCCTTCCCTCTCCACCCAAGCCTGGACACTGCAGATGATGCGTTGTAGGAGCTGCTGTGGGCACCTGCCCCAGCCCTTCCCAGGCTTCCTGAGCTGCTTCATCAGCCCAGCCTCAAATCCTGAGTTTTGGGGAGAAATCACACTTTTTATTCCCCATTTGCAGGCTTGGAGTCAGGAGAATTATCCCCATTACCTCAGCAGGGCTGGCCTATGTTCAGTGCCTGTGGTTCTCTGCTTTCTGGGAGCAGTGACACTGGTGCACAGCAAAGAAAGGACCTTCCCGGAGCCAAGTACGATTTATTTAGAAGATTTTTATTTAGAAAGAAGACTTTTAAGAGAAAACAGATTTTTAAGGGCAGAAGATCACCCTGTATCATCTCTCTAGCTAGAGCTTGCTCATCCCCTGATGTTAGGTAGGTGCATCTGAGGATCTTTAGCCTTTTCTAGAGACTGCTTTAGTCTGGACAGCCCTGGACTGCCCTTCCCACCCGAGGAGGACCAGTTCTCTGGTGCTTTCCACCCAGCTGTGGCTCAGCAGCTGTTTCAGTTTGGCTGAGACCTTGAAATTAGGCCATACCCTTGTAATTGAGTTGTCAGCATTTGCTGAGAGATCATTAATTGTGTTGTCCTGCTCGTTCCCTTCCCATTGAGACAGGAAAGTCTTATACAATAACTTCACCTCGTGGAGAAGGTCATGCACAGGGTTCACAAAACACTGTCTCTGTATTCCTTTGTTTATTGCTTGGTATCCCTATGCCCATGCCATGAGCCACAAAGTGGGGGGAGATATTTAAAAATACTCTGTGTTTTGGCTCATCCCCCATCATTTGGCAGCATTTCAGTTGAGTCTTTTGGTTCACACTCATCCGAGCTTTAGAGAAATCAGGACAAAGCTCAGCTGGAGTTTCTCTTCGTGGAGAGAACCCCAATGAGGAATTGCCACAGGTTTCATAGGTCTCCATCCAGCCCATAAATCAGTCGAGGTCGACTTGAGCCTCAGCCCAGGGATGCCATGAGAGCCCAGGAAGGATCCAGACAGCTGCACAGAGCCCTTGTCTCTGCTCCAGTCCTGCTCTGCCACTGATCTGCACATCCCATCCCTTCTGCCTTCAGTGGTCCATTGCCACCATGCTTGCCTCCTTTCCCAGCATCCCACCACACACCAGCATCCTCAGGGCAGGTGATAGCAGCAGGCAGAGCTGTTATCACTCCCTGCCAACCACTCTTTCCTCTCCATGTATTTTTTTTGTTGAATGTCAGATGTGGAAACCCGGACAGGAGAATCACTCAGCACGTACCTTGTCTCTGCTGCCTGCTGGAAAGTCACAGCAAAAAAATGACAAATGAGAGAGGGAAGAATTCAGAAAACACTGAATTGCTCAAAAGGCAACGGGGCAAACTAAGTCCAACTCGTCTGTGGTTTTGCTGGTCTCTAGAGTTGCACCAGGAGATGAATACTCAGATGTTCCACTCATTTGTCAGCAGGCAATTGGTAAAAATCTTTTAGCACGTTTACTTAAGGAGTGATCTCTTTTTTTTTTTTCCCTTCCCACAGAACTCCTGTGGGTATGACGAGGCGTTCCTCAAAGAGCACTAATGATCTCATCCCAGCTGACCCTACCAAGAAACCTTTAGCCCAAGCCTGAACACCCATCAGCAAGTGCTCACTTACCATGGCACGATTGCTCCTTGATGCTCTGTTGGGTCTTGCACCAGTTTACCCAGGGGGGTTTCCATGGAAATGAATACACAGCATCATACCTGTTCTATCATGCCCCGTTTGCTGGTTTTCCACGGGCTGTACCACATGCCAGCCCTCTAAATCCTTGAAAAGCCTTGGATCTATAGGGTAGTAATTACCCAGTGTCTGTGGAGCAAGTCCAAGACAGGCTCTGGGGCTGTAATTATGCTCCAGCCTGTGTGACTGACTGCTGCCAGTTCTCCCAGTCACAAGGTGTAACGTAACCCACTGGATGTTCTCCTACACCTAAAAGCCTTTGCAAGGATTTCAGGGGCTGGATGTAGTTGAGCTGCTCCAAGCCTAGACTTGGATTTTAAATGGGATTTATTGGGAGCAGGCTTCTCAATATGTGACTTCTCCACCACATGAGACCTTTGGTGACATAAGGACCCAACCCTGTTGTTCAGTGTCTGCCATGCTTGTGTTTGGTCAGGTCATGGGAGATGCTGTGCTCATAGAATGGTTTAGGTTGGAAGGGACCTTCCAAGATTATCTAGTTCCAACCTCCCAAAACAGCTTTTCATCCTAATATGCCACAATATCATAACAGCCACTGGCCTCTCTCAAAGGGGATCCACCTGGAGAAGTGATGTGAGATCCCAGAGCTACACACGTCCTATGTGAGCACACGTGTCCTCAGCAAAGTTTTGAGATCCCTCTCACAATTTTCTTTGTTGTAAGTTCAGCCATGATCATGATTTCCCAGATTTGGAGGGGCCCCAAAAGACATCAAGGGGAAGATCTAGACTTTTAAATGATGGGGAGAAAATAGATCAGCTGGGTGTAGAGATGTGAGAGAAAAAGCAGGACATTAAAAGGAAAATCCAGGGTTCAAGGGTGGGATCCTGAGGGCCCAGCACCAGGCTAAGAGGATGTCACCAAATGGTCTCACTCAGTGCATTACTTTAATTTTCACCTCATCTCCTTAAAGCTGCCTCTGGTTTCAACCACCACCCTGGAAACACTATGGAATTAGTTATATTGTGTTGAGAGCAGGGTGTTTTCAGCACTAGAAACACTTTCCTCTGAAGTTAAGTCCTCCAAGAGCTGCTTTGGAGAGTGAGTCTGGTCACACTCAGAGGAAGACACATGATGTATTCCTTTGTCCACCCCTATCAGTGGGATCTGCAGGTCCTGCCATTATACCAATTAATTATGTCTTCCAGTGTTTCCCCACGTGTGTGCTGCAGGGATTTGAAGGTTATACAATGCAGGCTCGGGGCAATATAATTTCATGTCCTTCTGAAGCCTCGGAAGGTACAGCAAGATCCTTGGAGCACAGAGAGCTCCGTGGAGTACTTGTGAGAATAATGAGAGATCATTTGCTCTGCCCAGGAGTTTTCGTTTGCATTCCAAGCACGATTTCATGTGGGATTCTGGAATTTCTCATTAACTGATTGTTTCTGAGAGTTACTGAGGGCTTTTTACAAATGTTTGCAGCTGGGACATGTGGCAAAAAGGGGTGGAAGGTGGATATAATTGAAGTTGGCTTCATACCACTAGTTCATCAAAGGATGATTGTGCTGGTTAAAGTTTTACCCAGAAGACACACCTCTACCACAAAGGGAGGCAGTGGCTGGTGATGTGGCAGCTGTTAAAATAATATGCAGTCCCAGTCAAGATCTCTCAGTGGAACCTCAAGCAGGGAGATGGAGCCACCTGCATCTGAGCATCACCTTAGGGCAGTCAACCTGCACATCCATTTACAGTGAACGGCAGCTTTGTAGGGTGTGTAGGGAAGGAGATGGGAAGCAGCAGCAGCAAGATGATTGAATTGCATAATATATCTCTTTTTTTTCCTACCATCACCTCCAAACTGTCCATGTTCTTACTCTCTTGCTCTCTTAAAGGAGTAGGCCTATGGACAACCCAAATCTGCCAGTGGTCTGCACGCTTTTCAATGTCACTTTGTGGAAGGTTGTGTCCAGATTATGACTATATATATATATACACACATATATATTTGAAGTAGTTTTTCTTCACCTTCTGCTCTTGAGCTTCTGGAACAAACTTTAGAGAAAACCCATTTCCATCCTTCAGTTTTTAAGGGCAACAATTGACTCTCCCAGGAGGACTTTCATGGCAAGCAAAGTTGTTTTCTCCTTGAGAGATGGATAAAGTGAAACTTATATCTCACAGCTGCCTTAGTCATTCTCTTGAGACATTCTCACCTCGCTCCTCCAGCAGCAGCAGAGCCCCAGCACCCCCCTCCTGGCTTGTGCCTGCACTTGAACTGAGCCCATCAGCTGTGAGACCATCCTGGGCTCCTGCTAGCAAAGGGATCAATGCCTTAGCTGCACAAGAAAAGAAAATGAATCACAATAGAGGTTGCTGGAGAGAGGGCTTTGGAAAACATTCTTCTGTTTCTAATTTTGGTAAGGAAATAGGCAATTGCTGTCTTCAAAAATTAAATGTCATGAAATTTCAAACTCCGTTTGTTTCTGATAAATATCTCGCAGCTTGTGACAGAGGCTGCTGGAAATCTCCCCTAAAAGCAGGGCCATGTTGGCCAAGAAATGTTTGATCTGTGCTCTAGCCTTTTCTTCATGTGGTTGGACTGGCCTATAGTCAGATTAGAAAAAATCATCTGCTTAGTTTAGTTTTTAAAATTCAATTTGATCCAGCCAGTCCTCACTTTATAGCAGCTATACCCAAGCTGACCAGAGAAGGATTAAAACTGGGGATCAGGCAGCACTAAAGCACCATTTGCCAACTTCAGCTTTAGGGAGGGAGTTTGAAATCTTGATCTAGGTGTCTTCAGGCTTTGGCTGAGGTCCAGCTCTAGCTACTACCCAAGAAGGCTTGGTTGGACGGCATGGGCTTGGTTGGGTGTGCATCCGTGAGGAAGAAGAGCAATGTTTACACACGTTGGCATCTGAGTCACCTCCACACCTCCCTGGGTTGTAATTTCTGATGTAAAACATGTTGAGTAGGTTGGGTTTAAATGCCCGTGCAGATATCTGGGCATCAGCCTGCTGTTAGATGTTGTCTCAGGAGGTTTAGTTGGCTCCAATCCAGTCTTACGTGAACTTTCTGCTGTATAACGTGATCTGCACTTACAGTACTCGGTTGAGCCAGGGGAATACCAGGACAAGAGGTGATGGCCTCAAGTTGCACCAGGGGAGGTTTAGATTGGACTTTAGGAAGAAGTTCCTTACTGACAGAGTGGTCAGGGACTGGCCCAGGCTGCCCAGGGAGGTGCTGGAGTCACCATCCCTGGAGGGGTTCAACAGACAAATAGATGTGGTGCTTTGGGACATGGGCTGGGGGTCAGGGAGATGTTGGATAGAGGTTGGACTTGATGATCCTAGAGGCCTTTTCCAACCTAAATGATTCCATGATTCTAATGCCCTGACACCCATTGAACTCTCATTAAATGAATTCTTCAGTGATTGCCCTGGAAGTCTGGGACTAGTCTTTCACACTAGGGAGTTCAACCTTGGAGAATGCCATGAGATGCTTTATTCCTAGAAATCTGTGAGTCTTGAGGACAGGGCAAGAAAAGGTGAATAGGTCTCTCCTGACGTGCCACACTGCTATGGACTGGAGATTCCTCAGTTGTTAGATGTTGGGAAACATATCACCATGTGTTGCCCCTACATTGCCATGGTTGTAGCAGAGACAGCAGAGTCACCAACCGTGGTGGGATCAGATGCCCAGTTGAACATGGCAGCTTGGGCTTTACCTTGATGCAGCACAGCTCAACTGCCACCTCTACTACAGCCCGCCCCAGGCAGTGGGAATTAATTACAAAGCTTGAGAAGAAGAGTCAGTAAGAGAATTGGAATATTCCCACTGGCTCCTCTTGAATTAGATCTCACAGATAATGTCTGCTGAGCATAAAACATCCTGCCAGCTGAGCTAATACTGCTAATGAGAGGGACGCTGTGCCCGGTCTTCCGCCAACCTTTGTGGAGCTCCATGAGCTCATGCATGAACAGGCTCCAAGGAAAAAGGCAAAGTGTCAATAGAGATGACTTTCTTCAATTGATTCACCCCTGATAAGCACATTCCAGTGACTCAGTGCAGGAGGAGTAGGTGCTGGAGTTCTCACATCTGCGTGAAAATAACGTAGTATAGAAAATATCCAGCGAATGCTCATTTCTTTCCACAGGTTCTTTTTAGAGTCACAGAGGGGTAGGGGTTGGAAGGGACCATCTAGAGATCATCTAGTCCAACCCACCTGCCACAGCAGGTTCTTCTAGGCAAGGTCATTAGAATTAGAGTTGGAGTTGGAATTGAAATTGGAATTGGAACTAGAATTAGAATTGGAACTAGAATTGGAATTAGAATTAGGACTAGAATTGGAATTAGAATTGGAATTAGAATTATAACTAGAATTGGAATTGGAACTAGAATTGGAATTAGAATTAGAACTAGAATTAGAATTGGACTTAGAACTAAAATTGGAATTGGAATTGGAACTAGAATTGGAAGTAGAATTAGAACTGGAATTAGAATTGGACTTAGAACTAAAATTGGAATTGGAATTGGAACTAGAATTGGAATTGAAATTGGAATTGGAACTAGAATTGGAAGTAGAATTAGAACTAGAATTAGAATTGGACTTAGAACTAAAATTGGAATTGGAATTGGAACTAGAATTGGAAGTAGAATTAGAACTGGAATTAGAATTGGACTTAGAACTAAAATTGGAATTGGAATTAGAATTAGAACTAGAATTAGAATTAGAATTGGTATTAGAACTAGAATTGGAATTAAAATTAGAACTAGAATTGGAATTAGAACTAGAATTGGAATTAGAATTAGAACTAGAATTAGAATTGGACTTAGAACTAAAATTGGAATTAGAATTGGAACTAGAATTGGAATTAGAATTAGAACTAGAATTAGAGTTGGACTTAGAACTAAAATTGGAATTGGAATTGGAACTAGAATTGGAAGTAGAATTAGAACTGGAATTGGAATTAGAATTAGAACTAGAATTAGAATTGGTATTAGAACTAGAATTGGAATTAAAATTAGAACTAGAATTGGAATTAGAACTGGAATTGGAATTAGAATTAGGACTAGAATTAGAACTAGAATTGGAATTAGAGATAAACAATAGGAAATCTGATGCAGAAAACAAGCAGCCAGTTTCTTTGGCTATTTGCTGTCACCCCAGGCTGCTCCTCTCATGAGGTAATACTTCATATTATGGTGGGAAAAAAACCCCATGTGCAAAATTACTTCCAGTCGGTACCGAGGTAGGTCTGGAGTGCCCCAAATCCCCGTCCTTTGAACCAGATCCAGATCACATCAGTCGAGCAGGCTGTGCTCTGATTCAGCGTGGAATTTGTTTTTCCCATCATGTGAGGGAGAAAAGGTCCAGTCCAAAAAGGGAGATGTCAGCCCGGACACAGATTGGCTCATCAGAGAGCAACGATGCTGCAACCACGCGAGGAGGGAAGTGGGCTGAGCGACAGGATCCCTTTCTGTACTGCTTGGTGGACAAAACCCTCTTTGAAGGCTTCATAACAAACCGAAAGCTCGCTGGAAATCCCTCCCTTGTTTGTTTTGGCTCCCAGAGCATTTCTAAGTGTAATTACCAGCAGTTGAGGAGCGGAGAGGATGAAAAAAACCCCTTGTGGTTAGTGCACAGGGCGGTGGCTCAGACCCAGGTTGATTTCTAACCTCTGTCAGGGTCCAGTGTCACATAAAAAAAAAGAGTTTAATTCATCTGCAGCTCAGATCCTTTCCTAAGGCAGGGATGAAGCTGTTCTTTGGCCAGCAGCAGGAGCAGCATCTCCCTACTCAAAGGTGCCAGCCCTTCAGGTCCTGCTGATGTAGATCAGTCAGTGATAATGCTCTACTCTTTTTAAGGGTCCCCAGCACTTATATATAAGCCTCTCTTAACAGCACCATCCCCTTGTGCAGATGCACATCCTTTTAAGCCAGTGGATATGGATGGATTTGTGCTCCTCAAGAACTACTTGTCTTTATTAAGATGCATGTTTGCTGAGCAGTGGCAAATCTTCCCTTCAGAACACGGTGATTAAGGTTTAATTTTATTCAGGATTATGGGCAGCTCCCTGTGCAAACCAGCCCTCGTCCAAGTTTGCACACACAGAGTGCCTGGAAATGAACGGTCCTCTCCCGACTGCTCTAAGCAGCTTTGGATAAGAAATGATGGTTTCGGGAAGATTAGGAGCATCAGGAAGATCTCCAGGCTCAGGGGAAGTTATGAGAACGTGGCATCACGAGTTCAGGAAGGAGTGTTGGTGTGTTGGAGTGGTTCAAATCTCTTCACAGAATCATGTCAGGGATTGGAAGGGACCTCAAAAGATCATCTAGTCCAACCCCCCTGCCAGAGCAGGATCAGCTAAAGCAGGTCACACAGATGGGCTTTAAACATCTCCAGAGAAGGAGACTCCACAACCTCCCTGGGCAGCCTGGGCCAGGGTCTGTCACCCTCACCATGAAGAAGTTTCTTCTCATATTTATGTGGAACCTCCTCTGTGTTCCAGCTTATACCCATTGCCCCTTGTCCTATCACTGGGTGTCACTGAGCAGAACCTGGCTCCATCCTCCTGACACTCTCCCTTAACATATTTATAAACATTAATAAGGTCACTCCTCAGCCTCCTTTTTTACCAAGCTAAAGAGACCCAGCTCCCTCAGCCTTTCCTCAGAAGGAAACTCTCTTGGGAGAGATGGAGAAAATTGGTGGGAAAAGGAGGGGTTAGTGAAGGTGATGAACTTAGAGGTGTGAGCATGAGGAGAGCCTATAGATATGTGTGTATAGATATATATATAAATCATGTGCCTATTCTGCCAGATAAAGGTATTTAAATACAACATATTATTATTTGGTTTTATACCCACATTTTCATCCTCTCTCTGAGAGCAGCAGGAGGACAGTGTGGACATCTGATGAGCATCTCACCCTTGCTGTGGTGACAGCTTTGATCTGTGAAACAGCTTGGAATTAAATGCTGGTAATTTTTCGTGGATAAAACAGTGGACATCATTTGTGAGTGTCACAAGGAGAATAGCAGAGAATTGAGGTGCCCGGACATGCTGTTATCTGAGGGCCAAAATCCCGGGTGGATACAGAAGTTAATGTTTTTAACTCAGATAAAGTAATGCTACAGTCAACCCTAATTAAGTAGATTCTGCTTGTTTATTGTTTTCAAGTGTCTGCAGCTCTGCTCATCAATTTTTCACTTTATTTCTTGCCTGTTTTCTCACGTTCGGGCTCTTTGCTGGTTTGATGTTCTGTTCTCTGGAGATTCCTTTCATAAATGTTTATGATTTCCTGGGAGAGATCTTGTTTTAAATTTATTTTGAATTCCAAATGAACATTGTCACTGTGGGACGGTGTGGGGAGAGGAGAGAGCCAGGCAGTGGAAACTCCTTTAGCTGAATGCCATGGAAAAACCCCTCTGGCTCCTGCTCAGCCAGAGAAGGTCGACTGCAGGCAGAGCCCCAGCCCTGTCAATGGATCCTAAATCCACTATTTAATATTGATCTGCAGCCTCACAAATATCCTATTGACACTGGTGACATCGGTCCTGACATCAGCATGATGAAACACAGCCAGGACGTATAAAAATGACTTCCCACTGCCAGATGGGCTCACAGCAACCACTGGAGCTAAACTGGGGAGGCTCTTTTGTAAGTTTAATGAGTTATTGGTGAGAGGGTTTAGTCAGAGGAGCTCTGGGGGTTGGGGGAGTGTTGGTTGCTTGTTATCCAGCTGTATGCTGGGTGCTTGGACATGATGCTGAGCTGGGGTTGAGTGGGGCAAAGCTGGATGGTCTCAGTGGCTGGGGTAGGAGGATGTTTGGAATTGGTGCTGCAGGTATTTAAAGCAGATGTTGTGCTCACCTTGGCTCCCTGGCTGTGGGGAGCAGGTTTGCTGGGCATATAGAATCATAGGATTGTCAGGGTTGGAAGGGACCTTAAAGATCATCTCGTTCCAACCCTCCTGCCATGGGCTGGGACACCTCCCACTAGAGCAGGTTGCTCAGAGCCCCATGGCTGATACCGCCCGTGGTTCAGCTTTTGGACCAGCCAATGATCCTCAGCTTTGGAGGAGATGTTTGGAGATTCATCTTCAGCTTTGGAGGAGATTTCAGGAGATTCAACTTTGGAGATTCCTGGATATTCATCTTTCTGTGATCTGTGTTAGCCCAGCACTAAGCACAGGGGAACAGAGAGGTTCCCAAGGAGCAGAGTGGGTGCCCTGCTCTTGGACACACATGGAAAGTCCGACTTTGAGGGATGCCCAAAGGGCTGGGCACATCCCCCTGCAGAACAAGGGACCTGTCAGTGCTGAGCAGGGGGGTGGCCTTTCTGAATCCATTAAAATCTAGAAGCAGCACCATTGAACCATGGAACATTTTGCTATAGAGAGTGTTCTATATGACCACGGTGGTATTTAGGGAAACGGTTATGAGCTGACAAAAATTCACCTGGTAACTATTTTTTAATAAAATGAAGAGGGAAGGAAGAGAACGATTTGGATTTTTCCCTTGAAAATTTCCCAAAATTACTTTTCACATACCTCAATTACCTCCACCTTTCATTTTATATGTGAAAAACCTGTGCCTGCAGAACAAGTCGATGGGAGACAATAAAATGAGAACAGTATGAGACAGATCTTGGGGATGCATAAATAAAGCATGGCCGAGGTGACATCATTGGGGCAGCAGTGATTTATACCAGCTGAGGATCTGGCCCATAAAGAGGGAATAACTCTTTCTGTGCTGTGATTTATGTTCTCCAGTTATTGACTGCTGAGGAATAAGCCCTCTGCTATAAACAATCTGGGAAGCGAGGGAGGCAATTGTGTCTTAATGAGACCATGGTTCAAAGCACTGCCCTGTTACATTGACCCTTCTATAGATCAGAAAGTCTCCTTGATTTAATTACCTTCCAGAACCCCAGACGAGACAGCTCCAAAACTCATTTATGCCCCGATTTATTATTTTTTTTTTGGTGTACTTTATAGTGATTTATACTTCAGCCAAGGGACTCTTCAGGCAACTGATGAGAATTGTTTCGAGGGGTTTGCAGTTTGTCTGCAATTACATTTTCCATAAGAAAAAAAAAAAACAACAAGCCCGTTTTGGGACTGTAAAAGTCTCATCTCGTTCCCCAAGCACAAAGAATAAGCAGTTCTGGCTTTTAAGTCTAAAGGGCCCAAAACTTCAAGGATAGAATGAGGGGGATTTAAATGAGAGGCAAGACACCGTTCCCATTTGCAAGTTCACAATTCAGTCTTGCATGCACTTTTCATCAGATATTACAGGATTGTTCCACCAGGATTATCTCATCTTCAAGGAGATTGTGTTTTTTTCCCCTTCAAATCCGTGGTATGAAGCAGTGGAAATAATACAATGTTCTCTTTGATTTACTAATGAGTGTTCTCCTCTGTCTCGGGATGTCTCGCAGCCTCTCATTAGATAGGGCTCAAAACACCCACAAAATTAATGGAACACCCAAGGATGACATCTCAATTTCTCCTGCAGCAATCCTCCCTGCAACCTCTGCAGCAAACAGCTTGGGCTCCTCTCTGATCCCTCCTTGGTGCCACAGCCCGTGGTGGGATTCCATCTCAGCACTGCCAGGAAGGGATGCTCGGGGTCAGCACAGCCCAAGCCAAGTGTCAACCCAACCTGGGCACCACAACCATCAACCGTGGGGTCACACAGCCCAGATATGGCTGATGGCCACAGAGCCAGCATGGACATTATCTCTCTGCTATCTAAAGTCTTGGTAAATATTCAATAAGCACCAGCCTCTGTGACGAGCCTTTGGAAAAAAATCTCCTCCTTAAGCTTTTCCCTCATCTTGGTGGATTCAGAGAGTTTTGTGTTCCAGTTGCATGATGTAAAAGCTGAAATCCCATCATATTTTCACAATCTACAGTTGGTAGGAGCAGGTTGCCCAGGGGGGTTGTGGATGCTCCATCCCTGGAGGTGTTCAAGGCCAGGTTGGATGGGGCCTTGAGCAACCTGGTCTAGGGGGAGGAGTCCCTGCCATGGTGGGGGGGGTGGAATGAGATGATCTTTGGGGTCCCTTCCAATTCTGTTTCTCCCAGTACCTACCCTGTGGTATTTCCCATCTTTTCCCTTTCTCTGATCACACATTGGTGGAGCTTCAGCCTTTGATGTTCTGGTCTGACCTTGGCCCAGCTCCTTGTGTCTGTCTCAGTCTCCAGGGTTGGAAAGGAAGAGCCCAACACAGAAATGAGTCAGGTCCTTCTGCTTGCACCCTACCTGTGCTCAGCAAAGCATTAAGCCAGGTGCCATCATTATCTACTGTCATTAATTAGCTCATGCTATTAATTATCACTAATGTTTAAAATTTAGCAGGATTTTGAGCAGAAAACATCCCCTATATTGCTGTATTTATACTCTGTAAATATACTTTTTTCCTTATTTTTCCAGTCCCTTCAGCAGAAACTCCCTCGGGACTGAAATCTCAAAGTTCTACTATATATTGAGAGGAACTTTGACCCATAAATTAATATTTAATAAACCCCTGCCTTCTTTCAGCACAAATAAAATGCTGTGGCTCTCCGAGATGAAATATGTTTAAATGAAACAATGATTTACATTTTTCCAAAGCAAACAGTCCTCGAGTGATGTTCTTTGGAAATTATTTTGGAGATTTTTTTCTGTGAATTGGACGGGTGCCTAAAAATAATGTTGTAGATTGTAAGATGTGACAATAGCAGTAATTATACTGCTATAATTCATCTTAAGGAGCTCACCTTCCTCTGGGTATCACGACTTCCTTTTTCTCCTTGACATCCAGGGCATTTTGATGTATTCTGGTGGAACAATTAAATCTGCAGTCACAAGCCCCTCTGGAAAATACAATCTTGTGTTTTTCAGACTGGAAAAGGATGGAGGGAACTTGTTTCTCCTTATTAAAATTATAAGTGTCTCGATTAATAGGAGGGGGAGGGAAGAAAGAGAATAATGTGACAATTGGAGTGATCCTTCTCTGTCATAAAACAAATATGGTAATAGTGAAAGGCAATCAAACTGCTGAGCAGCTCAACATTGGGGATGAATTACAGGCATTCAAAGGGGAGCCCAGACATTCATAGAATGGTTTGGGTTGGAAGGAACCTCCAAAGGGCAACTGGTCCAACCCCCCTGAAAGAAGCAGGGACATCTCTACCTAGATCAGGTTGCTCAGAGCCCCATCAAGCCTGACCTTGAATGTCTCCAGTGATGGGGCCTCCACCACCTCTCTGGGCAACCTGCTCCAGTGATCATATTAAAGATCATTTTCCTAAGAGTTAATTAAAATTATAATAAAGAACTTTTTCCTGAGGTTCTCATATTAAAGAACTTTTTTTTTTTCAGAGGGTTCTGGGCAGGGCTGTTTGTACCTCTCCTGGCTGGATGTTGCCAGGTGAGTGGTCCCACCACATCCCACCTGATGCTGGGGTTGGGTACCACACTGGCACGGCTGGAAAAGCCCATCCAGTCTGCTTTTCATGTTACAAACAGGACTAGAGGAACAAAAATCTTGGTGGTATACATTATTGACAATGCATCTGGGCTTTTGATTAATAGTAAACCAACACGAGCCAGGGGAGTTTCAGACAGGGAGCTGGGTTTCGGTGTGATTGCAATAATCTGGGGCCTCTTTAAACATTAACCAAACCCTACTGCACAAATCCAGGGACCCCAAGGGGAGAGAGCACTTCTTGCAGGCCATCCTTTCACCTTAATTCTTGGCTTGATATTTTTAAGTGCCCTACTCAGCCCAGCTCCCAGTGCTCCCAGGCCATGGGGACTCCTACCCAGGCAGCAGCTGAGCAGCCCTGTTTATTTATAAGACTCAACCAGAGCCACACAAAAGGTTATGGCTACAGGCCAAATGTCTTTGACATCATAGCCTGTCATTAATGGCATAAATCCTCCGTGATTTCATTTCCCAGTCAGCTCACCAGCATCTATCACAGATTATTTTAAAGGGAAAAATGTCTAAACATTTACCTTCGAGCCCCAAACAGATCATATCGTTCTATTTTGCCTGCCCAATATTTAATATATTCTCTTGCATATGGCATTTTTATTGCAGGTTGCGACCAGTCAGGGAGCTTGTTTCAGAGGGAGATATGTACAAAAAGAAGTTTTTCTTATTCTTCCCTAAGGAGGAGAACAAAAAATGGCATTTCATTTAACAAAACCTTCATTAACCACAATACTTTGCAGGTTTCATGTATTTCTGTGCACCAGATCTCTATCTGGTCATTCATTTTGAGGGGGTGGAAAATTAAGGAGGGTGCTCTGTGTGCTCCAGCTCTTTAAATGTGTGAATATTTCATGTGGACAGGCCAGAACATTTTTCCTTCAGCTCGTGCCCGTCCCCTCCTTTGCATAAAATGATCCTGGTTACGTGCAAGACATTTAGCAAATGACTCAGAGCACAAAAGGACCCAATATACATGTGGTAATGCCTGAGTATTTTAATTTAAAGCACCTTGGCATGGTGAGTCCTACTGACCTTGCTATATTTACTGATGGAAAAAACTCTGCTTGGCAATAAGCCTTGATGTCTGACCAGTCGTTCCTGGTGACATTAATTAGGCCTAAAAAGCACCAGTTTTGCACAGCAGGGCTGGGGCTGAACCTGCAGGAGTAAACTGGGAATCCCTCTATGTTTAATGCAAAAGTAAATGGTCAGAGAGTTGGTTTTGATCTCATGCTTTTCCATCTAAACCTGGAATCACTGCAGCAAGTCCAGGTTCCAGCATTTGGGAACAGAAGAACCTGATGGGGCTGCTTCTAGAAGAAAAAGTCCCTAATGTATCATACAGCATTTCACTTACCAGAGCTCATCTCGGGAGCACCCTGTGAGAAGTTAATTATACACAATTACAGATGAGTCCTGAGATCTGAATGAGTTTGAAGGAAGAAAGCTCAGGCTCAGCTCAAGCCCCTTTCACGTCTGCTACCCAAAGGGCAGAATTACACAGGCAATTTAGCCCGTGGTGGCAGCAGTTGGGCAGAGGCAGCCAGTGTGAGCCTCCTGATGCCAGCACAGACTCCTGGAGCTCTATTTTTTCAGTCCCTGATGCTTGTGGGCTCCAGGGGATGGGAGCATCACAAGGCAACGAGCAGGGTGCCAAGGGGCCGGAGCAACGTAGCCAGGAGCTTCCCCATCCCCAAAAGTATGTATGAATTTTCCCAATGCAGAAAATAATACAAAGGGACATAGAAACAAGTCTCCCCACTCTCTGTGGGCACCCTAAAGTGTTGGAAAGAGAAAGGACAGAACCAGAGCTGGCACAAACCCAAAGTTTCCATTCAAGCCACCGCTCTTGCCTTCATCCCACATCACCCTGTACCCAAAAGCCCTCAGCACCACCAAAGGATAACAAAAGGACCTCCCACATACCTTAGCAACTATGAATTAGATTTTTCTCTTTTTTGAGCTGTCTGGAATCTCAGGAGGCACCCCCAAGGAAAAGCTACCCAGAGGTGCAGCCAGCACGGATGCGTCGGGGCGCTCATGCGAGAGCCAGAGTTAAAATCTGCCTGCAAAGCACCAGTAGCTCCATCCCTGTGACTGACACCTCCCAAAGGTGCCATAACATGGGCTGATGTAGGGAATTCTGGGGTGCTGGAAGGAGAGCAGTGAGAGGAGGAGCTGCAGAGGAGCAGTGAGTTATTTTTCCACCATTTATCATCCTCCTCTTGCTCTGCTCCTTCGCCTTCTCCTCCAATGCAGGGATGAAAACTCACACAACTCCAGCATGGATTGAGCCAGCCAAGAAAAAGAAAAGCAGCTTTTGCTGCTCCCCAGGGCATATATTATGCCTATTTGTGAATATTTTTTGGATATGTGGAGGAGACCAACTCCAAGGGAGGAATGTGGTCATCTCCTAACAGAAACAGAATCGGCCGGGTTGGAACGGGCTGGATGTGGTTGGTTGGGAAGGTGTGTTAGGGGCAGTTGGATATTGGAGTGGTGCTGCTTGTATTTTTCAGTGCAAATAATACAGTGTATTGAATACAACAGGCACACGATGGACTCTAAAGTACTGGTGGAAATGCTAAATAGCCCATCCTGGCAGAGGAAGAGCCTGAGCAGAGCAGGAGGGAGCTCAGCAGCAAAACAGCCCCAACCACCATGGTCACAGAAGCTCCCAGGATTTATGTGCTCGTATGGATGATGAGCCAAGTGTCAGCGAAACTCCGTGAGCCTTTAGAGTAGATAAAATTACCTCTAAACATGTTGGGAATCTCCCTTCTGAGCAGCCATCAGCAACAACCATCACCTGGAACAATCTTTCCAGGGACGTGGAAGGAAACCTGCAAGATTCAAAGTGTGTGGCACGAGGCTTTCAAGAAATACATAAATAATTATCCCTCAACTGCATGCAAATCATTTCTATGTGGAACACAATCCCTGAGCCTGAAAACCCAGAATCTGCAGGACTACAGCTGTTTAATCATTTACTCTAAGAGCAGCTTTGTCATTAACCAGGCGCCACGATGCGATTCCTGCAGCAGATGAAAAAGAGGGACAATATATGCAAATGCTCCTCACATTCTCTCCCCCAGCCCTCCCAGTGGTTTAATTTATAGCTGATGAGAGCACAGTTTTAAGAAGGAGAATGGCACATTAGTCTCACTGGTAGCACTGCTCAGGATGAAAGCACCCTCATTATTCGCACGGAAAGAGCCAGATTTGCTTAAACAAGAACTGTCACAACAACACCGAGGTCCAGGGATTCCTGGGGGAGGTGGTCTGACAGATTTGAAGCTGATTTGCATTAATTTATGAATATTACATAGTCTGTTTGTCCAATGGGTCTGAAGATGTTTAGTCAATGCATACCTTGAGTTAATTCAATAGAGAAACTGTCAGACAACGCGCCAAGGGACGGGCACAGCAACCCTGGCAGCCCCTCCTCATTAAACACCCAGTGTAAGGAGCTGCAGATGGATTTCATCACAGGAGCTAATGAGCTATAAATATTGAAAACACCGAGATGCTCCCAACTACATTAAAACGTTGCAACTCTAAAGGTAAATAGCAAATCCGAGAGGGTCCTTGAGATCAAAGGCTGGAGAAGAGAGAGGAAAGAATGAGAAGGGCAGAAGTAAGCTCCCGAGCCTGCTGGGAGATTGCTTTAGAAAACTTGAGATAAGGACTCCCAATACAGCTTCAGTGCTGCCTCTAATTAGGCCAAGCCAGGGCTTCCCTAATTGTTTTAATCCCCTTGGCTTCTCTGAACATGGGAGTGACCATGCACCAGGCATGGGGATGTGGAGGAGAGCACCACGTCCAAGGTCCACAGCCTCCATGCCCCACTGGTGCTCCCCAAGGCAAATTCCTGGCATCGGGTTCTCAGACTGACCAGACCTACAGAGAAGGGAGGCCAAGGACACCATGACCTGTCTCCATCAGCACAGCCTTTGCAAAGCAAGAAGGGGGTGACATTACACCTCCCTCAATTGAATTAATTACTTTCCCTTGCCAGGTGTTGCTGTTACAATCACCCCTCAGCCTCTCCAGGTCCTTCAAGTGGAGCTACTGAGCAGAGAGAATTAAATGCAGTGTGTGCATTTGAGCTGCTCCATACCTTTATTCCCTTTATTTTCCTTTAATTTTTTTTCTTCAATTAGCTGCTGGGCTTCTTCTTAGAGGGTGGACATCTCTTGCCAAGCTCTCTTGCAGAAGGAAGAGTGGAATTCCCTCCATTTCCATCTGGAGACCGTGGAGGTGTCCTGAGTCAACTGCTGACGGCCAAAGATCTTTTGCCTAAGGTGTAAACAGAGAAAATACCAATTTTTGATCCTCTTCCAGCAAAAGTGAAGCCAGTACAAGTATCAACATAAAAAAAACAACAACAAAAATTGCTTTGCTGCTCTGTCTGGCATTCTCTGGATGAGTGTGAAGGACTCACAGAAAAACAGGGGTAAGGAAATGCTTTGGTTAAAGGTAGATATTATCATAGAATCATTTCGGTTGGAAGAGATCTTTTAGATCATTGAGTCCAACCGTTCCCCCAGCACTAACTCATGTCCCTCAGCACCACATCTCCACAGCTCTTAAATACCCTTCCTGGGGTCTAGCAGCCACTGCACCATTCAAGGAGGTTAAAAGACTTCCAAAATAGAGCTAAAGCAGTATTATTTCTCTGGGTAATCTCCCTGCCCCAGGGTGAGATTCATCCCTGTTCATAAAAATCCTGTGCTATTAAACTGCAGAAATCCAGCCTTCCCTGGTAACAGCCTATTATAGAGCAATTAATGAAATTCCAGTGATGATTTCAGTGGAAGTAGTACCTTGGAGTTCATCAGTCCTGGGCAACACTAGCAGCCAGATCTTTCTCAAAGCCTCATAATTGAGAAATTCCTTATGCAGTGACCTCAGATTGCTCTGGTTTGATGTGTTCTTTATTTCAGGGGGGTCCCAAGGCAGGGGTGGGGGCCTTGGGCAGCCCAGTGAGCAGAACCTCTGTGTCCCTGCTGCTCACCAGCTCCAAGCCTGCAGGAAGCAGGTGTAGCCATGAGGCACCACGCAAGGCAAAATCATTAATGAGTTGATTTGCATATCAAATACATTTTATGCACAGCGAGATATATTTTGCCTTTAAAAAAAAAAGAAAGAGAGTAAAAATATCAATCCTGGAAAGCAAGAGCCTGTGGTTTCCTACCTGCTGCAGAAGAAAAGGCCTCCCCTGGGAGCCAAGGTGGTTCTTGCAGTAGGAGGGAGCAGGATTTATTTGGGGGGTCCTCCCTGGGGCTGCCTGGTTGTAAGGAATAACCAAGGTAAGGCCAAGTTTGGGCACTGGAACAAGCTGCCCAGGGAGGTGCTGGAGTCACCATCCCTGGAGGGGTTCAACAAACGAGTTCATGTGGAGCTTCCAGACATGGTCTGGGGGTCAGGGAGATGTTGGACAAAGGTTGGACTTGATGATCCTCGAGGTCTTTTCTCAACCTAAACAATTCTACTTTGCAAAATTTCACCCCCACCTTCTATCATCTCCTACAGGTTTGCCAAAGAATGAGCCCTTACACTGCTGCCCTGAGGGGGTGTAAGAAGTTTTGGGGACCCTATACAAGGGCTGAACCCCCTGCAAAACCGACAGCCCCTTCCTCAAACCGCTGACAAGCCCCATCACAGCAGGACAGATGAACCAAGGTGGGATCCCAAAGCACATATCTCATCCAGAACCTTCACTGCACAGTGATCTCTAACCACCAAGCATCCAGAACCATGAAAGAGGCTCCCCTGCCATGACTTCAGCTTGAACATTTTGAAAGAACAGACATTTCTTTAAACATTATTGCACATTTTTTTGCTCACCAGCAAAACCTGCAGTCGGCCTGAGCTTGGCACCTCCAGAGAATCAGTTTGGTGAGAAAACTGGGAAATCAGGAAGCAGCTGGTTCATGCAGTTTCCTCCAACACATGCTGGCTGCTGAGGACATGGGCACCCAGCCAGCAGCATGTCCTGGGTCCTGCTCTTGCTGACATGCCACCATCCACACTGTCACCTCTTTACCCCATCTAGATTCAGGTGTCACACACTTACAGCCTGCAGTCCACACCTGATGCTTGCTAGATGCCTCCAGCTGCTATGGGGAGGAGAAGAGCTCAGCAATTACCTCGTTAGCTACCAAAATACTCCATCTGTGGTTTAGTTGCTATATTTATGCTGACTCCACCTGACCAGCCCAATGGCCAGCAGGAGAGGGAAAGGCACTGACAGGAGAGGGTGCTAATGATTTAGGGAAGTGGAGCAAGCCAGAATGTGCAGAGAGTGGCCCCTGAGCTGCAGACATCAAAGGCAGGATCAGAGCAGAGAGTGGCTCTCACAGAGGATGCTTTTCAGCAAGGAGAAGAAGCAGGTCCAGGCTGTGACAGCTAATCCAGCCCTGTAATTATTATGACAAGCTTTCCAAGAGACCATTAGATTTGAAAAGTAAATCTGGAGTCCTTCTAGATAGGGTCAGGGCTCCATCCAAGGCATCACTTAATAGCATTAGGGGGCTGATAAAAAAAAAAAAAAAGGCTTTAAAACTCAGCAGAGGGGTGAGAGCTGCTGTGAAATGCTCCACGGGCATCCTCGGCGGGTTTGATTCTGGTGAGCTCAGCACTTTCCAGCTGAGTCACAGTTGAGCAGCCTCAATATCTGCCCCGGAGGCCACACACAAACAGCTGGGAAAGAGCTTCCCAAGCCAGACAAAGCTGTTGGGTCCCCGTTACCCTTCCCCATCCCCTTACACAGCCCCCAGCTCCACGCTGGTGCCACCAGGCTCAGGAGGAACGGAGCACGGGTGGAGATTACAGTGCTTGGAACGGAGCTGAGCTGAGGAGCATCAATAAGGGGATGTTCCAGGCAAACAGGAGGATTTGAAGATGAGTTTCCTGCTTAATTTTTTAATCCCTTTCCAAATCTTCCAATGCGCTTGTGCTCTGGTTTCCCCCTCCCGCCCTCCACCATCTCTTTCCCTTGCATTGTACTTTGTGCAGACTTTGGAGCATTTTTTTTTCCCCATTTCTTACAACTTGTAGCTAATGATCTGCAGCTCTGTAGTTCCAAGGATGACCTTAGGACAGTCCCTCAGCCTCTTCGGGGCAGATCTCCCTTTGGTGCAAGCTGCCCTTAGTGCCTGTGTTCTCCTCTGGGAAATAATGATGGTATCACCTTTCCTCCTGCCTTTTATCAAGGGAGAGAACAACCTGTCTCTTCCTCAAGTGCTCCAGACAATGTCTGTGCTCAGACAGCCACAAACACCACCCTACAATAACCTCCAGACCCTTCTCCCAGTTCATTTCCATCCACACCGCACGCATCAAGTTCATCCTCATGTTTTTTTTAATTTTTTTTATTTATTTATTTAGAAATAATAAAATAAGACATAATATATAAAAATCTGTACAATCCACAATTTGTGCAGTACATTAGGAAGACTTTGATACAAAAAGGCTGCAAACAGGAAAAATAGTAATGGACAACTGTCAGATGTCTCGATTGTTCACCTTACAATAGCTGCAGGCCCAGTTACAAANACCTAAGACATGGTTTGAAATGATTAAAAAAAAAAAAAAAAAAAAAGAAAGAAATCAGTTTATCATTGGCTGTGGGATGGCAACTACGCAGCACCCTCCTACTTCACCGTGGTTGTGAGCAGCCATAATTTAAAGACATTACAGTACTTCTCAGTTTTACCTTGTAATCCATTGTGAAAAAGAAGACCTAGGAGAACAAATAAGATCTCTGGACCCTTTGTCTTTCCCGAGAAGAGCGAGGGCTGACTACCACCCCAGGAGCTGATCATGGCTGGGAGAGGGTCTCGTTGACCAGCTAATTAGCAACGACTTTTACCCTCGCTGCTTAACCAAGGGCAACTCGCACGGAAGAGAGAGAGAAAGAGGAGAGAAGAGCTCCATCCCCACCTGCCTCGGAAATGCTCTTTGTCACTGCACGCAGAATTATGGTTTAGACAATGTGTCTCATTCAAGTATTTTTCAGGGAAGGGCAGAAATAACATATTCCCCCCCAGACCCTAAGCGAAATACAGTATAACCCCTCTGTGCGAGCCACTGGAGCAAGCCTGGACCAACGCCTGCTGGAGCCTTGGGTAGAGCTCAGCCTTAATTAAGGGCCTTTAATGAAGCATCAGCTCGGCCCAGGATCGTGGGGCACTGAAGAAACGCTGTGTAGTCCTTGCAAATAATGCTATTTTTTTCCAAGAGGGCTACCCCAATTTGCTGCTGTAGAGATGTGCTACCATAGCCTGTCCTACACCGGGCGTCGTGATGGGCAAGGGGGGAGGGTACCATGGAGTGTACATTGCAGGTCTCTTTCTAGCAGCTTCCCAGAGCCAGAGGCTGAGTGCAATTCTGCAATGTAAGAGTCAATCGGCAAAGACAAAGGGTTATTTAAAAAATAAAATAAAATAAAATAAAATAGAATGTGGCAGAGAGAGTAATACTGGATTACCTCCATGCACACCCTTGACGAGACTAGCGCTCGGAAAGCTGGTAACTTTTAAAGATGCCAGTAACTAGAACATGTTGTCAAATGAAAAGTCCATGCTGGAAAATAAATAAAAGAGGAGTTCATAGCATTAGGAATTCTATAAGGCTTGCAAGTAGTGGCTAAAAATCATGCTAACCGGTAGCATCTAGGTACTAGCTAGCCGAGACTGCCGAGCAGAACTGACACTTTTTGTGGCCTTTTTTACTTCTTCTCCTTGTCCTCCTTTACAGACTTCTATTTACATTTGGCTTTAAATACGAAAATACTTGATAAACTTTATAAAATGTACATTTTAAAAAATATTTCTGAAAAACTGACTTGAAAAACAAAACAAAACAAAACCCCAAAACCTCTGCACCAGAAATGTTAAGGGGGAGGGGATATTTTTTTTTTCTTTTCTTTCCTCTGATTTTCTCTTGCTGTAAAGAACCAAGTGGGATCCTGCATTTCCCATCCCCCTTCTCTCATCCCTCCCTCCAATAGCTCAAGTATCATGTAGTAGGAGCACTGTGCACCTCGGGGATGCTGACCTGGAGAACAGGTCCCCTTTCTCCTGGTCAGCCTCCCCCTTTCCATCCCTTCCCCGTCACGTTGCCATGAACCTTCTGTTTCACTGAATACTCTTTGGTTTAGGTTTTTTTTTTTCATTTTTACAAGAATATCACAATAGCAGCACTAGCAGCACTCAGTTGTCTTTGCTACTGTTGACCCAGAAACTGCCATCCCATCACCTTTACATGTCCAGCCTTTCCTTTCTTCCACGTCCCCCCACCCCAGGAACAGCCTCAGTACTTGCACGGAATCATCTGCCCTCTCCAGGAGCCAAATCTGTGTTTACAACATCGAATTCCCACAGTTTTGAACCCACCCAACTGTAGATACCATCTTATCAGACACCGTTTCATTGCAGGCATTTCTTTCAGGCAGGGCTGGAAGGGGCCAGAGGCCTTCACAGATTGGTTTGCAGAAGACATTAGACCTAGAACAAGCTGTTTTTTAATGGCATACAGTGATCCAATACTGCAAGAGTTGACTGGGAGTATTGTCCCCACCACCCCTCTCCACCTGCTCCTCGGGGAAGGCAGGTTTGCTCTCTCCTTGATCTTAGAGGCACAGAGAATTTAAAGCCTTTTGGGAGAAGGAGCCAAGATACCGCTAAAGCCGGAGCTCCAGAAGGTCACAAAATCTGCTCAGAGCTCAGGGATGTCCCTCAGCCACTGACCACCCTGGGGTTTGCTGGGGAGCAGAGGCAGGAGATGGACCTTGCTTCACAGCCTCGTCCTCCCCAGACCATCTGAGATGGCAAAGAGGCTTTTTCCAACACCCTCGCCCTGCTGAAGAGAAGCATTTGGTACCAAATGCCGCCATCCCTGTGCCACTCCCAAGCTTCTCCTCTCCATTACCTTCTCCCTCCCTCTTCCCAAACCTCTTCCTGAGGGATTTATCTATGGCTGGGCATCGATCAGCAGCTTCTTTCATCCCTGGCACAGCTGAACCACCAACGGCAGCGAGGGGCTGGGCTCAGCACCCCCAGCTCTTGGAGGCCACCTCAGCGTTGGGGTCCACCACCAGCTTGGGGACGTCTGGACCAACACTTGACCTTCTGCTGCTGCCCAGTCCAGGGAGGACCAGGGAGGACAGATTTCTGCTGGTTTGCTTTTCCCCAACTGCCTTTCTCCTCACGAGCAAGGAAGGGAATTTATCACCCCACATCCGAGTCTTAAGCTTCTAGAATAAGGTGCAAAATAAAGGTCTTGAAAAGAAAAGAAAAGAAAAAAAAAAAAAAAAATCAAAACCAAAAAAAAAGGTGTCTGAGGTTTGAATTTTTTTTTAAAGCAGCCTGTAGAAAAAAAACTTCCTTTTTTTTTTCTTTCTTTTTTTTTTTTCTTTTTTTTAATATTTTTTTTCTAAAATAAACTCCGCTGTGCAAAACTGTGCATTTTCTTTGGTATCCATTTAGGTAGTTTTAACTTAGTACTTTTTTCTATGTATATATATATATTTTTTATTTCATTTTTTTTCCTTTAGACAGAGAATTAAATTCTCCCCCCAAAAATCATAATTTTGCTGGAGGCTACTGGTTGGCCTGATATTACATAATGCCCCTTATGTAATTGGAAAGAGAGAAATTGATTCTAGCTATCAAACTACTGGCCTCAAAAGGAGTTTAGACTTTCTGGCAACATTGGCCTCTCTGAAGTGATCACGAGCTTTTTCAACCCAAAAAGTTCAACACTGACTTTTTTGTTGTTGTTGTTTTTCCTTAAATTACACAAGAGAAAAATAAAAACTACACTGCAACAAAAATAACCATTTGTGTTCATGTAGTTAGCAGCAGCTCTTTAAAAAATAATTATAATAATAATAATAAGGCAGATTCTTGCCTTTGTTATGCCATTAAAAACATTCTTGTTCCCTAGAGAGAAGCATTCTGGAAAAAGTTGAAAAAAACAACAAAACAAAACAAAACAAAAAACAATAACCCAACCAAAGCTTGCCTGCAAGTTCAAGTTTTGTAAAAAAATATATACATAATTTATTCTACAACATATGTGCCTTCTGTTCATACTTAGACATGTTTAGTGCTTTGTGTTTAGAGTTCGTTTCTCTGTCGTCCCTCCTCTGAGGACAGCCCTAAAACCAGCCGGGGTTTCTCAGGTCTGCTTCCCTTCCCACCACCTCTTCACCAGTACCGTTGTCTGAAAACTGCTCTGGGCCAACTTCTCAGGTCAACGTGCCCTTGACCAACAGACGTTTGGTTTCTTTCCTTCCAACCAAAAGAGAGAGGAAGAGTTTGCCAGTCATATCTCCGACTCCCGCCGCAGCGGCCGCGGCTCTAGAGGCACCCCTGCTTGGTTGTGGTGGTCCATGTCCGGGTGGGTGTCTGTGCTCATGCTCTCAGGCACCCCAGTGTCAATCTCGTCCTCCTCTTTGCTGGTGAGGGCCACTTCGTTCTCGTAGCAAAAGGAGTTCGCGTTGGAGAGGATGTATTTCTTTTCTGCTAAGTCTCTGGCACTACAGATGGGGGTGTTGGGCACTTCGTATGTTTTGTGGAACCTCGAGTAGTCCACTTTGTAGTAGTTCTTCTCTTCGAAGAGCACGGGCTCGTAGCGGTGGCCCCAGAGGATCTCGTTCGCCAGATATGAGCTACGGCACTGGGTGGTCATGGCGGTGGCTTCCACCATGCCTTCTAATATTACTACAATTTCAAAGTCAGCATTGTCCATGTCCTGTTTGCTCAGGTCATACAAAGGACTGTCCTCATCTATCTCGTGTACTATCGTAATGGGGGAGACCAGGAATATGCGGTCGATCCCGCTGTCAAACCCCACGTTGATGTCGATTTGATCCAAGGGGATGTACTCCCCTTCCGACGTGATCCGGGATTTGAGGAGCTGGGCTCGCACGTGCGCCTCCACCAAGTGGCTTTTCCTCAGGTTCCCCACGCGCCACATCAGGCACAGTTTGCCATCTCTCATGGCCACCACGGCGTTGTGGCTGAAGACTAGAGTTTCGTTTCTCTTTTTTGGCTTAGCCATCTTTGCCATGACGGCACCAATGATGAAGGCATCAATGATGCAGCCCACTATAGACTGGAAAACCACCATGAAAACTGCGATGGGGCACTCGTCTGTGACGCACCTGAAGCCATAGCCGATGGTGGTCTGGGTCTCAATGGAGAACAGAAAGGCTGCGGTGAAGCTGCTCACTTGAGAGACACAAGGTTTGCTGTTCTCTTGGTTCTCCAGATCCCCGTGCAACAGCGCAATCAACCAAAACACACAGCCAAAAAAAAGCCAGGAGAGGATGAAAGTCAGGCAGAAGATCACCAGCATCCACCTCCAGCGGATGTCCACGCAAGTGGTGAAGATGTCTGCCAGGTATCGCTGTCCCTTCTCGCCCACGTTGATGAACTGGACATTGCAGTGCCCATCCTTCTTGACGAAGCGGCTCCTGCACTGCTGCCTGGTGTGTACCTTGCTCTTGCCATTCCCAAAGCCGTTGGCCACGGCCATGGTTGACAGCTTCATGCCGTCCTCTTCCGAAGACACGATGCTGTAGCGGTTGGTTCGCACGCTGCCCATCACTACTGCTGTGGACTGAGGTGCTTCTGCTTTAGAAAACAGTCTAAGTTTCTGCAAAACCCTTTGGAGAAACAGTTTTGAAAGTTCTAGAGGAACACACACACACAGAAAAACGGGGGAGAGGCCGGAGTCCCCAAAAGCCCTTGGGTCAACCAAGGACGGTCTTCTGGCATGCAGAGTTAGCTTAGCAAGTAACCGTCATAGAGAGGGCATGGTCTGCAAGAGAAAGAGAAACGTCGTATTAGATCGTGGAGGAAAAGGATGGGGAATCAAACCTGAAAGAATCAAGTAAAATTACTCCTGTGGACCAGAAGTTTCCTGACTTTTAACAGCAGCATCTTCTGGAATGTGCAGACACGGATTGATAAAAGATGACATCATTACTCCAGAGAAGGCATCACTCTTCCCAAGTGACAGCACAGGAGGGATTACATCACACAAGCAACATTCACTTAATATTCACCATTACGTCTAAGCAATGGTCACTGTAAAGCTGGCCCTGCAAAGCATCTCTCCACTATTCACACCTCTGCTTTTGGGTTCTTTGGAAGCAAAAGAGCAGCGTGAACATCCATCCGTTCACGTGTAAGCACCAAAGCAGTTTTTAGTGACATTCAAGGTGTCTCCTGGACTGTTTCACCGATGACAAACAAGGGCTGATGATGTGTACTGAGAAAAACAATACACTTGGAAAATGCCAAATTTCCATGAAATTACATCGCGCATATATATATATATATTTAATTAAGCTTTAAAAAGTTGCGTATTCTCTGCAGATGGCAGGAATAAGGGCTGCGTTAGCTCCTCCTAACCCCATAAACTCATTGGGATCTGTGTGGTTTCTACTCTCACATCAGGCTTAAGTCATACAAAACAAATTAACCCTTGTAACAACCCTCATCTGCTCCTGTTAAGGCCACTAGCAAAAGGCTACGATGGAGGAGGACCAGCTGAGCGTCTTCATAACACCTTTGGTGGCAAGTCCCAGCAGCTTGCCCTCCTCCATCTCCAACAGGTAACGGTTCTGAGCATCCCGTGGGTCCTAAACATCAGCAATTAAGACTCAGTGGAGAGGCTTCTTCCCGAGGGGTAGAAGCCACCAAACTTGTTTCAGGGAGGTCTGGCTTAGACCCAGGCTTAGCTTTTAACAAGTGCGTCATCTATTAAGTCATGCACTGGATATCAGGAAATGTAATTGGAAGACTGCAGAGGAGAAGAGGCATTAATGCAACTGCTCCATCCACACACATGCCCCATGGAGGAAACAAAACTAAAACCCAAGTCACGAGGAGTGTCTGCTGCCTGTTTGTCATGTGAAAAGGAGACTCCAAGACTGTCTACAGCAGCAGGGGATTAAATTGTGATGCTCTCCATAAATCAATTATCAAAACTCATCTGAGCTTCTCCAAAACCCAACAAAACCACAGCCACCAAGGGGCATGACCTCTGCTCACCAAGCAGCATCAACGCCCTGTGGCTCCTCCTCTGATCCGTACCCAACAGTGGCTGTAGATAAAAGAGTTTCTCTCCTCTCTCATCAGCAGCCCCTAAAGCCCTGCAGAGGTGCTCCAAAAACTTGAGGGATTTCAACCAGTTTCTCACCCCTCCCACATCCTCCAGCCACATTACAAGGGATTGAGGTCAGCAAACACTTGCTAGGAGAAGAGCAGGTCACAAACAGCAACCACCACCACCACCACCGTGCTGCAGTTGCCCGCAGGCTGCTTCTCCTTCTCAGGTCTCCTCAGGGTTTGCTTTTACCTTCTCTTTCTCCCCTCGCTTCTGTTTGTTGTGCAAGAATGAGCCCCAGAGCCTGCTTGCCAAGATTAGTCATCTGTGACTTCAGCGCCGTACAAGACGTTTTGGCAGCTTCTCAGAGGGTCAGTGATACTGGGTTTGAGGAGGGCTCTCAGAGATGTGGGCTCATGGTAGAGCTGCCCTGCTACATACCCTACACTGGGGATCTTGCCTACACTGGGTAAGGACTCACTTCTTCCCCCCTCACACCTTTGTACCATGGAATTTCTCATTCCCATCACGATATTCTCAAAAATACAGTGGAATTCTTTTCACGCTCACTTAACCTATTTTTTTGGGGTGGAAAAACACTTCCATGAGAAACCTGAACTCAAGGGGAAAGTGAAATTACCCTTAATAGATTCCACACAAAAGGACTTCTTCAAAACCCATCATACTGCTCTGCAAATTGATCACTTCTACAAACCACATCCTACAATCACAGTCATGTTCGACTGCCACACTCCAAGCCTGGTTTGCTCCAAGCTGATGGAAACACACAGCCCAGGAAATAGTTTGGTTTGAAGTCTTTTTTTTTTTTCTCTGCATTGTCTCTTGGATTTTAGAGGAAAACTTGCGGCAGAGGGAAGGACAAGCTGTAAAGTTGCAAGTGTCTGAATATGCAGCTCCCCCCACAAAAGTCTTGACCCAAAGACATTTGTTTGAATTCCAGAAATCACTGAAATGGCAACGCCGGGTTCCTGCGGCAAGCTGGCTGCAGATAGAACTTTGGGATGTGAATTAGGTATTATACATTGCCATAGTCCTACTCTGGATGGCTGAGCACTTTCTACCTCCTGCACCTTGCACAACATTCCTCCTTCCTTCTACCTCCTGCACCTGCATTCCTCCTTCCTAGCTGGATGCTGCCCACGGGAGCAACCTGCACCAATTCAGCTCTAATGGTCCTTAAACAGGGTGATGTGCCCGGGGACACCTTGTGCTGCCTTTACAGCCTGCCTGAAGTTTACACAGCAAAGCCCTGCTGTGATTTCCCACAGCATAGTTGTCTTATTTCTTTCACAGCACAACTTGTCTCTCTGCCCTGCAAGTGCTGGGAGTGGGGAGGATGCTGGGATGGGAGCACGACCAGCACCGTGCACGGGGCCAAACCGGTGCAAGGCAGCAGCTCTGATCTTGCTGCTGTAAAATGCCCCTGGTTGCCTGATCACACACCTCATCGGTGCCCACCTTGACTTTCCCAACCAGTTTCATCCCAGAAACAGTCAGAATAGCATGAAAATCTCATGGTACTTTGCTAATCCACCTGCTGCTCAAAGGCAAATCAAGTTTGCTGTCCCCCACCCCATTACCAGCTGTTGGTGGCCCCGAAGATGCCAAGAGAGTGTGGGATCAGCCCTGGAATCCTCCCCAGACAAAAGAATCCAACCCAGCACCCACCAAATGACCCTAATCTGTGTCTAACTGGGCCGGATGCCCTGCAGCCAGGCACACACACAGCTGTAAATTCAGTCATCACTAGGTGTGTTGTTATTATTATTATTAATCCAGGCTACCTTTCCTCCTGGAAGGGAATACAGGAGGAGAGCAATGCAGCCTGTAATTACCAGCACTGGCACCAGCGCAGCATTACTGGGAAGGGCTGAGATGGGATGGGAGAGCCCCAGGCTTGCTCTGCTGCAAGGGGATGCTCAGAGAAGCCCAGAAAAATGGGGCTGTGCTGCATCTGCAGCATTTCTGAACCCACCTTTGTGGAAATGCCCTGATGAGGAGCCCAAACCCTCACTTTCCCTATAGCAAGCATTCCTATCCAGACCTCTCCCCGGGGCAAGATGTTCTCATCGCATGTCTGAACTCCACCACGAAGGGAATTTGTGCAGAAGGTTTAATACAGAGCAAAAACTCCGAAGTGCAAGGAGAGCTGAGGGGGTGTGGAGAGGAGCACTAATGAGCTTGGAGCAGCTATTCCCAGGCTGACGCCAGGCAGCCCTGCAGAGCGAGCCGGGCACATGTTGCTAAGAGAGCACCAGCAGCACCTTTGCCAAGCACCTTCTCCTCTGCCCTCGGTAAACAGAACAAAGGAGCTACTCGCTCCAGAGAAGCCTCTTCTCACAGTCCCTGCTCCCTCCAAGCTGGGTACAGCCACCCCGTAACCTTCCTCCAGATCCCTGCCTTACTCAGCAGTCGTTCCCCAGGGCTTCTCCACTGGTTTAGGTAGGATTCCAGTTAGACCAAGTGGGGAGCTGCCTGCAGGAGAAGGATCTGTCCTTCATGATCAGGGAAAAAATAAAAAAAAAAACGAAAAGAAGGGGAAAAAAAAGAGGAGGGGGAGGTAGAAAGAAAGGGGAGGGGAAAAAAAATAAAAGAAAGGGAGAAAAAAAAAAGAAGGGGAAAAAAAAGAAAGAAAAAAAGGAAAAAAGGGAGGGGGAGAAAAGAAAGGGGGGGGGAAGAAAAAAAAAAAGGGGAAAAAAAAATAGATGATGCAGGGAAATGGGTGCGAAGAAATAGGAGAAAGGAGAGGACAAGTGGTGCTCGCATCTGCTGTCCTGCCAAGGAGCCGGGTTCAGGGTATTTCTAGCTGATGACACAATAACTACAAGTGAGCAGCCATCACCAGGGGGTGTACTTGATGCACCGGCTGCGAGGATGGAAAAGCAAACAAGTGTAAAGGTGAGGCTGGAGCAGAGGAACAAGTGCGGCTGGGTGCGGGCTGGAGCGGGGCCGGGCGGGCAGAGGAGCGGGACGCGGCCCCGGCTCAGCCCCGGCCCCGGCACCTGCAGCTCCCGGCCCCAGCAGATGACAAAGCAGCCGCGGAACCCCCGCCAATCGAGCTGTAAATCTGCCCTTCCTTATCAGTATTTTTTCCTGGAGCTGTCATGAACTAAGTTGGAACAACACAGTCTCTTCACCGGCTTCCCAGCTGCAATGCTGGGGGTTTTTTTCCCTCTATTTTTTCTGGCAGGATGATGAAAAATAATAATAAAACAAACAAAAAAACCCCCAAAACCCGTTTCCCTAATGGTAATGAATGAAGGCACAGGTTCATTTCACCCTCCTCTGAAATATTTCGGGCTCTCCTTTCAAAACCACGCATCTCCATCTCTCAAGACTTGATACTTTTGACCTCTCTCTTGTACAGGAAACAACAGGCGAGAAGAATGGGGAGGGATGGAGCGGGGCTGCTGCTCAGCCCGGAGTTGTCATGCAAACTTCCAGCCCTTCCCCGGGATAAAATATCTCGGGAGCGGGGCGGGAGGGGAGGGGGGGGATGAAGCAGCTGGTGCATGGAAAGTTATGAACATAAACAGATGCTGCAAGCAGATGCTCGAGTGTTCCCAACATACCTATCTAATTATTTTAGGCACTGAGAATAGCTCGTGGATGGTGCATGAGAAACGCAAGGAGTTCCCCCTTCCAAAGGGCTGCAACTCGCTCCCCGACCAGAAAAAGCCTCATTTCGGGGATTTGGCAGCACGGTGGGTGCACCCCCAGCCAAGCTCCCACCGCATCGCCCCTTCCCCTGCCAACCAGCCCGGCACTGGGAGCCGACTGGGTGCCTAGATGTAGAAGGAAGGTTCTCCTTACCTGCCGCCGGCCTTAGAGGAGGTGCTCATGGAGTTAACCCGGGGTAAGATCCAGCAGCGCGGGGGGTTGGGGGGGGAACGCAGCAAAGCCAATCCCAGGGTGCCCGCCGGCCTCCGCCGCTCCGCTTGCAACTGAGCCACTCAATGAGCCGCTGCCCCTTTTTTTTCGCTGGCTGCCATGTGATGTTTAATAGCGGCTCCGCCGTCCCCGCCCTCCCAGCTGCCCCCCGCCAATAGGAGCCGGGAGGCCGGCCCGGGCCGGTGGCGGGGCCGGGGCAGCGCGGCGGAGCTGCCGGGGGAGCGGGGGTGCCCGGCCGAGGCGGGGGGTGCACGGTGCTAGGGAGCGGAGGGTCCCCGGGAGAAGCCGCGGTGCTCAGGACCGGAGCGTCCCCGAGGGCAGCCGCGGTGCTTGGGACCGGAGGGTCCCCGGGAGAAGCCGAGCTGCTCCGGACCGGAGAGCCGCCGGGGAAAGCTGCGGTGCTCGGGACTAGAGGGTCCCCGGGGGTCCCCGCCGCTTTGGACCGGAGGGTGTCCGGACGTAGCCGCGGTGCTCGGGACCGGAGGGTCCCCGATGGAAGCCGCGGTGCCCGGGCAGGCAGCGCCGGGCAGCGTTTCCCCGGGCCCCGCTCTCTCCCGCTCCGCTGGGTGTCCCTCCGGCTGTGCCCGCAGCCGGCACCTGCCGCCGGCATCTGCCCACACCCCCCACCGCAGAGAAAGGGTTTTGCAAGACTTTGCTGGGAGCCGGTGAAGGTCCCGTCGGGGATGTGTTTCTACTCCTGGCTCATAGTGTCCGAGGTTGTGTGTAGAGGGTAAAAACAGCAGAGAAACTAGTTTTGTTCCTTCCTTCCTTTCAGTGAAGAGATGTGCTCAGGTGCAGGGTATCTCCTAATTAATGCCTGACCCTAATAAGCTACAAGCAAGTTGAGCATATTGCAGCACAACCACTAAACTTAACACCCTTTCCTTATGCTGAAACCCCTTCCAAAGCCAGGGCTTTGATCCCCGCACTGAGATCTTCTGGAGCAAGGCTGGCAGCAAGAGAAGTGCTTGCCTGGCTGCAGTACATAAGGTCCATGCCTTTGTTTCATACATCACCCGTGGCAGCTCGACCCGCAGGCTGGCTGGCTGGGGTTGAAACCTGCAGAAATCAAGCTGATTTTTAAGAGCTTGTCCTCCCTACAGTGGACATTGGCTTAAGACAAAGAAAACGAGGATGAAGTGTCTGGCTGGGAGCCTCGCAGGAACAAACCCAGCCTTGTAAGCACGCTCTGGAGTTTGCCAAGCTCCAGCTCTGATGGACAGTGCAGGGGTGTTGGCTCCCGGGGCAGGTGCCCGCTGCTGCGACACTCTCCTGCTGCCCTTGGAAAGCCCGGTGCAGGCAGCTGAAATGCCTCACGGAGCCCTGGCTGCTGTGCTGGGACACTGAGAGTGAAGGTGACTGCTGAATGTGAGGGCTGCAGACCACACAAGGCTTTGGAAATTGGAGTGAACACCTTCAATTCCAACCCAGGACCAGAACGGTAATTTCTGCAACACCCAGGGGTGCTGGGGATGCTTCTGGGACAAGACAGTGTTTGTCAGCAGGCAGGTCTTCTGCCTGGAGTGCTGAGGGATAGACCAGTCCAAATGGGTTGGCTACTCCAGAGAGGCTACTTCCCTACAACGTCCAGAACAGGCTCTAAATATGATTCCCACCTTTCCACAGCAAAGCCAGCACCACAGTCACTTGTAGTTCATAGAATTGTCAGGGTTGGAAGCAACCTTAAAGATCATCTAGTTCCAACCTCCCACTACATCAGTTGCTCACAGCCCCAGCCAGCCTGGCCTTCAAAATTTCCAGGGATTTCCTTCCAGCACCTCTCTGGGCAACCTGTGCCAGTGTCTCCCCACCCTCATGGGGAAGAACTTCTTCCTAACGTCTAATCTGAATCTACCCACCTCTAGTTTTGATCCATCCCTCTGCTTAATCTCTCCTCCTCCTCCTCATTTGTTTCATAAGTTTACAACTCTGACATTAGCTGGCTTTAAATAGTGAAAATGCTTTGCCCAAATGCTTTCTCTTGGAGCACAGGCTTTAGGAACACACTCCTCCTGTGGCTGCTTAACAGTTTCCACTGACTGTCATTACTGTCACTTACAGTTATTTGCTGAGTTCCCCATACTCTGAATGAGGAAGCCCCACATTGTTGCAGCAAAAAATACCACAGCCAAATGCCCCCCCCCCAGCACACTCAAAGTTTACATGATGGGCAGAGGGGAAGAAAAGTGCATGTGTATATTGAGTAATCTGGCGTGTTGGGCAATTATATTACGAACTATTCTTGGGTGATTCTGCTCATTTTAAAGTGGAAGAAAAGTCCTATGACACAGGTGAGTGTCTTGTGAATGGTGAATCTGGAAAAAAAACCTCTAAGAAAGGATGACCTCAATTATTCTGATCATTCAGGAGAACAAAGATCATTAAGTCCACAGAGTTTGAGAGCCATAGGCACAAATACTACATAGTTCATTTAGGATTTGTAGTGTCCCTCATGTAAATGAAAAAATCCCTCATGAATGAGTGTAAGTATTGCCAAAAGAGGAACAAATCAACCCATCTTGAAGAAGGATGTGCTCATCTATATGGGAAGTAAAGTCGAGCTGGGTTCCACTGCTGCTGAGGGGTGGGATTGGCAAATCTCTGCACAATATCCACAAGATATTACAGATCCCAGCCCGGCCTTGCAGACTCTTACTCACCCTTTACTCATACAAACCGACTGATAAAGGCTCCAGCCCTACTAGCCCCAGAGACCCCAGATCCGCCGGGATGAGTAAGAGTTATTCACAGCAGGATGGACTTGCAGGTCCTCATGCTGAGGAAGGGGAGAGCACAGACACCACAGCTCTTGTAAACCCTTCTGAAAGTCAGAGCAGCTCTGCCCAGCAAGCTCTTCTTAAATCAAATATTGATTCTAATCTATTTTAGAGCTAATGAGAACCTAACAAAGCCACCTCTGATCTGCATGGACCTCGGCAAGAGAAGTGCTTCCAAACCCTGCAAATGGGGAAGTTGAAGTTACAAGCAAAGTTTCTAAAAAACCCTTTCCTGTTGCAACAAACCAGGACAAAGAGGGTGAGAGACAGCTGAAAACTTAACCCTCCAGAGCAAGGGTGGGTTTGTTTTCCTTCCCTCAATGAATGGTTTTCTAATTTGATGTCATCCAGCTCCACAAGTCTCTTATTGCCTCACTGCTGGGCTGAAATATTAGAAGAGCTTGTGTGAAATGGTCACAGGCTGAGGAGTTTTCAAGGCAAGCTCCTCAACCTGCAGAAGAAACAGTATCGAGGGATAAGAAGGGCTCTGGGAAGGCAGAACATTCAGATTTCAAGCCAGGGTAGGAGCTGCAAGAAAAGGAGCCAGCTCAAAGCAGGATGCTTTTCCTAGACACATTTCAGGTGAAAAAAGGAGCTTTTTGTCCTCACATCTGTTTTCCAGCACCGTCCTCAGCTTTGCCCATCACAGCCACCCCGGCCCTGGGTCTTGCAGAGATCTGCAGATGCCCCGTGGAAGCGAATTGGAGAGCTGGATTGCAGGCAGAGTCCTTGCCAGCTGGGCCCAGAGGCTTTAGCTCCTGCCTTGCTGCACGGGAGATGTTATTAAATTGTTTTTTTTCTGTCTTGGCGGTGAAATACCCTAATTATCAGATTGCATTAGTCTTCATCTCTTAAAGTGGCCAAATCTGCTTTGGTTCTCAAGGATTTTATTGCCAGCTGAAAATAGCTTAATTGTATTGTACTTGCAAAGAAAACATGGTCTGGTAGAATCAAAGCAGTCGGTTTCCACAAGAGGAGAAGAAATGCCATAAATAACACGTTGGGATTTTTATTTCTTTTTTTTTTTTTTTCTTGGTCTCACCATTTCCATGCATGTAAACTGGCATAAGTTAGTCTTTCTTCTCTCACCATTAAGTCAACTGGAAAATATTCCTCAGGAAAAGGTGGTTTCCCCATTCACAGTAAACCCCTGGGGTTTAGGCATTAACTGGATCTTTATAGGTCTAATACTGGGATCTCCAAGGAAAAATGAAGCCACGTTGGTAAGAGGAGGAATGGGTAAATCCAGTGAAAATTCCACAGCGAGACGGTTACATGTTTGATAAGACTTGGGAGAGCAAATAAATAGATTTTGTGCTTTACAAGGAAATAGGAAATACAGATGTGCAGCCAGTGACCCAGTTATATTGGATAATAACGTGTTTTCTTCCTCAAAGGGGTGAAATATGACAGAGGAAATTGAACTGGTTTATATATCTGAGAACAGGGGAACTCACACAACATGCACATTTTTTTTCTCTCTCTTTCCCAGACAAGTTGTGTCCAAAGTCTTTGCTGAAGGTTTCAGGTTGTCTTATTTAATCTTATTCTAAAGCCAAATCACCAGCCAGTGAATCTAGTTTGAAAGAAAATATTAAGTCTCTACTTCCAGCCTTTGCTACCGCAGATGGTGGATGTGGGAAGCAAGGTGAAGAAATCCTGAAATAATGAATTGCAAACACTAATCCATAGCTAACAGCAACTGTGTGTAATTCACAATCCAACAGCAACCCAAGAAGTTCTGCCAAAGAAAACCTATTTCCAACACCATATTCCTCGTGGCTTGGTTCTCAAGGAATTAAGATGCCTCATTTCAAGGGTCTTGAATTCCCAGTTAAACTTCCAGGCCTGAGAAAATATGATAAATACCTGTTGGTGAGACCTGAGCTCTCTCAGCCCGCTGCATTAAATACATCTGTTATTTAATGTACACCTTGCACGGTCTTTTCTAGAAGCAGTTGTGTGACCATTTTGCCATCTACTTTCATAATTTAGGATCGTGGATAATCTTTCAGCAATGCAATAACCTTAAGGGATACCCAGAATTGTTTGTGACGTGGCAATATTCTGTATTTTCCCTTGTCCAGCCATCAGCAATTTGTCCTCAAAGGCAACAGAAGAGGAGGTATATTTGGGTTAATGAGAAGAATATTAGTATAAGTGATAGAACTGACCAAGCAATTACATCTTAATATTTTCCTATTAATCTCAGAGTTATCTAATGATCTCCTATAGTTCCCACTCTTTGGATGTCTCAAGGGAAAGGGAGTTAATGGTTAATAAAACTCTCCAGAGTGGTGAGAACATGCCCACGGAGCTGACAGAGGGAACTTGACAATTCCTGGAAGGAAAAGGGTTAAGAGCCAGCAACTTACACATAACAAAACCCTGTGACCACACTTTCATTCTCTTCCTTACAGCTCCAGTTGCTAGAGTTGCTGGCCTGCCAGGTTTTCTAAAGTCAGGATAAGCTCATGCTCAGCTGAACAGGACAGGGTAAGAATATCTTGGAATTTCTCTGGCTTGCAACCCTTTGGTTATGTAACTATGATGTGGAAGCAGGAGGGTTCTCAGGGCTGTAGATACTCAGGTTTTTCAGTGCATACCCTCCTGTGGGCTCTCACTTGTCACCTACTTGCTCAAAAGCCCACGTGGTGCTCGGCCAACCTTCAAACTTTCACCTGTGGACTCCACTGTGCTTGGAGACGGTGGTTGAGTCCTTCCCTCGACAGAGATTGATGAGTTGAGCCTTCTAAAAGGTTGTGAGCCAAGGTGTGAGGGTGGGGAGAGGTGCACGGGATGAAGATGTGGTTCTGGTCTGCTCCTCTGCCCCTCAGCACATCACCACCAACCTTCCTGGCATTCTGGTCGGCACAAAAAGGTGGTAACCTACCTCCTGGTGTTCAGGGCAGGGTGAGGAAGGGGTGAAATTTGTGTTTCCTCTTATTTCCCCATGTCTGTAAGAGGAGGGATGAAGCAGAGATCTGCTTGGGCCTTGGTCACCATGTGTGTGCCACTGTAGGGGAGAGTGTGGAGAATTTCCAGTGGGAAAGGGTAGGGTGAGAAAGAATAAAAAGTCAATTAGAGTAGAAAGAGCTAGAAACTTTTTGTCTTTTCTGTGCAAAATGAATGCAAAGTACCTGCCTTTCCTGCAGGTCTCCACTGACCCAGCTCTCCTGCTCACCAAGGTGATTCCAATTGGGCAGCTTCACTTTCTCAGGTGACGTTTGGTGGTTCCTGAGGGAAAGGTGATGTGAAATATGTAGGTACGTGATGAAACCTGCTTCCAACAGCTGAACACTGCCCAGAAGTGACTCAGAGGAGCTCTGTTAGAGCCCTGCCTGGTGCATTGCAATGTGCAGAATGCAGTTCAGCTGATGCTTGGCTCTTATTCCTCTCCTTTATTACCTATCAGTGCATCCACTCCAGTGAAAATCATATGCATGAGCTCAGAAGCATCTGATTTGCTTTAACAAACTGCTCTCCTCACTTTCTCACACTTTTTCTTTCAGCCTATTATCTGGATGCAAAGGTCCTCACTGTTTTCTATCAGCTTGCACCAGAACCCAAGTCCGTGGCCACAATGTAAATGACAATATCAAAGTTTATTTTCTCTCCTGGAAAGCAAATAAACTTTGCTAAAAGCAGAGAGTTAGATCATTGGCCATTGTGGAAAGAAAAGCAGATTAGCAACCAAGCTGAAGTTTCCTGAGAAGCCAGCACTGTGCCTATTGACATCAAAATGTGACCTTCCATCTTGGTGGCAGTGATGAAACCACTCCCTGGTAGGAGCCAGGGTGGCCGTGGTGTGTTTGTGATGGACTAAACGCAGGAATTCCTGAACCAAAGAAGGTCCTAGAGCTGCTGGAGCTGGTGTTGAGTGGTCCCACCTTGACTGGGAGAGCCTGGAGGTCTTTCATGGCCATCACAGCATCTCCTCTGCCCAGCTCCTGCACTCCCCTGGTCAGGAAGCCAAGCTGAGCAAGGAGAGCCTGGCCAGGAGACACGTTGCCTGGGCAATCAGAGGAGTAGATCGCTGGCACCAAGAGGCAGACCAGCCCTGCTCCTAACCCCTGCGTGGCTGGCAAGGAGGCAGATAAATTAAATTAGCTGGCACCTCTCTAAATGTCCCTCCGAGCTGAAATTGAACAGATGAGTAAAACCAAACCAAGCTCCAACTGCTGGTTAAACTTCCGGATATTGTTTTTGCCTGATTATTTGGACCAGCCCTCCCAGGCCCACGCATAGACCACCTCTGTCATCTGAAAAATCTGTCCTCAGAAAGGAAATAATCTCCAGCAAGTAAATGCCACAGCTTCCTTTCTCCTGCTATCATGATCTTGTGCTGCCTGGTTGCTCTGCTGATGCCATTTTGTGCCTCCAGGCTAAATTCTGCCTTTCGTCTATGCAGCTGCTCAAGGGAAGGATTCCTCACCCAGCCTTGGGCATCCTGCATTAAAGCTGGGGCCAAACTGCATGTTCTGTGCTCTGGTTTGGCCTCTTCAAGATGCAGAGAGTGAGGGACAGGGTGGGCACAGAAGGAGCCTTTTCCCTGGTTTGGACTAGGAAATGTTGTGCCTCGGAAGGCAGGAACCAAGCGTTTCGCTGTAATCTCCCTAATACTTCAAAAGTTGGCTTTGATCCTCTGATATTATTTGAGCTAATGCCTAAACCCTATTAAGCAACCTTGTGACAGAGACTGGAGGGGAAAGGATTATGCCATTTCCCATCAAGTATTAAAAAAACATCAGTGTGGAACATGATAAAATGTCAACGTGGCCACAGCCCAGGGTGAGTGTGAGACCCGGTGACATCATGGTGGCACCACGGGTCCCAGGACCCGGGTGGTGTCCCAGGGCTCTGCTTGCTCCTCACACACGTGGAGGGATGCTGCAGAGAGCAGGTTGCCTGGGAGGAGGCTGGGGACTGGTCCCTTCCCTGGGGCTGGCACCCCTTGGTGTTTTCTGCAGTTTGTTGCTGGCATAAAGTGATTTGCAGAAACATGCCACGGGTCTGCAGCTCATGGAGAAGACAGGCTGGCTGCAAGAAGTCCATATTCCTCTTTAGAGGCCTTTGTTAACTCTTTGATACATATTTCCCTTTAATCTGAGCACGCACTTAGCTTGGGAGCCCAAAGCCTCCTGAGGCCAGCAGCACCAGGCTCAGGGAACACCCAGCACCCAGCTCCTGACGATCTTGGTGTGACAAAGGGCAGAGATCACATGTAGAGACAATCGGTGGCAAAGAGTAGAGTGGGAGAGCACACGAGAGAGACAAAGAGAGAAAGAGAATGAACAGAGGCTCGTCACGTCGCTCGTTCCAGCACTGGAAGGTGCTTGTGCTCTCTGACAGCAAAGGTGACATAAAACCCCCTCTGCAGAACAGCCCAGAGCAGAGCACAACGGGCTGGCTTTGTTCCTCTGTCCTGATGGGGTGACTCCAGTGCTGAGGCTCGAGTGCCAGCAACGCCAATCATTCCTGGGTCATTTGCTAGAAAAACAAACCAAACCAACCCTCCAAGTTAGAAATCACCAACCAGCTCATCCTCCCTTAATCACCACCCGTGCTGCTGGTCACCAGGTCCTGCAGGTGAAGCCAGGATGGGGCACAACGGAGGTGAAGCTACTTGAAAGCACAAGTGAGTGCTGCAGAGAGCTGTTTGCTTTGCATTATTCACACTCTCCAAGTTCTGGCAAATTGCTTTTCCTCTGACCACACTTCGCTGTAATTTTTTCAAGCTGAACTGGTTTGGATAGAAGAAGTGTCTGTTCTGAATCTTCATTAGAAACGTCAATTGACTTTGAGTCTTTTTGGAAGGTCCAGAAAGGAACCGAAAACTTTCAAGCATCTTTGTGCTTTTGGTGTCTGGAAGTGGCTTCTCTCACAGGAGAGAGAAGAGAAGAAGCAGATCTATTGGAGTAATTTAATCTGTATAAGGTAATTTACTACAAGGCAATATCCAGTGCTCGGTGCTTTTCTTTTCCAGCACACAAGTACCCTGACCTTGCTCTTCTCCAACCTCAGTGGTGTGCTGGATAACTCTGGTGAGAAGCAGCTTCCCTAAGGAGCAAATCTGCAAGTCCTGACTGACTTTGCTCAAAAAAGGACCTAGAGGATGGGATCAGCTGTAGGTACCTCCTGCCCTTCCATGGTTAGGCTGTTCCAGTGCTTTCATCATCTCAGGTAAAATTAGCACTCTGGTAATTACCCTGGGCCAAATATACCCCTGATGAAAGTGCACATATTTCAGAGGGATGAAACTGGAGATGGAGTTGGTTGGCACCATCCCCTTTTCTTAGGGCTGACGTAAGAAAAGGGATGGGAGCTACTTCAATCCCACACCCACCCGTGCACACATACCCCTACATGTGATGCTTCCATGCTGCTGTGATTTTTCCCAGCTAGAGCTTCACATCCAGCTCCCTGAGGATTGCTAATGCCAGGGTAAGGGTTCCCAAATTATCCCTCCACACCTTTGGTACGTATCGAAGGAGGTCTGTGGGTTTTGGTCTTCATCCACAGGTTTGCTGGAGGGTGTTGGGCTCATGGTTGGTGGTGTGTAAAGGTGCAGGGCTGATGTTGTGTCTGATGGTGAAGAACTATCTTTGGCAGCTTTACCTGGTACTTCTTCAAGAAGGATAAAATGGGAAGAAGGGGAAAGAAGCCTCAGGGAGGCAAAGTGCTGTGGGTGCTCTGACAGAGGGGTTGCCATCTCAGCACTCTGCATCCCCCTCAGACGAAGCAAGTGGCAAAGGAAAGGTGGATTTCTTGCCTATGGAAAAAAGTGATCACTGAAGAGAAGAGGTTTTAATAAGTATAAGCAGGAAATTATTCCAAGAGCTGCAATAAAGCACTTACCAAATTAAGTTTCCCGACTCACATCCTACCACGGGTCACTCTGGAAACCATCCCATTGAAATTGGTGGGGTCACATTTACTCAACGTGAGTAAGACCCTTGACCTGGGCGGGCGAGGAAGGTTTTCCCTTGGCTACACTCACCAGGGTCTTTTTGGATTTCCACTTGGAGATCTGAAAAGAGACCTACCCAGTTATGCATAATTCCTGTTTTTCCTGCCCCAGTCAGGGCATGGGTGTCACAATGAAGCTCTTATCAGTCCAAATTTGTGCTAGAACCACCCAGTACAGACACTTCACCCAGGCAGTGGTACTGGGGAGGCTTTGGGAGAGTCTCCTCTCTCTGCTGTTCTCTACAACGGTCACATAGAGGCCGTCAGCTCCTTTTGGCACCTGAACCAAGCAGGGATCGTGCCGAATGAACATCAGACCAAAAATAGGCCCTCCCCCGTCAGGCAAGGCTGAGAGACACCCTGTGATCAAAGATGGGGAAACACGAGGAACAAATACAATGCCCAGTAGTCGCAGCAGAGCAGCTGCCTGACACTTGTGGAGCTTCCTACCCCACGGAGGAGAGTCTGAAGGAAAGGATGTGAAGAAGGATGATGATATAGATGGTTCAGCAGATGTTTCATTGGAGCTCCTCCCGTGCGTGAGAGAACGCACGAAGCTGTTCAATGGAAAATGTGCATTCAGAAGTGGACATGGCACTGAATATGAGATAATTATTAAGGCATTTCTAGTTTGGAGCCTTTCTCTGTGTAGTTCCCCATCGGAGACATTAGCGGTGCCTTTCTACACGCACACATGTTCCCTGGCCCAAACAAACAAGCAGCTTTTTGCTTCTTGTCACTGATACCTCTTGAAGTAAGTATCTTTGGCCACAAATAGATCATTGCCCTATTTGAAAAGTTCCTAGTGGAGTGTAGCCAGGTCTGCCTGGCTATATATACCTAAGCTGGCAAATCGAGCGACCTCTCAGCTCTTGCTTCTATATATAAAGCAGAATGATATAGAATAAATCAGCTGGACGGAGCACACGTCAAATCAATTTTTATAGCAAAATCGTTTTCTTTCTGATTTGAGTTATTCCACCGAGCTGGAGAAGGCAGCTCTAGGAAGCTCTGGTCCCAAGTTGGCCTAGGATGGGCAGGCAGCACCAGGAATGTGCTGACAGCAGGTTCTCCACTTATACCCTGCTTATAACACGGCCAGTTAATATCGGCTGGCGACTCATCGGTGGGGACAGCACCGTTATTGTTGTGCCACGCTGCAAAGCTGACCCCTGAAGGAGAAACCAGCGCTGGGGGCTGAGCAGAAGGGGGGGTTCATTTGGATTTACGGCGCTCTGATGCTCTTGGGCAGCCGCTCAGCCCCCGGGAGCTGGGCGAGCTCCGCGGCGAGCGGAGCCGGGAACGGGGAGTTGGGGGGGGAGAGGAGCTGCTGTTCCGCCCGCGGCCACCGGGTGGCGCCAAAACGCCCGCGGCGGCGCGGCCCCCGCGGNGGCAAGGGCTGCGGGACTGGATCTGGGGCTGTTATGTGGGGCTGGGGCTGTGCTGTGGGGCTGGGGCTCTGTTGCGGGACCGGGGTTCGCTCTCTGAGTGCGGGTGAGGTGATGATAAACACCTGGAGAACATGAATCCTCCTCGCTGGTCATTGCAAGTGGCTGATGGCATCTGAGGTTGGGTTTCTGCAGGGCACTGGGGACACACACCTGGGTAGGAAATTCATGGGCATTTTGTACAGTCAAAGGTGATTTTGTGTTGTGGAGCGTGAAGCAAACATCTAGTGACTGGTGGCAATGTCACAGCTTCAGAAAACCCAAGTGTTCTAGGGAGCAACATGAGCCCCAAATGGAATTATCCAACTCCACACTGGTTTGCCAGATGTTTATCTGATTCCCCCACCATGTCCTCAGCCACAGGGTCTCAACCTATGAAAAGAAGTCGCTCCTGTGTTGTGATTTTAAGCCCCACGACAACATTGATCTGCATTTTCCAGCCCAGGCTAACCCGAACTGCTCCTTGCTTCATTCTCGCTTCATTTCTGTCACTCTTCCTCTTGCCTGCTTGGAAGTCAGATTCTTCCCTAAATGGGCCTCTTTGGCCCACCACAGAGACACCAACTCCTTCTGTTTGCAGGTCCCCAGCTCAAAACCAGCAAAGATTTAAGTGCTAAGAAAAAAAATAGAAGCTTACAAGCAATTTTTTCTTCCCACACAAACACTTTTGATACCCTGGAAGGTACCTGCTCTTTCCTGGAGCGTGACTGTCCCTGTAATGCCTCCAGTCAGGCAGGCAGCTGAAGCCAGACCTCCTGCACGGGGTGTAGGGAACAAGGGATAAACAAGGGATCTATATTATGTCCCACATCTGAAAACCAACTTCACAGAAAATATGCACTAAATGACACATGATAATGGGGGAGGGAATGCCAGCTGCCTTAATGGACGGGGGGAGGCAAAGCTGGAAAAATAAATTAGATAATAATCTCTTATTATATTCCCTTTGACATAAACTAATCCTGACCCAGAACAATAGTGCTGCTTTCCAAGAGAAAATAACCCAAGATGCAGCTATAATCACGATGCAGGAGGCCAATGTGAAGTGGTTTGTGTTTTTCTCTTTGCTGCTCAAATTTGGCTTCATCTGGTAAATTTTGTGGAAAGGCCGGGAACAGGGTGAGCAACTTCCAGCTGAGGTGGATGAAGAAAGGCCAAGCTGGTGGCTGGGGAGAAGCTGCTGAACTTCAACCCAAGGTGTGGGCTTCCTGAAGACCCAGCAATGGGCTGGGAGAGCAGGAGGGCACTTGTGTACACCTCAACCCCCAGCTCATGGGACAGCCTGGAATGTCACTTCTGGCCTGGTGGGCACTTTTATCCATTCCTTAGGGATGACCTCTCCTACGAGGACAGACTGAGAGAGTTGGGGTTGTTCAGTTTGGAGAAGAGAAGGCTCCGAAGGGACCTTCTTGTGGCCTTCCAGTATCTTCAGGGGGCTACAAGAAAGCTGGGGAGGGACTTTTTAGGCTGTCAGGTAGTGGTAGGACTGGGGGGCATGGATCAGAACTAGAGGTGGGGAGATTCAGAGGAGAAGTTAGGAAGAAGTTCTTGCCCAGGAGGGTGGGGAGACACTGGCACACGTTGCCCCGAGAGGTGCTGGAAGCCCCATCCCTGGACATGTGGAAGGCCAGGCTGGCTGGGGCTGTGAGCAACTGATGGAGTGGGAGGTGTCCCTGCCCATGGCAGGGGGGTTGGAAGTGGGTGATCTTTAAGGTCCCTTCCAACCCTGACAGTTCTATGATTCTATGATTTTACAGCCCTTTTATGATTCTATGATCCTAGAGGTCTTTTCCAACCGAAATGATTCTGTGATTCCATGACTCAAGACCTAGGTCTGTGTCTGCTGTGAGGATCCGTGTGTTACTACCTTGGGTGGGTTTCTGAGGAGCTCCCTTTTGCATTGCTGGGTTCTGCAATGGAAAAAAAAATCCCCAACCAACCGGAAATCCTTGCAAAACATCCTCATCTAGAAAGAGCAGATGGGTGAGGAAGATTCTCCCTTCTACTCCCCCTACTCCCCAGTGCACGCGTGTACTCAAAAAGTGTCTCCTAGATCCTTTTTTAGGCAAGGAAAAAGAGCTGACTCTACCAAGAGCACAGTCAGACCCTTCCTGAATGATAGTTAAGGAAGGAGTCTGTACATTTTGTGTGGCTGTGTATCCCTCCTACACTTCTGTCCACTCCTGTCTTATCCACCTGGAGCTACCAAAGATACTAGAAAAAAGTTCTTTAATATGAGAGTGATAGATCACAGGAACAGGCTGCCCAGAGAGGGGGTGGAGGCCCCATCCCTGAAGTCATTCAAGGTCAGGCTTGATGGGGCTCTGAGCAACCTGCCCCAGGTAGAAATGCCCCTGCTTATTGTAGGGGGGTTGGACTAGATGCCCTTTGGAGGTCCCTTCCAACCCAAGCCATTTGATGAGTCTATGATCCTTCATCAGGTGAGGAGGAGGTTGCAGGCCAGGTAGACAAGCTATGGATGCAACTGCCATGCAGGAGTGTCTGTGTGCCCATCTGGCTTTGTTTGGCTCATGCCTCCAAACAAATGAGGTTCACACTAAGAAGCTTCCACAGAATGTATTTATAACTTCATGGGTTTCCTTGTGCTTTGGCATTTTTTAAAGTCAAAAGACTACTCTGCACCTTATAAATCTTTCCATGACCTCCTAGTGTGTAGGACATGGAAGCTCAAAACTCTGCCTGAAGTTCGAGCTCTCACAAGGTGTGTGGTGGAGGCATGGTCTTTATTTCTGTGTCTTTATTCATAAAAACACAGTGCCTGCTTTGCTAGACATAGTTTTTATCCCGTGATAAATAGAATTTCAATATCAAACAGAGAAACTCAGAAAAAAGCAGACTGGTGGAGACCAGTGCTTCCACCAGGATCCTGTCTCCAGCCCTGGCTGGTATCAGATGCTGTAGATAAAAGCAGAAGAAATTGTATAGTGGCCTGTTCCCAATTAACATGCCCAGGAGAGAAGTTTCTTCCTGACCCTCATCAGTTAGTGGTTGGCTCACATGCCAAAGCACACACTGCTCTACAAGCTCACGTATTTCTATCTATCTCTAGCAAGAAGCATGTGACAAAACACTCAATCAGGCTCTGGGTACTTTAATTGAAGGGAAAGTTGTGCTGAGGAAAGAATTTTTTCCTTTCAAGAGGCTCACACAGTATGGAACTGGGAGAGGGAAAGGCTGCTGAGCTTCACAGGGAAACCACCTGAAATCTGCACCTCCTGGAGTATCATGGAGATTTTGAGTATGTATCTCAGCTCTCAGTAGCTCTGTGGTTAAGCAAAGGCTCACACGTGTGTAAAGTGAAAAGTTAAGCAGATCTCACATTAGACATTCCCTTTTTCTGGTAATCACAGGATCGCTGAAACAGGGTTGGAAAGGGCAAGGCCAGGTTGACCATCCTGTATCACTCAGAGAGCCACCACCACAGAGATGACACCCACCAGCTCTGCCAGCGCTTCACCTGCTTCATGACAGTGCTTCCCAATGAACTCCAAGCTCTGGCTCCAGTTGGAGTCCCATGTTTTCCCATCCTACCCCCTCAGATACATTGTCCCTCTCTCTTGAACTGCCATTGTGTTTGAAACTCTTTCCTAGCCCCTTTTTTGGGCTGAAACACCTGAAGTTATCTCCTCACTTCCATGCTTTCTAGATCTCCAGATTCTCTTCAAATTGTCCCATGTCTTTCCCAAAGCACAGTGCCCAACATCAATCAAGGGGCTTCTGAAGACAGAGGAGGGTAGAAGGATTGCTCCACATGTCCTGGAGGTTATATTCTACTTTATACAATCTGGATGGAGTTTTTTCCACCACCACATTAATTACAGAGACTCACACATTTTCCTACATCCCTTTCCATTTTTTTTTTAGCCTATTTCCCCAGTGCTCAAATCCAGGATACAATAAGATGTTTTCTCCTCCAGTTCCAGATGGATGCTGCTGATGATTCAGCAGTTAAAATAGGCTAATTAATGAGCTTTGGAATAACCACCTCCCCCCAGGCTCCTTAATATGCTTGGTTTTACCAAAAGGGATCACATCTATCCAAGCTAGCAAAAGAGAAACGCAAGATACCTTAAAATAAAGCAGCAACACCACTAAAGGGAGTAAATTTCAGGAAACAAAAGATTCAGCATGCTATTTTCTTCATTAAACATGATGAGCTCATACAAACTTGCAGTTAGTCAGAATGATGCAAGTGACTCGTCAGACCTAATTTTAGCAGCCTGAAGTTCGCCAGCATTTCCCCAGCAGTCAGCTCAGCTCCTTCAGCCACGAGCAGAGGGTATGTTTTTATATATATATATATATTTCCAGTATGAACACGTCCATAAAAAGCCAGGGAAAAATGGGATGAACTCCCCTGTGGAGATAAAACAGCCCAGGAACCACGGAGAGACTCAACTGGTAGGCAGACACTGCCAGGGCAGGTGAGATAAATCCCATTGTAGGCAAGCACAAATCCAGAAATAATTATTTTTATGTTAGCACATAATGCAAATTAACTGTAATCATCAGGGGGGGAAAGCATGAGGAGATATTGCTTCTTGAATAATTACAGAGATGTGCAGAGCATGGAACATCCATGTCCCAGGGAACGTTGGAACATTGACATTTTCCTTCCTTCCAAACTGACCTGACAGCTGAGGACGTTGAATTTCTCCACAAAGGATCATTTTTACACAGTTACTTCAGTTATTTCATTTTGACAAAGTCACACAGTTTGATCTTTGTCCTTTTAAAGAAGGATAATCCACTGAAGAGGAAAGCAAGGCTGGCATCATTCTGACATGACAGACAGTTTGATATAAAATATTGCACAGTTCACTATAAAAACATCAACTTCTCTCTGAGGCTGAACCCAATTTTGCTTTCACCTTGAGGTCCTGATTTTCAAACAGCACAAATGAGCCCATCTGGCCACCTCTTGTAGCCATCAGAGCCACGCACCAACATCTTCCTGCAGCCCCAAGCTGGGGCCATACCATGGACCTCAACGGTGGGAATGGCACTTCTGGGAATGGCTCATGAGTAGGAAATGGGAGAAGCTCTCCAGGATCCCACTGGGGATCCCACAGGACTAGGCAGGGTGTAAGCAGGTCCCAAAGCTACCCAGTAACACTGGGTTCAGTCCTTCTTGTCAATTGACTCCCTCCTACCAAGAGCAGCCCCACAGACTCACCAGTGCAGCCCCAGCGTGGGGGCTTCACCTCAACTGCTACAGAGATGCAATTGCAATGAAAGCACCATCATTGGGGTGGTGGAGGAGTTTCAGAGCCTCCTAGAGAGGCTGGAAACTGCTTTTCCAAATAATTTAGGCAGCTTTGAAAAAGAATCTGACCTAGAAGACATGCTACATTGTGTGTGTTCCTTGCCCAGATCATGATCTACCTCTGGGTCTGTCCAACACTGGTCCCTGCAGGGTAGTGAAGTTCACAGTGAGTTTGCTCCAGTGCAGTAGTTGTCTGAGCCCAAATGGGAGCTGCTTTCTTGTGCCAGGGCTAATCTGCTGCTGATACCCACCAGAGTGAAGCTCCTTCAGCAGCGTGTTGCACTGTGGGCATGGTGTCAGCCAGGCTGCTGATAGAAATTCTTGTGCATATGAGTTCACTGTTTATATTCTAAAAGCTGCAATGGGAGAATCTGTTGGAAGTGATGTTAATTGCAATAAAAAGCTAGATTTGGGACTCTATTGATAGCCTGCTTAAAGTCACAGCTGCTTTCTTGTAAGCAACTTCTCCAGAAGGTTGGTTGACAGCTGTCACTGGGTCTTCTGGATCTTCACAACTGGTGATGAGGGCAACTGCACTAAATGACTTTTGGTTAGCAGTAAATGATTTTTGGTTAGCAGTAAATGACTTTTGGTTAGCAGTAAATGACTTCATCTCCAGTGTGGATGCCTCTGCTTCTTTTTCCTGTGTCTTCTCAGTTCGGTTCCATTCCTGCTCCTTCCTATCCAGCTGCATGGCACTGCAGTGAGGAGCATACACCTCTGTGGTCTCCTCAAACTGCAGGCAGTCCACCTTATAGTATTTTTTCTTTACATGTAAGACATCATTAAACCTATGGCCCCACAGAATCTCTCTGGGGACATACGAGCTTCTTGACTGGTGGGAAGTCCCCGTTGAATCACCAGTGTAGACAAATGTGACCAAGATCTCAAAGTTGTCCTTGGCCAGAGCTTTCCGGTCTAGACCATACAAGGGGCTCTCACTATCAATTTCGTGGACAACTGTCACTGGTGTCACGAGAATGATCTGGTCATTTAGCAGCTTCAAGTCCTTGTATTCCATGGTCATTCTGCCCTCCTTGTCCTCCTTGTAGCGCAGGAGCTGAGCCCGTACAGAGCCCTCCACCATGTGATTGGGTCGGAAGTCACCGATGCGCCACATGAGGCAGAACTTATCATCCCTCAAGCCCACCACAGCATAGTAGCTGAAACGAATGGTTTGGGCTCTCTTTCGAGCCGTGGCCATTTTGGCCAAGGCTGCTCCAATGATGAAGGTGTCAATGATGCAGCTCAAGACCGACTGTAGGATCACCATGAGGATGGCCACAGAGCACTCCTCGGTGACGCAGCGGTAACCGTAACCGATGGTCGTCTGGGTCTCCAGGGAGAACAGGAAAGCTCCTGTGAAGCTGTGGACATTTGCCACACAGGGGGTTACTTCTTCATCATTGAATAAGTCTCCGTGTTGGATTGCTATCAGCCAGAAGACTAGTCCAAAAAACAACCACGAAAGAACGTACGACAAGGAGAATATCACAAACATGTGGCGCCACTTGATGTCCACCAGGGTGGTGAAGATGTCCACCACGTAGCTCTCCCATTCCCCAAAGATGTGTTTGAAGTACACGTTGCAGCTACCATCCTTGTGGAGAAATCTCTTCTGCAGCTTCTTCATCTCCATCTCAGGGCTTTCTTGACCAGTGCCTCGGTAACTGACCTTATTTCCCTGTATGTTCACAGGCCTATAGCTCTGCTCGGGCATCTTTCTCATCTCTGCCTTGGGGCATCAGTTTACAGAACACACTTGCAGTCCCAGGGACTATTTGTTCTCTTCGTTCATTGGAAATCTATGAAATAAGAGAAAAAGTTTAGGTTTTGTTGGAATTTCCTATGCCAGAACTGTGTGACACCAAATCTAAACACCTTCACTCTGTGGCCATCACGAGCGATCTGATGAGTACAGACTCTGACATTCATTACACAACTTAACTCAAAAAAAATATGAGGCAGCTGCAAATTCAACTCGTTAGAAATATCCATATCAATCCTGAAACTGGGTATGTAGATGAACACAGAAATCAACCCCCTTTGTGGTGACCCCACCGTGAGTATCTCCTCTAATGTTCTGCTGAAGTAACGCTCAGATCTCACGAAGAGTCACAGGAATGGCAGGAACCCTCTGGAAGTTCACCAAATAGTTGAGGTAGTTAATTAATTGTTTGTTTTCCTCCAGCAGAAGAAATGCTTATGAAAAAACCCTCATTTAGACATAAGGCTTGAGTAGCACAGGCAGGCAAGCTCAGGGCTAATGTGTTTTGACCAGAAAATGTATCACACACACAATCATTCATCATCATTTGCCTTTCAGTGTTGCCCAGAAAAACCTGGTCATGGATTTGAACTTTCCTGGGCGAGTGCTACAGAGAAATATTTGTCCAATTTGTAGCAATGTATTTACATTTCAAATGACCAAGAAACTTCTCTGAGGTCCTGGAAACCCTCTCAAGTCATTCCTTCAAACTAACCAAAAATTATCAACCTGGCTGCCAAAAGGTATTTAAATTATTATTGATGAAACAAACATGCAGCGTGTTAATAAAATGTGCGAGTGACACAAATTTAGGAAGTGATGTGAATCCTGAGATTCCTCTGGATCAGAGGGAAATGGGATGTCTTGGCAGGTTGCAGCCAGATGACCCCCAGCAGAATGAAGTGCTGGGCTATGCATTGAGCAACTAACAACAAGAAGTTCTGCTAGAAATGGAGACCTCTTCAACTGGAGTCCAATTGAAAGGGAAGAACTGAGCTGAAATAATCCATTACAGGGTGCTTATGAAATACTTGTAGGGTACAGCATTTAAAAATACCTTTTTCTACAGGTCTCCACCTCGTTCTACCATAACCCAACCTAACACACAACCCACTGCCCACTCAGGAGCTGCAGGGTCCATGGCTCCAACAATTCAGTATTTTTGCCAAATGGTATTTCTGAAGAAAATGTGAAAAATCTGTCCTTATTCTTCCAAAATTTATACACTTTTCAATGGAGAAACAAGAAGTACTTGTCCCATTTTTAAGCTGGTTTCAGCTGAGCAGAGTTCTGATGCAGGTTTACAATGAAGCCAACGTACTCATGGAAAATGAATTAAAGAAAAAAAAAAAGTTTCCTAGTGGCAGTGCTTTCCCTCAGCTCTTCATTCACTGTGTCTGAGTACTAATGACTGCACACACTTCAAGGCAGAGGAGAGTCAGGCCCATAGAGTGTAATATATATTGGATGGACTAGATTAACAGACTGAGAAGTCTCCTCTCCTCCAAGGAGCAATGACAAGCATGCAGAGACACTATTCCAAAAACACTTAAAAGCCAAACATAGTTTCCATTTCTTTTTTCTTCTTTTTTTTTTTCAGTACAGAAATGAATGTGACATATGGTGTCGTAGCCTCAGAATGTGGCCTTCATTAAAAAACACAACATTAATGTTTCCAAAAATACTTCTTGGAATAGAGTCTTTGGAAACATTCGTAGGACTTGCTTCACTCATAAGCTTTAAACAAACAGCATAGCCTGGTCTGTGGAAGACTCTTGACCTAACATTTTATAAGTCATATTTAACAACAAACAAAAACTGGAAACTGTTGAGTTATATTTTAAGAAGCTCATAACGTGAGGTGTGAAAACGAAGCAAATTGTAATCAGGAGCCAATATAATGTTAAATAAAAAACATACTTGGGTTTTTTTCTTACTGACTGATTCAAACGACAGTTCTTTGAACATACTCACAAACATCCTGGGACTCTGAAAGGGACTGAAGAGTTTGTGAATCAAAGAGTTGGTGCCACTCTCTGCTGATGCCCTCAGCAAATCATCATATTCCAAACACGGTGTTTTGCTGGCACCCTCTTTAGATGTTGTTGGTGCTGGTGAGAATTGTGGGCTGTTAATATATCCAACTATGTGTCAAAGTCCACTCTGATTTTACAGCAGTCTGTGACACACAGGAGGTACCTTGGATTGTGAGGTGTCTCCCATCAGGACCTCTGGCTCTACTTGGGGTGTCACCCATGTGCAGGTTGTATAATATCTGTGTGCTCACGGATGCCTGCGGTGGGGTTTTGTCTGGTGTAAATGAAGCCATGCACAGATGCTAGATGGGAATTGCAAAGCAATCCCAAGTATGTCTGTGCTAAGAAAGGGGATGTGATGCAGAGCTTCCCAACCCAGAACCACACACCCAAGCCCTGGAGTTGGCTGGAGTAAAAAGAGCCCCACTAACAGGCATGTTGCTCTCAGGATCTGAGTTCATCTCCCTCCGTCGCGTTGAGAATTGCATCGCTCGGAGCCATTTGGCATCGCACAGTGGAGACGTGCCCCAGATGACCTCAAAGCCCAAATGTGCTTCAAAGGCTTAGGAAATAGCCTCTTCAGCCACTCAAAAACATCCACAAACATTGCCCAGCATTTTGGGTGTACTTCAAGGTAAGCCAAAGCTGAGCTTTTCCAGGCTACCTCTTCCAGTCTCCCGAGTGCGATAATAACCATGCACCATAATTAATAACTCTGTTACACTGCCTGATGCTGCTCAGAACATTACGTCTAAGAAAACATCCTCCAGTGTTTCTGAGTGATGTAAGCCCGTGCTCTGATCTGCACTTCATTCATGGGGACACTTCTCAACAGGCACGTGATTTTCTGCCTCCAAATGAGAGGCACTGAGGCCGTGCAGCCAGATGTTCATTGCTTGCTCTACTGACACACGCTGCCTTTTGCACAACACTCTGAAAACTATTATTATTATTATTATTATTACCAAATTTTCAAGGGGAGAAGACCACAGACTTACACCCCGACTTAGGAACTTCAAATCTTGCAGCCCTTTCATAACACTGATATTTCAAAATGACAATATTTCACCCTCAGAGAGCCATACGAGTTACATTAAAGGTCCTACTACCTGGTAAAGATTAACAGAGGGGGTGGGGGAGGCTTTAAAAACATTCTCCACTCACTAAAGCTCATGGATCAGTTGCTGCAAATGATTCTCAGATGTTGCCAGGAAGCGTTTTCACCTTCCTCTAACACTAACACATAAACCCTCACCCTTTTTTTGGTCTTGTTTTACTTTCTGTGGGTTGGTTTGTTTTTTTCCCCTTTATTTCTGGGCATGTTTGCACACATCAGGAGCCTCCTCTTGCACACTGCTCTGTTGTCCAGAGAAGGAAGTCTGCTGAAATTAGCAGTACTTTTGCTAACCCTTTTAATAAATGTATTTCCCCCTCCAAATAAAAATTTATCAGTGATTAAAACAGAGCAGCGAAGCCAGGCAGGAGAGCAGGAAGGCAAAATAGAGAAATCTCAAAGATTTCATTAGGGTAAATGGCAGAGAGGGTCCCGTTCTTCTAAAGAATATATAGATCAGACTCAGAGTTCAGAAAATCAGAGTATTAGCCAAAATAATTCATTATCCAAGCCAAGGCTTGTGTTGGATACTCAAATATGCTCAGAGAGATTCAGAAGTGCTCTAGAGACCTGTGTTCATGGGGTCTGTGTATTGATACCCCCCAAACTGGTACCTTTGAAAAATTCTCTTCAATTAGATATGGGAGAAAAGTAAATAAATACCTGTATTTCAAAGGTCACAAAGCAACACAGTGACAGACATAGGTCCAAACCCAACACCTTGTTATATTACCACAAAGCAAACAGCAGCAGAAGCAGCTTTTTAATTATATTCAGCATTTTCACCTAGTTCCTCTTGAACAGAGCAGCTGTACCAGGACTTGAACTCTCATTTTCATCAGCTCGCCCAGAACAAGTCACTGAAAAGCCTCAAGCACAACGTTTAGACCTGTAAAGACTTCCACTAAATGTAACTGTTAATTTAATCTTGTATTTTGAGTTTAGGGCTCAGTGTTTTATGAGGATAATCCCTATATTGCACCTTACCCTAATACCTAACAAATTGCTGCTGCACCCATTTTATGACACTGTTTTTCCACCATGTAAACAAGCAGGAGTGAATTTTTGTTCAGTGACAACTTCAGTCAACAGCCTGTTTGTAAACCATTAGGCAGAACAATGTGAAGATATTGGTTCCAGGATAATTCTGCTCTTGAGATTAAATCAAAAAGAAAACAACTCGAAAGCTTCACATGATATTGGGTCCTCTCCCTCTATCCTCCCCACACGGGAGTGGATCTCACTCTCTAGCACCAGTTCAGCAATCACCTCAGTCTGAAAGGGTCCCAGTTTTAGCCACTGTTGTGTAACCCTGGGAGACTTTCAGCTCAGTGACCAGAAATGTGAAACCTTTTGAGGTGCTTTGGAATTGCTTCAAATACTTGTTCCTTTAAAAAAAACCACAACCACCATCCACAAAATCTAAATAAATCTATTATAGGGCAGCATTGAGACTCTTCCTTCCTTCTTTCCTTCCTTCCTTTCACTCTTCTTTGCAAAAGGATCTAAGTTTTAATACTTACAACCCATCTTTCTGCTTCTAAAAGAAAACTTTGAGCAGGCTAAGCTCAGAGCTGGGGAAAAAGGATTATTTCCTAGACTCCCCATTCAATACATCCCTATGGAGACAAGACCTAAAATATCAATATAGAAGTGTTTGTTTACTAAACATTTGTAAAGACAGACATAAAGAGCACAGAGCAGCACAGACCTTTGCACACACTTTATAGCCATGCACCAGAGCTGGGATCTACACTAAACAACTCACAATAACAGAGATATTGACATTTCATTCATCTAAGTGAAACCAGATCTCCTTAAAACAAAACCCCCCCAAAAATAGATGTTTGGCCCCTTAAGTTTGAGAAGATAGAGTCTGAAAGTAGCTCCTTGCTGAAGGCTGGGTGCCCATTTCAGAGCCACGGGACAGGTGAAAAGTGAAGCATCCCCCCACTTAGCACTCAAAGCAACCCCCCAGACCTGTAGAAAGCTGAGAATGTCTATTTGAATTCACTCTCTCTGCGTGGCTTTAGCCAGGAATAGGCAGCGGAAACACTGAAAAACCAGCAGAAATGGAAAGTGATGGCAACTTGAAACTCTTGCCTTTGGGCCTTGCTGCCATTCTTTGTCTCAGACAGTTTGGCAAGGGGAGAAACCCAAATTCCTCCTGGATGGTTCTCTTCCCACCACCTATGAGCCACTTGCATTTTGGTATTGAGCTGATAGGACCAGTGAGTCCTTCTGGTCAAGTCCCTGTAGCCAAAGTTCTTAAAAATGGTATAGCTGGTACACATCCTAGGTGAGAAAATCCACCAGACACAGGCACAGAGCAGCTGAAAAGATCTATTTTATATCCAGCCTCCTAAGAACATTAGGAAATCAGGAGCCAACCTATTCCTTACTCCAGCAGCCAGAATCCCCTGGGAGACACTGGAATACAAGTGTGAGTGCTAATTACCTTTTCCTCCTCCCTCCTCCCCTGGCACACTGATGGTTAATATCAATAGTTCTGAGGATTGGACTTGATGATCTTAAAGATCTTTCCCAATCTAGGCAATTCCGTATGCAGTGGGATCTCTCCACACGTTGGACCTGAGGGATTCCATCCAGCCTCCAGAGACACAGAGAAATTCTTTGAGGAACTTTTCCAGCAGCCCTCGTTGGCAGGGAGCAGGGGAACGGGTTGTTGCAGCTCTTAATAGACATGATGTAATATAATAATGTCTTCAACAATAGGTAAGTGGCAGGTCATGAACCGTGACAGAATCAGATTAGATAATGCTGACCACTTTCATTTAGCAGAACCAACACCCTCAGCTCTGTTCTTTGCTGCAGCTCAGGGCTCCTAGAGCTCTTCTCCAAGCACAGCAGGTTATTAGTGCTGTAGGGTTTGGGGGGCAGGCAGGAGCTGATATTCTAAAAGGGTTCTTCCAGTCTCAGGGGCCGTTTCCTTTACGTCATGTTGTGCAGTTCAGCTTCCTGAGGCAGAAAACGTTCTCTTTTTTTTCCTGTTTTCTGGAGTACATTGTAAAGCAAATACCCAGGGAAGGGCACTGAGACATTCCACAGAGTCCCTGCCTTTCCACTTTCTGCAGAAGCAGCAAGGTGAGGAGATACCAGGCTGCTCTTCTGGTGGCACTAGAGTTATCCCCTGTGCTTCCCTGCTGCCCGGTCCTGCAGCTCTGTGTGCCTTTAACCAAAGGGTGATGTGAAGATCAGAGAACCCCTTATATTGCCCCTGCAAGTTTTAATCCTGCCATTTCAAGAGGCTGCAGCTTTGACAATGGAAAGCCTTGTGTCAGTGGCATTGGATCAGCTGCCTTGCTATTGTGTTTCATCTAAGGAATGGAAGAGAATAAACCAGAATCCCAGCTTAGCAGCATGAGTGAGCTCTGTTCAACACATGAGAGGAGCAAGATGTGAGTAGGAGGCCTGAGGATCTCTGATTTTTTAATTTGTTTTTCTAACCCTAGTAGAAAGTTCCTTAAGATGTAGCTTGACACCAGTTATTAACTTCTAAGGGTCATCTGGTGCAGATGGGAACACTTGCAACTTTCTACTGATCTCAACTTTGGGCTCCTGACCTTGGCAGAAGTTCCACTATAATACTCAGAAGCTGCCTCATCCCACCTAATAAAATATCTCAAATGCCAATTAAATCACCAAAGCCTTTACATTTTCAAAACTAAAGCAGAGCCTAACAGTGACAGTTATCAGGGAAAGTGAATATATTCTTTTTTGTTCAAAATATCAACCTGTTTACAAAAAATGACCTTTTTAAAAAAAAAAGAAAGAGGGAAAGAAAGGGGGAAAGGAGGGAAGGAAAGGAGGAGAAGAGAAGTTGGAGAGAAGGAGGAAAGAAGTTGGAGAGAAGTTGAAGTTGGAGAGAAGTTGGAAAGAAGGAGGAGAGAAGTTGGAGAGAAGTTGGAGAGAAGGAAGAGAGAAGTTGGAGAGAAGGAGGAGAGAAGGAAAGGATTTGCCTTTAATAAAAAATGTGAATTTAGGGGTTTATTTCAATAGGATATTTGTCTTCCAGTGGTTTGCACAGAGGCTGATGATGCCTCCCTCCCTGCCCATGATCACCTCCATGGTTGCCCTTTGCATGGACAATTTCCTCAGCAGCACCACTGACTGAATGAGCTGCTGATGGGAGGCTCAGCTCATTTTGATGTGTTTGCCATGGACCTGCTCAGCCAGCTGGGTTATTCCTGTGGCACTTCTCAAAGGCAAACACCATGAACCAGGCAGCAGATCTTATCAAGACCATGTTAACAAAAACACATCAAATAAAAACCTGTTGTATTACAAATGTCAACACTCACAAATAAAAAAAAAAGATATCTAAAGTACAGCAGAGCTGATTTTAGTGCCCAAGCAATTCCCAAAGATTGGTTTGAGAAACAACTTTTTTTTCTCCTTGCAGGTGATATGGACCTGTGAGAGAAATGTCTCTCTCATTTATTACATGTTAACTTGTCATCAGGGACAGCAGCAGCCTAAAGAGAATGTCACCCCCTGGCTTGACACTGATTTTCACTGTCCCTTGATCCACTCGGAATTATTTGGGAGTTAGATAAATGACTGGCCAACAAAATTAAATTAAAAGTGGGAGATGTTTTATCCTGTGTTCTCCCCAGATCATTTTTCCTCCTGTTTTCACAGAGTAAAAGTGAATAAAAGCATCACTTTCTCCTGCCATAAAGCTCCAAAGTTGCACAAATCCGTCGGTGATTAATTAAACCTCAAATCACTATCAAGGCCTGACAAGCTCCAAATCACATGTGCTGGGATTGGTGGCATTCTTCCTCAGGAACATTTTGTATAGAGCTAAGCTGTACTCACTTCATACCCAAAAGGTCTGCAGGGAGTGAAGTCTGTGAAAAACATAAAGTGGTGTTTCCCACAGCAAAAGCCAGGGACACCTCTCGGGTGTCTTAGTCTGGGAGCAACTGCTCTGCTGATTACACTGAGGAGAGAAAATACAGATTAAGGAGGCTAAAAAGTAACCTCTAAGGTTCTGGAAGGAAGCCAGAAGTGCTGTAAGAAAGGGAAAGCAATCTGAAAACAAGAATGTCACAAAACAGCCCACGGAAAGAAGTGAGGATGAACCTCCAGTCCATAGGAATGCTGAAGAGATGAAGTTATCTCCCAGTTACTGCCAGCACAAACATAGAACCATAGAATCATAGAATGGTTTGGGTTGGAAGGGACCTCCAAAGGACATCTAGTCCAACCCCCCTACAATAAGCAGGGACATCTCTACCTAGATCAGGTTGCTCAGAGCCCCATCAAGCCTGACCTTGAATGTCTCCAGGGATGGGGCCTCCACCACCTCTCTGGGCAGCCCCTTCCAGTGATAAATTACTCTCATATTAAAGAACTTTTTTCTAATCTCCAACCTAAATCTACCTTTTTCTAGCTTAAAACCATCACCCCTCATCCTGTCACTACAAACCCTTGTGAATAGTTCTGTCCCTGCCTTCTTGCAGGCCCCTTTCAGGTACTGGAAGGTCACAATAAAGTCTCCCCAGACCCTTCTCTTCTTCAGGCTGGACAGCCCCAATTCTTTAGCCTGTCTTCATAGGAGAGGTGTTCCAGCCCTCTGATCATCTTTGTAGCTCTCCTCTGGACACATTCCAACAGATCCACATCCTTCTTGTGCTGGGGGCTCCAAAGCCCCATGTAGGAAGCTTGACAGCTGCAGAGGAGCTGGTGTTTCCTGGTGTCCAGAGGCAGCAGCAGTGAGTGGGTTCCAGCAACGCTGTGACGCGTGTTGATAATTACGATATTATGCCATTGATTTGGGCTTCGGGTGTTTTTCAAATCAGGGCTCAGGATCTCTTTGTTCTCCTGTGTAAAACTCAGCTTTGAGGTCACTCTCTGCCTCACACACCCTTGGCTGTTTATGAACATCCTCACAAAACCCGAAGCCCATTTCCCATCGAGGCAGACAAGGAGCAGGTTGTGTCATTGTCTGGCTCGATTGTTCTTCATCACTACAGAATAATTCCAAAGAGGGGGAATACTTGGTAGCCTGAAGTTTTATTGTTGTAAAAACCTCCTGTCAACAATGAAAGGATATGCACAGTACCAGACGTATGATTGGGGAGAACCTGCTTTTCAGATTAAAGGAAAATGAATGACAATGACATTCATCTATTGGAGAGGAAACTGGTAGAAGGTTCAGTGGGTACCCACCTACAGGGAATGTTTAAAGCCATTTCTGCTATCTTACCACCAAACCAGACAGCTCTAGACATCTACATGTGATAGAGCTCCCCCCCCAAACACCTCAGAGGATGCCAAGCCAAGTCTTTTAAGCTTTTGGCTTCAGTGTAGAGGGGCAGCCTTTGGCACCCTAACCTGACATTTCCTTAAAGCTGCAGGGAACATATTCTCCTGTCCTGCTCTCATGCACTGTTGCTCCGAGCTGAGGCTGCCTTTTATTAGTTTAGACAGCACTCTGGGCTCCTTCTGAATAAAAGGATTGTTATTGCAGAAGTTGGAAAACTGTCAGCAGAAGGGATGAAATATTGCCCCGTGCCCCCGCCATAGGGAACAGGGAATCTTTTCTTCCAGTGTTGGTTTAGGACTTAATCCTGCAAGGTCTTGTCTGTCAGCAAAGACAATCAGGTTTAAGAGCATGAATAACCACCCTAGAAATCACTGGAAACTATTTTGTTAGTGTAAAATGAAGCAAGTGCAGAAGTTCTCCAATAGACTTGGAGCAGAGTACTCAGCACCCTGCAGGAATGAGCCTTCAGCTCTTAGAACCATTTCTAGTGTCCAGAACAGCCACTCATTAGGGCTTTGTGCAGAGAGGTTGGATTTCACTCACTTGGAAGAGATTCTTTGTAACCCCCTGAGACACCCAGACTATTTGGTTGATTTGGAAACCAAAATGATTAATGACATTTTACAAGTTTTTCCACTAACCAGATTTCTGTTGAAGGCTGTCACAAGAGGAGGAATTTGCAGGAATAGTGTCAATCTGATGACACAGTGGCAATAAATCCTATTGTACTGGGTTAGGTTTGTACCCCTTCAAATGCTCTGACCTATTGTCATCCAAGCAGAACCACATTCCAGTGGCTGTTCAAAAGCTTCTGATTTCACCCTCGATTGTTACCAGGGAAACTGCACCTCAATCCAAAACTCTGCTGCACCAATCACTGAACTCCATTTGACCAGATAAAGCAAAGCACTCATTCCTTATTCCCATTGAAAAACTCCCAATTAAAGCTTTCTCAGACCTGAATAACAGAAACTTAGAGAAGTTGTTGGAGGGTTACTTGGTCTTTTCGTGTGAGGCACCAAGAGCTGCATTTCTTAGTTGTGGTGACAAAATACCATGAAAAGATTAATATCCTTGGGCTGTCCAAAGCAAGAGTGCACCAGAAATCTCACCACAGGCCACTCCTGGAAAGAGTTTTCACTCAGTTGTGGAAAACTAAAAGGATTTTCATTAATAGTCAAACAGCTGGTTAAGGCTTGGGAGTGGAAATAGAAATATTTGACTTTTCCCCTTGAGATTTCTGGTGGAAAGTAGGCTGTGTTTTATGGCATCTCCTTGCATATGTACAAAGTGAATAGCAGCTCAGTTCTTCAGGTTTCCCTGAATCTGAGCTATCTGGGAGGGGGAAAATGGCAGTTAGAAAACGTGCATCTTCTCCCATAGCTGCCAAGGATCAGCATTTCTTGGACAGCAGAATTGGGCCATCTGGCCACGGCAGGAATGAGGTCAGTGAAGTTAGCTGGGGTCTGATCAGTGGCTTGCAAAGAAATGAGGAGGGGATGCTGGTACCCAACCCAGAATCAACCCCCTAATGAGGATGGACACAAAATTAGGTGCCAACCTGAAAACAGCTTGAGAGAGAACACTTGGAAAAGAACTGGAGATCCTTTCTGTTCAAAGTTGTCTCAGGAATGGAGATGCCTTTAGCTCTTACACATGGATAATTTCCAGATAGTTTTACTCTTTTATCCAGATGAGTCTTCCTTTCATATCCCCCAGTGACCCCCTGCCCTGGTGTCCTTTGGGGTGCAGGAAAACTTGCCTGAAAAGTGGTTGTTCACTGAAACTGCCTCTATTTGGTTTGTTTCCCAGACTGTTGATTTTTATCAACTGTCAATTCTTAGACCTTCTCAGGCAAGTATTGACCTACCATGGTGACAGCAAAGAGAACCCAAAAATTCAATGCTTCCTCAGCTGAATCTTTCCACAAGAAATTAGGGGCTGAAACACTCCCCACTCTTCCAAGTCTCCAACCACGTGTGTCACCACAAATAACAAGTGAGTTGTTGAAGCATAGTCTCCCCTGTCTGCACTCTCAAAACACAAATTTAACTGCTTTTAAAAAAGGAACCAGGGCTACTATCATGACTGTGAGCTACAAGAAATGAGGAGTTCCCTGGGAAAGCAGCACAATGGCTCCTTGGGTTGCTGCATTGCTTCCTGCCACACTCACAACTAGTCTGCTTTTCCCATAGAGGATGAAAAGAAGAATCAAATCAAGCTCTTATCCCCACTTAAAAAGCCAACAGCAAAAAAAATCTGAGGTTGGTGCTGCTCGTTTGGCTTGTTTGTATTTATCAGATGGCATTTTGATTGCACAAGAGGTTACTGGAAATGGATGTTGTGTTACCAGACATTGCCAGCAAAAGCTTGTGGTGAGAATATTGGGCAAGGAAGGCAATTAATAAAAGGAAGAAGGGCAAAGAATCAGCCAACCAAGAGAATCTTGGTCACGTTGGAGAATACTGAGCAAGGTGAATTAGCAGTGTCCTGTGGCAAGGCAGAAACCTCTTCAGTATGAAATGTTTTCCAACTGATCTTTCCAAGAACTCTTCAGAACCTCCTCTGGCAGAAGGGTTTGTGATTAAAACCTTGCTGTCTGTTCACACTTCCCCTGCAAAATTCAGCTTCTTCAGAAACAGTTTCCTGACCAAATGACTGGGACATCAGTCCCTGCTCTTTTCTCCAGAATGAGATATAGAAATCTTGGTAAGAACTTGACTTGTGCTCCTGCCATTTCCCTCTTTCTGTTGCAGTGCTGAGTTGTTACAGCTACACCTAAAATATGGGCTGCCTGGACACAGCCTGAATTTAGTGCTTTTGCAGCTGCTTAACTCTGATTGATCAACTGACATTTGTTAAATGGTGTTAAACCATTTATCAACACGGGCTATAATCTTGTGTTTGACAGTGCATGGATCAATTTTCTGCTCTCCAGGGAGCTTGGCTGATTTAGCAGCACCAATCTTGTTACACCTGTATATTCACACCCTTTCCAAAGCAGGAATGAAACAAGTGCAGCAGAATGTTGGCCCCCATCTCAAAAATGCCTGTCAGCATCGTGGAATGTTGTCATGTAGATGTCCCAAGCCTTCTTTGCATTGCTTTAAATCACATAAACAAAAGGAAATGAAGGGAAGAGAGGAGAAGAAGGGAGAAGAAGGGAGAAGAAGGGAGAAGAAGGGAGAAGAAGGGAGAAGAAGGGAGAAGAAGGGAGAAGAAGGGAGAAGAAGGGAGAAGAAGGGAGAAGAAGGGAGAAGAAGGGAGAAGAAGGGAGAAGAAGGGAGAAGAAGGGGAGAAGAAGGGAGAAGAAGGGATGCAAAAGTGCTGTAAAGCTAGTTAGTGAAATCTTTGCAAATCATGAAACTAATGAATTTTCCTCCTTTCCTTCCTTCAGTGACTAATTTCTGTTCCTGTAAGTAGCAGTAGGAATATTTATCCCCACCAAAACTGAAGCAATCACTTCCTTTTCTCCATCTCCTACAGTCACTTGAGAAAGCACTTCCCTCTCTATTCTGGCTCTGGCAGGAAAGTTTCTAACAATATCACCAAAAAAGCTATATATAAAAGAATTTCTTTTGTGCATTAAAAGCTCTTAGTCTCCCTCTGTATCACCATCCCCCTGGGCAATGAGTCAGGGGTAGTAAGAAATACCAGCTCCAAGTTCCCAGGAGACCACACTACCAGAAGAAAGGAAAGTGATGTCACCAAGGACATTGCAAATGTCTTCATAGGAATGGTCACATGGACTGAGCACCTCCCAGAGCACCCCTCTCCAGCCTGGATCTCCTCTGGCTTCTCCTCAGAGCTTCTCACAGCTCTGTTGTGGCCACTGCCATGGGAGAAGAGCTTCAAGTCAAAACTATGACACAGGCACAAAGAAGTTTGTTTGAGGAAGTTGGACAACCAGGAAGATGCAGCAGCTGGTGTTATGTAACCCAAACCCTGGCAAGGGCATTGCCACCCATGCAACGTGGAAATTATTGTCATCCTCTGTCATCTTCCAACTGGTTCTGTCTGTTGGGTCAGTAAACCTAAATAGTAAGAAAAGGAAATCCTGTCCACCAGTTTGCCTTCTATACGACCTTCCCAGAACCTCAACCTACTTAGAAAGACCCTGCAGAGTTCTCAGTACAGTTTAAAATGTTTGTTCAGGGTTTAGCAATATAGAAACAGGGGTTACGCTGAGGTGGGTGAATAATTCTTCCTTTCTTACCTTTGCTTGTGGATCTTCCTGGCATGCTAAAGGTCAGAATCTCTCAGCAGAATCCTCACAAGTGCACGTGAAAGGTGTCCCTGCCCTTGGCAGGGGGGTTGGAACTAGATGATCTTTAAGGTCCTTTCCAACCCTGACAATTCTATGATGTCCTCACGCACAGACACTGAGACCTAACAAAATTCTGTCCATTCTTGTCCTTCAGGCCTTCACTACTAGGTCCCTTCTACTACAATTGCTCCAACAAACTGGTTGCCCAGTCCAGGCTCATAACCAAACTGTGGGGCAGAAGGATTCTTCTGACTCACACTCATTTCAGCCAACATTTCTCACCGTCTGTAACCTTCAATTTCCTCTGGTATGAGCTGAAAGTGCCTCGGCTGGTCTGTCCTCCTAGCTCAAGAATTCATGCGGGCAGTTTTGCTGCACCTTAGCTTTGTTCCTCCTCTGGTCATGACAAGTTGGAGAAACCCCACCAGGAATGAAGGACGTGCCAAACTGGATCAGCCCCACACTCTGTCTGCTTTCACATTCTGTCTCCACCAGTGGCTAACACCAAATGCTCCAGAAGAAGGTGTCAGAGCCCTGCAAGAGGCAGCTTGGGAAGAATTTCCCTCCTCTTACAAGTTCTTATCCTGATCTGCAGTAATTAGAGGCTGGCTCCAGCCCTGAAATTACACACCTTAATAACCCTCCCAAACATGTATCATGCAAGCACCAAAGCTCTGCCTCTTTTTAATGAACACAAACTCTCCTTGTGCATTTCAGTGAGAGAAACTGTGTTTCCAAACAACAACTAACAAGCTGCCAGGTTATGTGCAAAACACCCTTCCAGATGAACAAGATAAAGGGTTTATTCCCATCCAGGTTGGTTAGTTAGTTTACAGCTCTCTAAGGTAACAGAATTTCTGTTTACATGGACACACACAGAGACAAGAGCAATTAAGGAAATGAGAAATGGGCTTTACCTTAACGTCTGCTGAGATCTGAAAGAATCTCTGCTTCACTCCCTCCTCCTTTCCTTTTGTCTGTCTCTTTCTCTCCCTGTCTCTTGCATGGCTGGACTGACAGGTTGGCAGGGCTGAGAAGGACAGGTTGGGTTTGTTTTTTTAGACACAACTCCTCCCCTTCTCAAAGACAGAAAAAAAAAAAGCAAGCTCGTTTGGGAAAAGTTCACAGAAAATCCCATCCCTTCAGCACATTACAACTGGTGAGAAAGATGCTGCATTTGGGAGCCCAGCAGTTTTCTGATTTTCTCTCTCAAAAAGGCTCAAGATCTCCTTTGCAGCATGAAGCAACCTGAGGATTTACACCAGGAACTCATTTGACCCCAGACCTTTTCCATTTCTCTGATAACTGACCCAACAGATAATTACAGCCCCTTTAGGGCAGCCTTGATAAGGATTTTTGTGCAGGAAAGGGCTTTTTGCATGCAGCACAAGTATCTTTAGGCCTTGGAGTTTATCCTTGCATCCCACCACACTATGTATAATAAAAGTCACCAGTAGATGTCTGAAGTCCTCATTTCCCCCCCAGAACCCTCTGCATTGCTAACCTGCCTGCACTTACAGCAGAAAGCAGGTTATTTAAACTCCTGCTCTACCCCATGCTCTGGCTTGGTTGAGTGGAGACCAGCTCTCCCCCTGTCACTGCCACCTGAAACAGGAGAATAATCCCAGAGAGATCTTTAGCAGGCCACACTGGCCACAAAAATGGGGGCAGTGTGTGGTACAGAGCAATACTCAGGCTGTGCTCCCACAGGGCTCTGGCTCACCCACACTGAAGACATCTCCCTGGAATCTCCTGCTACTCCCCAGCTTTTTAGCTCAGCCTGTTGGAGGGTGTCAAACTCCAGATGCAGGTGGTGATCCTACCCTGAGCCTGATGAGATGTGTCTGTGTCAGATGAACTCTGTCTGTGCCCACCTGGCCATGGAGTTCTGCTTCTGGAGACTCAGGGGAAGAATTATTTGTTAATAATAGAGAAGGCAAGAGGCTGGTGATAAAATAGCTTCTACACTCCCACCTTTCTGCCACCTAGCAAAAGAATTGAGAGGCAAGTCTCTTTTGTGGTCTAATACTTCTCCTAAGATGATGGTTTGGGCACAACTCTGCCATTTCCATGGCCTCTCCTCTGCAGAGGAGCTGCCTCTTCTTACCCCACTGCTTCAAGCAGACATCCAGTAGACTAATGACAGTCATCTGCATAAATTTGCATCTCAGCCTCCTCGAATAGAAGCCACACTCCCCTGGGTCAGATTTGCAGCTGGTTTTTAACAATGGAGTCTCAGAGCCTGGGTTTACCTGCGTCACCAGGCTGGTGCTGCAGTGTTCAGTGTGCTGATAAGCAACAGCTCCGCAACGCTCCAAGTGCTCCAAACCCCTTGGGAAACCACCCAGCCAGCTGAACTGAACAGTATGATGAGCTAGATTAGGGGTGAATTCAATGGGCATCACACAAAGTCAGTGTGACATCATACACACCAATAGCCAGTTCCAGCTCTTGCTGGCTCAGCTTTTTCTCCTAGACCAAGAAAAGGCCATATCTGTCTGCTCCAGGACCTGCTTCCACCCCCCCCAGCTCTCCTGCAGAATGCATTTTCTTCCTATCTCTTCTATCAGGCAACTGCTCTCAACCCTGTTCAGCTCCCTACTTTAGATTCCCAGAGAGATAACCCAAGTTCTCACTTCCCTGCCAGTGGAACAAGTTAACTGAACCCAGAGCAAACTGGCCAAGGCCAGCCCTGAAGTTGAGAGCTAATGAATCATGGCTGAAGGCCCCAGTGCCTGCTGAGTGCCTCGATGGGGTGAGAAACTGCTCTTAAGGGGACACCACGGAATAGTCTTCATATTTCTGCCTTAATTTCTGATACAGATAGGATGGGGATAAGAACATATCAGCATCAAGTGCCTGCCAGTCTCAGCATTACAGTATCCAAGGTAGATTTACTAATGGAGAGTAGATTGCTTTGGCATTGACATAGAACAGCCTTCCCAGTCCTCCCTCCTCAGCATCATGAGGCTGGAGATCCAGATCCTTCTACAGATTTGCAACTTGCAGAAGCTTTATGAAGGAAGGGTAGATCCAAAGGAGTTTATTCTCCCTGCTGACCCCTGTTATCTGCCCTGAAGAACGAGGAAATAAAACATGCCCAGTAAAACACTCCTGCTGTATTGACCCCACACAGGCTGGGCAGCCCGTGGGCTCCTGGAGGAGGAGAGAAGCTGAGTAGCAGTGCAACAAGGGACAATGTCCCAATGTCCAGCTATAGCTCCCTGCCCAGTCCCAGACCCACCTTCTGGTGCAAGCCTGGAGCATGATATGAGCTTGTGTGGCAACCCGTGTCCACCCCAGGAGCTAAGAGTCCCTACAAGCCAAGAGCTGGCCCATGGCTTTCAGCAAAGTGAGTTGCTATAAGAGCTTAAAATCAGTCAATAAATGCCCTTCAATTAAGTACTCCAGTGAGGCTGGATTTCTTGTTTTTCCTGTTTAACTGGTGAGTTCAAGGCAGTCTAATAACGAACCCTCAGAACACAGCTTGTTACAGCAGCAGAATTGCACACAACTTTGGTTTGTTAGACTCAACTAGTTACACTCCCTTTAAAAAGAAAAAAAAAAAAAGAGGAAGGAACCTGTCTCAGAATGTAGGAACTTCATCCACAATGTCTTGAGGCCAATGACAAGATTGCCATGGCTTTCAATTGACTATGGATCAATCCAACTAATATACATCTGGGATTCTCACATATTGCTACTGATGGTGACTAGTGTTTGCCACTGACTTGCAGTTGGATTCTCTATGTCCTGCTCTGAAAACATAGAATCATAGAATTGTTTCAGTTGGAAAAGACCTTTAAGATCATGGAGTCCAACTATTAACCCAACACTGCCAAGCCCACTACTGAACCATGTCCTTCAGCACCACAGCACCACAGCTTGGAAACCCCTCCAGGGATGGGGACTCCACCACTGCCCTGCCCAGCCTGGCACAGCCCTTCACAACCCTGCCCAGCAAGAAATTGTTCCTCAGCTCCAACCTCAACCTCCCCTGGGGCAACTCGAGGTCGTTTCCTCTTGTCCTGTCGCTTGTTCCTTGGGAGAAGAGACTGAACCCACCAGGCTCCAACCTCCTTGCAGGGAGAAGAGCAGCAAATGGGACAAGGTGTGATACCTGCAGTGCTTACAGACTGGTGGGCCCATGGGAATCAGCACAAAAGTTCCTGTTAACTTCAAGACAAGCCATGTGGATGGCACAGACCCTCTGGTAGCTCTGAGAGGATGTTCAGACTATTGGGAGCTACAGGAGGGCTCCAGCCCTTGTACATGTGCTATTGCACAGGGAGAACATTTCAGTCTGGGGACTGAATAATTCACCAAGAAATCAGCTGGGCAGTGTGGAAATAATTTGAAATGAACTGAGCCCTTAGGTATTACATTAACTGGATCTCTAGGGAAGGATGTGGATTATTGCAGCTGAATAGAGCCCTTATTTATCAGATGGAAAAGGTTAATGTCATTTCCTTTCCTTTCCTCCATGGTTTTTCTTACCACATCACCATTTATGGACAGCATGAGGTGCAGACAGTGTAAGAACATGTGCTTGATTGTTTAAATGACCAGAGCTGTTACTTTAATGGGGGGGAAGGGGGTAAGAAATTAAGATTTCTTCTGGTTTCCTGGGGGGAATTACAGGGCTAGGAAACATAAAACACTGAAGAAAGGAAATGGGCTTGTGGAGCACCTGGGCTTTGATTTGACATCCAAGAGCACCTAAGCTGAATGAGGGAATTTCTGCATTCTCATCTACTGCGTGTGCATAATAAGAACCAGGATCAAACTAATCTAATATCCTTATTTCATACTTTATAAAGAAAGAGTGCATTAAGAAAGGTCATTTTTTTTAACTCCTTAATGAAGTTTAAATACAGTTAAATCAAGTTCTACTAATAAAGAGTCTATGCTGCTTTCTAATTTGCCTCTGGAGTCTCAATAGCTGTTGACCTGAAGATAAATATCCGAGCAGTCAGGTATCTATTATATGCTTTACTAATGATTTCAACAAGGCAATTCCAATGCCAGCTATGGAGACAATTTCCATGGCAATAAGACTGAGAGCAGTGAACGCTTAGATTAAGAGAAGAAAACTCTTTTTGTGGTAAAAGACTCAAGAGAGCTCACTTTATTTCCCTGTCTCTAGCACGGGGTATCCTTAGGTGAGCCACCTGGGGAGATCTCCTAGTGTAGGAACAAAGATGGACCTAAACCACACTGTCTGCTCTCAAAGGTCAAGAGAAGGATGAGCACTTCTGACCACTTGGGAATTCAAGGACGCCAGGACCTGACCCCCTGTATGAGTCAATGAAGAAAGATGAGTATGGCATTTGTGTTGGGTTTCTAAGTCCAGCCCTTCCTTCTTCTCAGTGTCCAGAGGAATTCAGATCACTCAGCACAGGAGTCATGCAGACTTCTCCTTGCCATGCCAGAAGTAATAGATGGTTTGTTCCTCACCATCCTCTTGCTTTCAGAGCCACCAGCAGAATTTAACTCCATGCGAGGTCCCATAAGAAGACATTTGAATACAGCTATTGGTGTCTGGCTGAACAGAACTACAAGATGTGGAATTGTCTTCTAGCTTCAAGGTCCAGCTGCTTCCCTCCTCCTCAAGTTGCACCAGGGGAGGTTTACATTGGACATCAGGAAGAAGGTCTTTGCTGACAGAGTGGTCAGGCACTGGACCAGGCTGCCCAGGGAGGTGCTGGAGTCACCATCCCTGGAGGGGTTCAACAAACGCGTAGATGTGGAGCTTTGGGACATGGTCTAGGGGTCAGGGAGATGTTGGACAAAGGTTGGACTTGATGATCCTAGAGGTTCTTTCCAACCTAAATGATTCTGTGATTCTAAATCCACCTCCATGTTGGAGCAAAGCTCAGACATGCACCTTTCCTCTCCCCACATCCCACTATCCAGAGAGAGAAAAAGAGACTGAAAGGACGATGAAGGTCAGGACCTCTGTGTATATGCTGGATCATTCTGAGGTAACCTCTCTGGCCCCAGCTTCCCATCTGTGATATTGAGTCAGTGGCATTACCTTACCTCACAAAGGTGTCCTGAGGACAAAAAGATGAATATCTGGGGGCACTGCAATAGGGATAGCTAATTCCAGCTCTGAATGAAATGAGGAGAAAGGTGCCCATTGACTTATACAGGATTTAGAATGAGCCCTGATTCATTTTACATTAGCCCCTGAACAGCCATCTGAGGATAGCAGTGAATAACTATTAATACTGGTGCAGTCAAACAATCAGCATCTAAGTTATAATGGAGTGAATTAATGTATGTATCTAAGGCAACCACAATGTGACTACTGAGTTGGCTTCACGGAGCATTTGCAGAATATGAAAGGGAGCACATGTCAAAGCTGCCAGCAGCTGTTCTGCTTTTTTTTCCCTCACCCATAAAGGAACAGCTTTCTTGGACAACCAAGCAGCAAGATATTAGAGCAAATAGTCCTTCACAGAAAGCCAACCTTGACTTTGTTCTAATTGCTATGTAAATATAATCCCACTCATCAATTAAATGCTACTCTCCTGGCCTGGAACATTATACATGTTCATTGAGATGGAATCCCTGTCAATTCAGTGTGCTAACTCAGTATTCATGTGCATTAGCCCTGGCAAAGAGAATGTGATTGCTTGAATAAATTCAGCCACTACCTCCTGCATCCCTGGATCAGTTGACACGCATCAGTCTGACTGTAACATGGGTTCAGAAATATGTTGCCATGGAAATCCTAAATATTCAGTTCTTGCCAGGGGAATCCAAATGGGACACCTGATAAACAGCAACAGGCCAGCCCTTGCCAAGCTCAGAGCTAACCCCCAGCTCAGGAGGTGTTACTGACCACCACGAAGCCTTTTTTTTTTCCAAAGTACTTAGAAAAAGTCTTAATTCTCAGTAACTTGCAGGTCCCAGACTCCTTAGTGAGTCAGGAAATCTCTCCCAGAACTTCCCATTGCATAAGTACAGTCCCTCCAGTGGGGTTACATGACTTTTGAGCTGTCTGGATCCAGCCAGTTCCACAGGCCAGAGGGTAATTGTTAATGGTCTCTGACTGCTCTGCTGTTGCTGCTCAGCAGCAGCCCTTGCACTCAGGGTGACCTGTGCTTTCCACCCCTTTCCACCACCCACACGGGGCCAGCCAGTGTCTGACCCCTTGGGTTTATGGTTATTGTTCTGTGTGACTGAACATTCTTAATAATTCAGCACGGTTCTATAGCTTTGCTCTTTCCCAAGCATAGTTGCAAACTTTACAACCCCAAATACAACCCATAAAATGATTTCCCTCTCGGGCAGAATCCAGCAGCTGTTTAACAACATCCAACATCTCCCTGCAGCAGTTTAGCACAAGGAGCAACGTGTGTCCTACCTAATTAAGCCATAGGCAATTTGGGCTGGAGACCAATTCTTTGCTGTGTGTTGGTAAAGCAGCACAACAGGACATTACTGGGGGCATGAAGTCCTTCTGGAATATTTAGAATCTCAGTAATTGTTACTGGGGAGGAGAAACTGACTTCCACGGAGCATAGTGCACATTGTCCCTTGATCTGAAATCCTGGCATCAGGTTTGGGCCCCTCACTCCTCTAAGAAGGACCTTGAGGAGCTGGAATGTGTCCAGAGAAGGGCAACGAAGCTGGGGAAGGGTCTAGAGCAGGAGTGTGGTGAGGAGCAGCTGAGGGAGCTGGGGGGGTTGAGCCTGGAGAAAAAGAGGCTCAGGGGAGACCTTCTGGCTCTGCACAACTCCCTGAGAGGAGGTTGGAGCCAGGGGGGGTCGGGCTCTTCTCCCAAGGAACAAGCGACGAGGAAATGGCCTCAAGTTGCCCCAGGGGAGGTTGAGGTTGGAGCTGAGGACCAATTTCTTGCTGTGCAGGGCTGTGAAGGGCTGTGCCAGGCTGGGCAGGGCAGTGGTGGAGTCCCCATCTCTGGAGGGGTTTCCAAGCCGTGGAGATGTGATGCTGAGGGACATGGGTTAGTGGTGCCCTGGCAGTGCTGGGAGAACGCTTTGACTCAGTGATCTCTAAGCTCTTTTCCAACCTAAACCCTTGGGGCAGGAACACTATTTCCAACAACTTTCCTCCCAGCAAGCGGGGCCGGGGGGGCCGGGCGGGGCCGGGCCAGGCGCTGTCCCTTCAGCACCACGGCGGCGGCGGCGGCGGCCGGGCCCGGGCCGGGGTGAGGTGGGGGGGACCTGGAGGAGAAACCCCCGCCAAGGACACCCAGGAACCCGCCCGACCCCGGGCCCAGGTGAGTTACGGCTTTAACCTGCTCTGATCTCGCTGCCACTGAGCGGGATTATCTCATTCTTCTGCAGCCAAGAGGAGAGGAAAGAAGAAAAAGCCCTTCTCTCGTTTTAGGTTTCAGATGATTTTGTGCTGGGGAAGAAATTAACCTAAGAGGATTTTCTGAATTTGAGCGAGGAACAAAAGACAAGGTGAAAGAGCCTGAATTTTGAAAATGTGCCAAAGCCCCAAACAAGCAAATCTTTTTTCTCAATCTTGTCTCACCAAGACCTTTCATCAGCACTAAAAAAATAGAGAGAAAAGGTGCTTTCTTTTCAAGTTAGAAAAAAAAGGATCCTCTAAAGAACTCTTTTCAGTGAAATATTGATTGTGCTTTCTCCTCTTCTCAAAAAAATGTTTCTGTACATAGAATTATGCCAGAAGAAAACGAAGCCATAGGCAATCTGTGGAGCCAATCTGGCAATTTAGATAAAACCATCACTTGGATTAATGAAGGTTAGGACTCATTTGTCCCAGACGTACATCTCTGACATTCTCTCGAACGTGAGTAATTTCATTTTCATCTGGGGCTGATTCATACTCCACTATTGCAAAAAAATCTGCCTATCAACTAAATAAACTGCATTTATCCCGTGGTGTTTCTCTGCTTCAAGTTGGGTCTGGAGGGAGGAAGCAGCTGTCTTTAGAACTGAGCAAATACCTGGGAATTTAATAGCCTCCCATGGCACCAAAAATATTTGGTATGAATATTTTCAGGGGAGAATTCTTCCATTAAAGGCAGAGAATTTTAGGTTTCTCTTCTAAATCTCTTCTCCACAGTCTTGCAGTTTTCTGTGTTATGTATTTCAAACATACTCCTACCTGGCCAGGAGAAACAGTGACAAGAAATGCTCCTATTGAGAGAGGAAACTACTGAACAGTGATGGAAAAGTTTAATTAAAGGACTGGATTTCTCTCCCTCCAATAGAGCTCATCATTTACATTTGGCAACTCTCATGTCTTTGTGCTGAACAAAGCAAAGGATTGTGCAGAGCAGATTAAGAATTAAAAAAAAACATGCATCAAGAAGGGTTGTAAAACAGGAGCAGGAAAACCTGCTTGTCAGACAGATCTCTCTCATATCATGGACACATATGAGTTGAATATTCAGATCCAACCAGCCAATCTTCCTGCACATTGCAAAGGATAATTTTGAAGATTTATAAAGTATGATGCCACAGAACATGGACTGAACCACTGTTGCATGTTCTGTAAACTGCAGTTTCAAAAGTGTGTTAAATCATTTTATCTGCAGTCACCAGCTTGTATGTTATTTATTCCCTGTTTCAAATTATAAAAATAATATAATGCTTTGTTGGCTTAGTGGGGGAAGTTGCTGTGGATTATCAATTGAAGTTAAGAGTCAATGAGGTGCCCTCATTGAATGCTTGCTCCTAATGTGTGAGCCAGAAACACTATCTTCTAACAGGTTCATCAAGCACAGTCTGTGTGCTTGATTCCAATTATTATAAAAATTAAACAGCTCCAGTTCAGACTGCAGAATCTATCTGTCCTTCTCCAGCAGCTATTACTTCCCCACTTTCCACCACCCCAGGGTTTTCTTAGGTGCTTGACTCAAATGCTACTATATGACCTCTTAAAAGAGGTATTTGCAAAGCTCAGAGATCCTCTGCAGCCCTGAGAGAACAGCCAGAGCTGAACTGCCAGCAGAGGGGGAGAGTCAGAGGGACGGTGTGATCTAACTTCCACTGAAGTCACTGGAAGTATTCTCACTGCCTGTGTCCATGAAAAGAAGGAAAATCCTTCCCCTAGAGCCATTTCTGTGGTATTTTCTCCAGCTTATGTTTTCTAGCTCCTATCTCTAACACCAGTTTTCCTTGCTGATTATAGTAACGAGTGGTTGTCACTTTTTTGATGCAATTAAAAAAAAACCTCTGGAAAATACAAGGCTACATATGGTCTCAGGAATAATGATGAAGAGGAAAAAAAAGCTCCTCCCTGATCAGAAGGAAAAGGAGTGAGCAGCTTTAAGCAGAGAGTGCCGTATGCCAACCCCTCATGCCCCTAATAAATCTGCATTTGATCGTGCGCTCTAAGTCCTTAAGCACATTGTGGAAATGGGGTAAATCCTCTTTTGGAATTTGCTGCCTTAAAAAAGCGAAAAGCAACATAATTCCATTTATTTTAACATCATTAGATTCTGAAAGAAGCAGCCCTGATCGTATCACGGGCTGGTGTTATTGTTATTTCTGTGCTCACGGCTGCATTTGAACACTTGACACCGCCCGCGGCTGCTCAGCCACTGAGTCTTCTGCTGTGGAGTCAGGCAGGGGATGAGGAGCATGTGAAGAGCTGGAACAAGGCACAAAAAGCAGTTACTGCTTTGTGCTTTTTGCCCCAGCAAAGTCTGATCTTTTTATTGACCCTCCAATACCTGAAAGGGGCCTATAAGAAGGCAGGGGAAGAACTATTCATGAGGAGTTGTAGCGACAGGATGAGGGGTGATGGTTTTAAGCTAGAAAAGGGTAGATTTAGGTTAGATATTAGAAGAAAGTTCTTTAATATGAGACAGATTACTGGAAGAGGTTGCCCAGAGAGGTGGTGGAGGCCCCATCCCTGGAGACATTCAAGATCAGGCTTGATGGGGCTCTGAGCAGCCTGCCCTAGGTAGAGATGTCCTTGATTATTGTAGTGGGTTGGACTAGATGAGCTTTGGAGGTCCCTTCCAACCCAAACCATTCCATGATTCTATGGTTCCATAAATAATGCCATCGAGCCTGGTTGTGGGAGTGGTGCTGGAAAGTTTCTGTTCCTCTGTCTCTGAAGCATGCTAAGGTGGTATCCTACATATCCCATCCCATCCTTTGGGGTCACCAGAATATTTCCAGAGCTGACTCCTGGCATTGCACAAAAAACCCCCAACAAAACAACCAGCCAAAAATACAACCAACCAAAAAAGCAGAACTAAAACCTACCCAAGCAATGAACCAAAACCCCTCCAGGGCTCAGAGTCCTGTTGGGCTGGGGTTCCTGCTGCTAGTTCTGTCACACCAACTGAACCAAAAGTTAACTCAGGCACAAGGACCTTGTCCACTTTTAATACACACAATACAGGATTTAGCCTCTTCTCCTCTGGAGCAGCCCTCAATTTAGGTCCTTACCCAATTTATCTTTAACCACTTCAATTCTGAAGCTGAGTTGAGGCAGCCCTATTGGCCTAAGCAATCAGCCAGGAGAAAGCAATGAAGATCTCCCCTGGCTCCTCTCTGATGTGTGTTTGCTTTCACCAACAGGCACAGTGTCCGTTAAGTCCTAGAATTCCAGTTCTTACTGGTCCACTGGCTCCTTGGCTCTTTGTCAAGCCCTTCATCTTCAAAGCTCTCCATCCCCTTTTGATGCCAGTGTCTTTATTTGCATTTGGGAGCACCCAGAACAAACCAGGCAAATACGTTTAAAGTCCAACGTATGCTTTGTACAATTGCCAGATTGGAAAAAAAAAAATGCTCAGGAAATGGAGAAATCCATAGACCCTTAACAAACATTAAGCTCCTGACAAAAAAAGAAGGTAAATTCATCCTCGGCTGACCCAGGTCACCTTTGAACAGACACAAGGTTCTTTATCAACTTGCCAATTCTCCCATTCTTTCAGAGAACAGGTTTGTGTTGTGTTGTGTTTTCTAGGCTTGTTTATCTCTTCATCTTGGAGCAAATTGCCCAGTCTGAATTTGGCCATTGTAGAAACAAGTTCAAAGCTCCACAACTGACTTCCCACTTAATTCATAACCAAGCTGTCAGGCTCTTGAAATGCAAGCAACTCACTTACTTTTTCTATCTTAGGAGTCGGATTTTCATAGTCCCGTGTTCTGACATCCTTCCAATATATGCTGGTTTATTCCATCAATACTCCCTTTCATTTCAGAATTCTTCAGGAGGAGCAAAGTGACAGACTCTAGCTGTATGTGAGAGATGTTTTGGAAATATCCTGTAGCCACATTATCAGCCCTGTACAGCTTATGGTGCCAATGATCCACGATCACACAGAATAGCAGGTTTTTTCCAAATCTAATCATTACAAGAATCAGAGATGTGTGAATTACTCCCAAACAAGGATTCATAGTTTCTTTTCAGGTGCATCTTCACAGCACTTGCCACTTTCACATCTCATAATGTGCCTGCAAACCTCTCCTCACAGATTCCTGAGTATTCACAGGCTAAATCTTTTGATTGCTCAAAGATAATATAAAGGAACTCCTTACTCTGAGGGCAGCACACACCATATTTCAAATGCTGCTGTAATACAAAGCAAAATGCAAACAGTGTGGCTGAAGTGCCTTTAGAAATCTCCTCTCCAGCAGCACTCAGTAGTTTTGGACGTGTTCATCCTCACACACACAGAAGTACAGAGAGGAGATTGCACCTGGGTCTTCTTAATGTACTGGGGCTGAGACATCTGCTTAGATGGAGATCCCACCTCACTTACAGGACTTACTCCTGGAGTAAAATGGTACTTGGAGCAGCTGGAAACAGGAACAATTTGGTTGTTCTTCTACTGAAGTTTGTAAATCCCATTTCTAGCAAGATGTTATTGTTTCTAAAAATGTGTAATATTTATCTAATATGTAGTTAGACAACCCAGAGAACAGCTACTTTCTGAACGTCTTTAAACACTTGTTTTAACTTCCACATTTGATCTTCCTTTCCTTTGGCTAAAGTTCCACTATATCATTTCCCATGTAAATTTATGTCTCAGCAAACAAAAAAAGATGTGAGCAAGTGAATCCTTCTCTTTGCAAGCCAGTTTTGAGCCACCACAGAGCATACAGAGATATTTAACATTATTTTAAAGCAAGCATTCACACCTTATTGACACAGTAACCAGAACAAAGGTGAGACAAGTGTCCCAGGCACTTCTGTGCTGTGCAGATGGGTGTCTGCCTCCCCAAGAAGCTTTCTTCTAGAACTCACAGAGAAAATAAATCAAGGGTGCAGGATAAATGCAAAAGAAGTTGGTTTGTGGGAGCTTAGTGAAAGGACTGATGTAATTTCAGGTCTTCACAATGCAGTCAGGGCTCTCTGCAGGGAGATGGGGCAGACCTTGTCAGACTTGAGCAGCACAGAAAACAATTAATATGAAATTATTAGACAATTAAGAGGAAAACAATAGTTACAGAGATAAGGCTATTGGTGTGAAGAGAAGAGGGATGAGAAGCAGTGTGTGTGTGTATGCCAGTGAGGATGTGACTGAACAAATTCACCCTGCATATTCTTATGCTATGCAACAAGATATTTTTAGTTTGTGTCTGATTAGGATGAAATTTGTTGGATCTACCTAGTGACTGAGTTTTAAAAAGACACCATTAGACAGTGTTTTTCTAATGACAGGTTGTTCTGCCCTAACAGCACTGCAGAGCCCAGAAATGTGCAACTGCTTTCCCAGGAATAGGTACAGAAACAACACAAAAGGTACTTTACCTTTGCTCATGCCTCCATGAGGAAGTTATTTCAAGGCTCCTTTGTTTCTTGTGTGCCAGCAGCTGTGCAACTGTAAAGAAAAACAGCGGTTGGGTTAATAATAAAGAAAGGTCCAAGCCGCAGACTCCAAAGACTCAAGTTAAATATTGACTCCAGCTTGTCCTTGTGAGCAGACTCAGAGGGGCTGCTCTGCTGACTGCTGGCATCTTGAGAAAGAGGGGCTTGTCCAGCTCCCTCCCTGCCTGCAGCTCTGGAGTCACCTCTGCACATCTAGGAGAGGGCTGGAAAACAAGAAGCAGGAAATTCTCCCATGTAAGAAAAGCCCTTCACAATTCGAAGGGTACTGCAAATATTGACACATGGGATTAGGTTTGGAATTACCTACTGATATACAACTTCAGAATAAACAAGTTCAAGTTTAGAGTTACATTCTGCTTCATTTATCCAGATTTTTTCCATGGAAAGTCTTTTTGTTTCTTAGCATGAGGCTAAGGGAAAGACTTCCAGTCTACACAAGAATCATAGAATCATTTAGGTTGGAAAGGACCTCCAGGATCATCAAGTCCAACCTTTGTCCAACATCTCCCTGACCCCTCAACCATGTCCCAAAGTGCCACATCTACTTGTTTTTGGAATATCTCCAGGGATGGTGACTCCAGCACCTCCCTGGGCAGCCTGGTCCAGTGCCTGACCACTCTTGCAGTAAAGAACTTCTTCCTAATGTTCAATCTAAACCTCCCGTTACAACTTGAGGCCATCACCTCTTGTCCTGTCATTAGTTCCTTGGGAGAAGTGCAATCTCCTTCTCTATGGAGCCACAGAGCAGGCAGCATTACATGTCAGTTCCTGCTAGGCAGACACCTGGAGAAGGTGAGAACCAGGGTAGAGTTCAGCCTCCATCCCTGCTCAGAGCTCTGCTGCTTCAGGACCATTCTGGCAGTGTCCTACCTACTGCTTTTCACTTTTCACATTACATTCAGGCTGTTCATTTAGGCACTTAAAGATGTATTTAAGCACTTAAAGATGAATTTAGGCCATCTGAATTTCTAGGTATGGTTCTGTACCATGCAAGGTCAGGAGCAGAGCCAAATGCAATGCCCACACAGTGACTCCATTTCTGAACCTTATAGATGGAATGAAGCTGTGAGAGAAAAGCAAACCAAGAGCAAACCATAAGGACTAAAGAGAGGAAGGGGTTGGGGTGGGGTGGTATGAGGTGTCTCTCTCCAGAACTGCACTCCAGTAGCTGAGGAGCAGGCTGTGACTCAGGAGGGATGAGCACAAGTCCCAGCTCAACTGCTAGGCAGCTATAAACCGAGGGCAAAATGCCCTTTGTCCGTCTGGTCTATTTAGACTACGGGCTCTTTGAGGTAAGCCCAGTCTCTGACTGGATATTTGCACAGCACCTGATACAATGGAAATCCAGGCTCGGGCTGGTAGTTCTGTAATACAAATTAATAACAATAACTAGGCTTGACTGCTTGACAAAAAGCAAATAGTTTGGAAAAAGCTGTCTTAAATCTTTCTATCCCACTTCCCCAGACCAAAAAAAACCTACAAATGTTATTTCTTTTGGCAGCTGAAACCTAATCCTACCTTGGTTAGCATAACAGAGAGAACAGGAAGCGCTCTGAAGGAATTTTTCATTCCCTGGGATGTCTTTGATCCCCCTCCCCTCCCTTTCCTATCAGGTAATTTTCAAATCTTGATGTTTCCAGTTAGTCTACGTATCTTCTTGTTTTGTCTACTTTGGTCAAGTGTTATTTAACTTCCATCTAATGGATGAAAAACTGGTCTGCATTTAGACTTTGCTGTTGGACAAGCCGGAACCTGAGAACTCCAGAATCCCAGAAGGGAATACAGCTAAAATTCACAGCCCTTGCTGGTGGAAAACCAATCAGGCCTTTGCTCTAACACAGACAAGGTGCATTCATACATGACATAAAAGCTAAGCACATAATTTAATCATTTGCTGTGGCAGCCACCACTTTTTGTCACTTGGAGTTAGTGCCTCACTTCGACTTCCCAACATATGGAGGAGATTTTTTCACCATTATGCATCTTGATTTATGTTCACCTAAAATGTGCAAGGCTCAAAACAAATTAATGCCTGGTTAATATTTGGGGTTCTGAAGGAATGCGTTGACCCTTAGTTCAGTCCTGTGTGGAATGCAAGGCTGCATCTCATGTGGGCAAGCTTTGGACAATAAAACAAGTCATAATTAAAATATGCATGACCCTCAAAGGGCTTAATTACCCCATGCTGCTGAGTGCAGCCTCGTGCTTGTAGCAAAGACAAGGCTGCAGCACTTCAAAGCAGGAGATGACAACACACACGAGATAAAAATGAAAACAAGATCATCTTGGAGTAGATAACACCACATCCCCTTTGCCTGCAGATGAACATTCCCAGCAGACAAGCTGGAGATTCAGCAGCATGTGCAGAGCACATCCCTTGGAACTGGAGCAGCTGCACATGTCCTGTCTTTTTTTGCTTTGGCTCTTCTTGCTTTGAACCAATCCCCATTTGCCCTGCCTGCAGCACACTGACTTTTTTAGCCTTTTTAGCTTCAGATGCTCCTTCTTTTTCTACTCACTACCTTCAGTTGCCACTGGCATCGTCTGCACCTTCAAGTTACCAGCCAAAAGTTCCTTGGAAGTCAAGAGGAGTGAAGGCAACAGCCTGCTGCAGAAATTACTCTGAATGACCATCTTGCAACTGCTCCTGGTCCAACACACTCAAGGGCAGCAGTGATGGGGTGAGCTCAGCACCAACACAGCCATGAAGCTGATGGAAGGGGTCATCTGCCATCTACTTCAAGGTAGGCTCAAAAAATATCTGTTCTCTAGGAGGGATTTAGCTTTTGATTAAGAAAATACCTTATTTCACCCTGTAGTAATAATACTTAGTCCCATTTTATGGGTAGCAAACTGGGGTGCAGAGACAACAAATTACTTCAATCAGTGTAATTCTACTTCACTAAAAAAAAAAATCATACAATCAACAGGGAAATTTTTATTAACTTATTTTTTTACTCACACATACACAGATCTTGGTTTAGGAGGTGGCTATTGTGCTAGTTCTCAACAGCATAGCAGGAGGTGTATCCACAAACCCTTGTACCCAGTCCCATACTACACAAGGCCCCATTATACCTTCTTTTCTTTCCAGACCATAACATACCTAAGATTTACTACTAACTATTGTGCATGCCTCCAATTTTCTGATAGAAGAACTAAGAGGAATTCTCCTTGGTAATAATGAAGAAATGCTGCTTGCACTGGCAAATAGTGCACGATAATCAGCAGTGGGTTTGTCACAGATTCCTTTATTTGCAAAGTGGTCTCTAATTGGAAGCCACTGAACAGATACCAACTTGCTTCATAATTATTATTACTGATAAGCCTGAAAGATGCCACCAGAACTGAAGTCTAAGTCTTTTGTGTCTCTCTTTTCCCCCTCTCCTTTTTCTTCTTTTCCCAACATTGTTCCTTCTCTTCTCTGAGGAAAGTTACGATAAAAGCTACAAAAAGCAAATCTAATTTCCCTCTCTTCTTTATAGCTTGAAGTTGTGAAAATCCAGGGGCACTTTTATTATTATTCTGTGTTACAATAACCTGCACATGGAGGTGGATTCTAGGCCATTATTGACTCCACTGCTCCTGAAACAAGGACATTGCTCAGAGCTCCATTTACAAAATGTATACACCACTGCTCTGCACTTTTGCTTCCAGCTATTTCTAACCCCCCAGTGCCCTGGAGCAAACAGCTGGGGAATGAGTTAGGGACTCAATGGCACTCTTAGGACTCAATAGCACTCTGCTTTTCTTTCCCATTTTTTCCCTTTTAAAAATTGCATTCTTTTCAGCGTTAGCAGAATGAGGCAGGCAAACAAAGTGTGCATGGGATGAGGCAGCACAAAGGCAAGTCAATACCACCAGTCTGATGGTGCCTGTTTGTCACCACAAGTGCAGCTGCTGTGGAGATGCGTGGCCTAAATAGGAGCTTGTGCCTCGAGGATCAATGTGCACTGACTATGCACCAACCTTTAAGTGTGTGTAATGGGCTGTGCCTGGCAATGACCCACCTTTTTTCCAAGCCCTTTGGGTGCAGTGGTTGCTTAAAGGACTTGTACAGGCTGGAATTACTCTGAGCTCTATGTGGGTGAACCTGCCTCAGCAACCTGTGCAAGAGCCAAGGACAAGTTAGGTTCATTTCTACTTCTCTAGCAGAAGGATGGGAGAAGAAATTAAAGGCTGTGAATTCCATTGTTGCAGGATGTAACAAGAGAAGGACGGACTCATCTTGATGCAAACAGAGGAAATTAAATGGAGATGTGTACCCTTATCTTTTCTTTTCATATTAAAGTTCTCATTTGCAACCATCTCAGAAACATTTTCTCCCATTCTCAAGCACAGACCTCTCCTTGGGCTTTCATGGCTGTGAGAGAAAGGGAGGAGATCAGAAAGAAGATGTAGCAATTTTTAATTATTTTAAAGTGAAGTAATAAGCCAGGAAAATATATTCACTTACTTTCTTTGCTCTGCAGCCTTTCTAGGATAAAATTGCAGACCTTCTGTGTTTCTAGGCCAGTATTCCTCTCCACTCAACTGGTAGGTAGCTCAACTGGAAATCTGGGTGCTCTTCAAGGGGCAGCACTGGAACCTGCTGTGATGGAAACCCTGCCAGACAAACAAAACAAAACAATAACTAAAACACTAGAAGGAGAAATGTAATCGTTCTCAGTGAATGCTTTCTGAAAGGGACTCAGACCCCTTAAAGGCTGAGCAAGCCCCAGAACAGCTTGTCCATGGGCAAATGCTTTATCAGGGGATGCTTTTCCACAGTGTCCCTCAGGAACACCTCAGACTTTGCTGATCTTTCTCTGGGAGGGATTCGTTTATTTCCTATTTTACATCCTGTTATTCTCTACCTTGACAGTACACATAGAGTCATAGAATAGCTTTGGTTGGAAGAGACCTTTAAGATCATTGAGTCAATGCGTTCCCGCAGCACTGCCAGGGCACCACTAACCCATGTCCCACATCTCCACGGCTTGGAAACCCCTCCAGGGATGGGGACTCCACCACTGCCCTGCCCAGCCTGGCACAGCCCTTCACAGCCCTGCACAGCAAGAAATTGGTCCTCAGCTCCAACCCAAACCTCCCCTGGGGCAACTTGAGGCTGTTTCTTCTTGTCACTTGCTCCTTAGGAGAAGAGCCCGACCCCACCTGGCTCCAACCTCCTCTCAGGGAGTTGTGCAGAGCCAGAAGGTCTCCCCTGAGCCTCCTTTTCTCCAGGCTCAACCCCCCCAGCTCCCTCAGCTGCTCCTCACCACACTCCTGCTCTAGACCCTTCCCCAGCTTCGTTGCCCTTCTTTGGCCACTCTCCTGCCCCTCAAGGTCCTTCTTAGAGGGGTGGCCTCCCCAGTGCCCAGTCCAGGGGGACAATCCCTGCCCTGGTCCTGCTGCCCACACTGGTGCTGACACATCCCACACGTCCCTTTACCACTCCCCATCCTCACCGAGCAGGCTCCTGATCTGTGCCCCCTCCTTGGGGCTCCTCGGTCCGTTTGTTTCCACGGCAACGCCGCCGCCACGTTACAGGGGCTGCAAATGGCGGCGCTGTCGGCGCGGCCCCTGCCGGCTCCCACCGACCAGGCCTCGGGGGCTCTAGGGGAGCAACGAGGGGTTAGTGGGGGCTTCTGGCAGCGCTGAGGGGAAAGGCTGGGAAAGAGTTCGCTGAAACGTGGAAGCGAAGGGTGTGTGAGAGGCAGAGCAGCCCCCAGACAGCCTGGGCGGGCTTCAAAGCCAGGCCTGGGGCAGCAGCTGGGAGCCAGCTGGGCGCAGGGGCGCCTCCAGGCCCAGTTCAAACGAGGCAGAGTTCGGGCCGGGGCCAGGAGCAGGAGGCTTTGAGTTGTTCAAAATTTAAATGGCAGGGGCTGCTCGTTAGAGAAATAAAGGAATTAAAGAAGGTGACAGGCTTGCGCTGGCAGGGCTGCTGGGCTATGTGCTGGGATTTAACTCACCAGGATGAGGCCACTGAGTCTCTTTGCAGAGGTGGGAGCCATCGTGGGAAGCTCCAGCATCCAGCAAATGAACTCGATCACAGAATCCCAGCATGGTGAAGGTTGGAAGGTTCCTCTGGAGATCATCTCCTCCAACCCCCCTGCTCCAGCAGCTCACCCAGAGCTCCCCCAGGATTGTGTCCAGGCACCTTTGGAATCTCTCCAGAGAAGAAGACTCCACAACTGGGCAGCGTGGGCCAGGCTTGGACACCCTCACACAAAAGCTTTTCCTTATTCTGGTTCTATTCCTAGATTCTGACAGATTTTCTGTAGGTGTTTTGGAAGTCAAGGAGTGAAGAGGCACAGTGCAAACAGCGCACACCATCCCTGACAGTTCAAGTGGCTGAACCTGTGTAGGTATTAATGGCAACTCAGACTGCCCAGGTCAGCTTGTCATTGTTGTAACACCAGAGAACGTGGTGGTTTGACCACTTCCCTTCATGCTTTTCCCCTCCCTTCCAGCAGGATTTAAGAGAACACAACTGACAGAAAAAAAAGAATTTGAGAAGGTCATTGGAAAAAAAAAAAAAAAGCTGGCATGCCTCTACAGATAATAAGACTTAATGATTTTTATTTCCAATTTCTTCTGTGTGCTTTTTTATGGAAACAGTCTATTTCAGGGTGATAGTTCTTAATTTAAAAAAGAAAAAAAAAAAGAAAAAGAAGAACAATTAGTGGAATGAAGCAGGAATGACAAACTGCGCTGCATTGTCAGATCCTTTTATGCAACTATTCTCGTAGCCTTAATGAGTTGTAGGCATGTTTTTTCTTGCCTGTGCCTTCCTGGCTTTCCAAGTGCCAGGATAGGAATTGTTATTTTGAAAAGCAACGCAATAAAATTTTATTAGACAGAACAGGCTGGTTCTGTCCTGGTGTGGACCAATGGCAGTGTCGGAGGGAGGAAGCTCCATGCCAAGCACAATAAGGAGTGAAGCCCTGGAATGTGACATTGGTATTTGCCTCCGATTGATTCTTCACCTTGGAGGAAAGATTTTTACGCCGCAGGAAACTCTTTCCTCTTATTCATTGACAACTGGGAAATAATAGAGTTGTTCATCAAACCCTTGTCGTAAAAGACCAAAATAGCTACGAGCCCCTCCAGCAGCCCCTCAGCAGCCCTAGGAAGGACCTCGCTGCTGATCCTGCCAAGCCAGGACTGGTCTCTGGGCTGCAGTTTCTGGTGCTTTGGTTAAGCTCCTTTCCAACGTTCCGAGAGATGTGGCCTCCATCGTTTGTCTCTGCAGCCTAAGAAGGAGCAGCTTCAGAAATGTTCCCTGCTATCTAGGGCGTTCGTTTCCTTCACTTCGTTCCATTGGAGCTGCATTTCACACACCTCACTGAGCTGTCCCTGCCCAACGCTGGTGTTACCTCAGGTAAAACAAGGTGTTCCAACCAATAACACCATTTTACTTCCATGAATCAGTGTCTCCAGCCCAAAATCACCATTGGTGATCACTTCTGAGTGCTGTCCAATCTAGTGATATTCTTATTGTATAACATAACCAAGATCTAAATACTCTTATCTCTTTAGAAAGACTTATTGAGATATTTCCTTTTTGTTTCACCTGCATTCTTTTGTTTCTCTAATTCTTTGGCATATATAGTGGATGGAAAACTCCATATATTAGTAAATTCCTGGTCTGTGCAATGTTAGACTAAAAAACAGGCCTAAAGCCTGGGGTCAGTTCCAGGTTTCACTTGGCTGCAGCTAACGGGTGTTCACCTCCATATAAAAATGCAAATTGTATTTACCTGCTTTGAAAAGGTAACATTTAGTGGCTACATTCATTTTTATAAGTATTATAAATGCTGTTTACATAATACATCGTGATAAACGTATTTCTAGGCACGGCTGTAATATGATCTTGTAACTTGACTGTTCTCTACAGGTTTTATTTATTTTTAAACAAGGATAGAGTACCTTTCCTCTGGCTGGAGGAGAGCCCTCAGCTCTACCACCTCGTCACGAGCTGGGTTTCTGCAGCCACCACCTTTTGGTGTCATTCTCTGTAGGGAATTCCTGGCTCTCTGTGCAACCAGAAAATTCCAGTAGGTGAGAGCACAGAGTCATGTTCATCAGGGATATCTGACAAAGTATTTCTATAGGCTAAGCTTGGTACCTACACAGCTCACATGAAAGGTATTTAGGACTTCTTCAGACCTTTAAGTGGAGGATACAAAACCCAAACCTTGTGTGACTGAGCGAGTGTGCAGGAATTTCTTGCAGAGGTTTGAAGAAGCTGTTTCCTAAGTTTTACATAACTTTAGTCATTGTGTTTCTAATAAAAGTCATTAAACACAACCCAAACCCAAAATATTGCCTAAAAGAGCACATTTATAACGTGCCATTTATAGTAACTGCCACTTGGGTAGAAGTCGTGGCTGAGGAACTAGAAAACTCATTTCAGTTTTTCCTTGGAAGTGAATGTGTTTGACTTGACAATCATAATCAAACCGTTTTTCTTATCAAAACAGAACACACCCTTAAGGTTGTGAAAGTCAGAGGCAAAAGATGAAATGTGGGTGGGGAGAACAGTTTTCTTGGGAGCTGGAGGGGATTATTCAACTGCGTTACGGGAAGAAGCACGACCTGAGTTTCCTCCTTGAGATTGAAATAGCTCCTGTACGTCTCGAATGCATATTTCTGAGAGGTATGAGAGAGCTGAAGACTCTTGCCCAGGGATGTCGTTTTTGATTAAGGAGTGGGTCAGGCCAAAACCACAGATCCCAAAACCTCTTAAACTTTCCCAAAATGTAACTCCTAATCTGAATTTAACATCTGTCTCTATAACGAGCTGAACTAAAGCTTGACCTCCAACACCAGTGAACTCTGGAAAAAGTTCAGCTTCCTGTTTGAAGCTGGGTTTCCTCCTGCCAGATGAGCTATCCCAGGAAATCAGGAATTTGGTACACTGATAAATCCACAGATAATACTTCTAGGTGTTCTGTGCACAGGCTATTTGATGCCAAAATGTTCCATTCAGCTACCTCCAGATGATACCTATTTAGTGACTAGACATGTGCGAGACCTCGTACACCTCAAAGAATTAATAGCAGTGGAAACTATTTGAAGAATTGCAGGTGAGGCATTTCATTGTGCCCAGGGGTATTTATGACCTGGTTTTAATAATGAAGACGGTGTTTTCACAAGGTCACTCACAGCATTCAAATCTGTCCCAAGAAATGCAGCTAGCAAAGAGCTGGGGTGAAGGAAAGAAGCAATAGGAACAATGTTATTGTAGAACTCATGCTGTGGATGAAGTGATGGGGCTCTCAAAATGCAGGTAGCCAAGGGCTGATTAAGGATCATGGGGGTGCTGCATCCCCAGTAGGTACAGAACCTTTCTCTCAGGACAATGAGGTGTTGCACAATCATGGTGGGAAGGTCCACTAGAAAACCTGAGATCTATCCTGTGGTCATGTCCCTGTGAAACATTTGAGCTGTCACTCAGGGTGTGGACTCCTGGAGCTGGTGTCCAGGGTGGATGCAGGCACAAACACTGCTCAGCATCCTTCAGGTACCTCCACCAAGGCCCAGAGCAGTGCTCTGCAGCCAAGGAAAACGTCTGGTTTAGCAACCAACTATAAGTGACTAAATAAGTCATATGAAACAAGCCTGTATGCTCCTATGTTGGCAAGCCACTTAATAAGTCCAAAGGTTTAAGTCTACAGACACCACTGAAAATAAAAACAATGCACAGAGTAGCTTCTTGACCCCTGAAATAGCAATTCTTTGTGCTACTAATTAACTGTATATATCTCCTGAGGTGAGCAAAATGAGCTTATTGTCTGTGAATCAGGGAATAAGCTTTACCACCTCCACTATTTACTAGTTAAACTCAAGTTTAACCAAGCATCCTAATGGACCAGGGGCAATGGGAGTGGAGATTGTTCTGTAGGAAGCTCCAGGTGCAGCTGGTGCTACCCGACAGCTTCACAGTCGTGTCATACCTGGCACACAGTGACTAATCCACAGGTCAGAAATGCTCTATGAGTTCCATCCCATAATTGCACAATAAGACACACCGGGCTGTGCATTTCTCAGGGATTATTACACTCCACTGAAAGCTGAAGTCACTTGGCCTTTGGCCTCCTAGGAGCACCTAAAGCTCTCAATAATCTCCAGGGCTCTGCTCCCTGTTGTGCTTTTCTCAGACAAATGGAAACCACATTTTCCCCTTCAAACTAATCCCCATTAAACATCACTGAAACCATGCAAAGCCTTGAGCTGATTCTAATAAAAAAAAAAAAGAAGAGAGAACGTATTTAGAAGCAAATTAGTCTTGTAAGTCAGGCGCTGTGATGCCACTCTGGGGAACTGCTGCTGGTCAGCTGGATGAGCTGCTTCCCTGGGCCCCAGTGACAACCAGCACATCCCACTCAAACACTGAGGTGATCCAAGCCCTCTGCAATTCTTCATCTATATCAGTGTGGGCTTCTCACCCTGATAGAGTCATAGAATCACAGAATGGTTGGGTTGGAAGGGACCTCCAAAGGGCATCTAGTCCAACCCCCCTACAAGAAGCAGGGATGTCTCTAATTCAGGTTGCTCAGAGCCCCATCAAGCCTGACCTTGAATGTCTCCAGGGATGGGGCCTCCACCACCTCTCTGGGCAATCTGTTCCACTCTCATATTAAAGAACTTTCTTCTAATATCCAACCTAAATCTACCCTTTTCTAGCTTAAAACCATCACCCCTCATCCTGTCGCTACAAATCCTCATGAATAGTTCTGTCCCTGCCCTTTTCAGGTACTGGAAGGTCACAATAAGGTCCCCCTGGAGTCTTCTCTTCTCCAGGCTGAACAAGCCCAATTCTCTCAGCCTGGCTTCATAGGAGAGATGCTCCAGCCCTCTAATCATCTTTGTATCCCTCCTCTGGACAGTTCCAACAGGTCCACATCCTTCTTGTGTTGGGGGCTCTAAAGCTGGACACAGAGCTCCATGTGAGGTCTCCCCAGGGCAGAGTAGAGGGGCAGAACCACCTCTCTCGACCTGCTGCATTAGGGTTTTTAGTGAAAGGGAGAACCACCTCTGCAGTTCAGCTGAGGCAGAGAAGGGAATGCTGCCTTGCTCTCCATGCACTGCTAGCTTTTAATTAAGCACCTTAAATACAAAGTGTGTGCTGTGATTTACTTAGAATAGTGAGGAAAACATGAGTAAGACTCTGAGCTTTGGGTTACTTGTTCATGAAGCCCCTGTAAGCTGTTCCTACAAGATGATGCATAAATCCCTTTCAGCTAAACAGCATTTTTCCTGGGCTGCCTTCACTATTGCCTTCTGTCCAGCCACACTCAGCACTTCCAAAAGGTGAAGCTTTGCTGTGATCCACCTTGCCAATACCTTATTGTTCTTGGGGGAAACTCATTTCTCCCTGATCCCTGCAGGGCTGGGATCCTGCCGTGAGCAGTTCCAGATTAGTGTCTCCAGCTGTGGAGCTCGCTCCCATTTGGAACATGGTGTAAAGCTCAACTCTCTCGCCAAGCATTGTTTTGAACATCACTTGTGAGGGCTGGGTTTTGTTTTGGACTGCTCTTTTTCTGTCCTTGTTTTTGTGAGTTAAGGGCCTTGCATGGAAAATTGCTTTGTGAGATCTCTGTTCTGCTCCCCTTTGAGCTCATGCGTTGCTTATTTTTAATCCTCCATTCTGGACTCCAGGCTCAGTGCACTGGTTACATCCAGTGATCATTTAAGATGTGCAAATGTCTTAACAGCCTGTTCCAAAGCCCTCTGAGGCTTTCTGCTTTCTTCAATACACTTTGATTGGGCCATAAGTAAATAACCAGGAAATTTTAATTATTTTAACCTCTCTCCTACCTTTCTCACACTATTTTACTTGCGTTTGTTACCTCACATCTATATTTAAATATAACAAATTCTTCAGATTAAGATTCATGCCTTTAACTTTTTTCTCCTTAGCTTTTACAGATTTTGATTTATTGGCTCTAACCACCTTAAAAGGCTTAGAACCAGATTGGTTGTGTAACTGAAAATGGTGCCAGCATGAAGTGTTGTCCCCAGGTCTTTGCAGAAAACCCATCAAGAAGGTAGAGGATAAATCATTTGATGGGTTGTGTTTTATTTTCCCTTGGTTTGTGATGTGATGCCTTTGCTCAGACCCTGGCTCAGGAGGTGGACAGCATGTCCCCCCTCTTGTCCCAGCCTCAGGTTACAGCAGGACAAGGCTGTGGTTGAGGACAGTCTGTGCTGTCAATGAGGAGATAACAGAGCCATCTCCTTTGACCCATGGAAGATGTTCTGGAGACCTTTTGTTGGTGTGTTCTTTGACGTTACACAGTCAGGTCATGGGTCACCACTTCCATTCCTATCCCTTGTCTGTTCCTCTGCCCATTCCCTATGGTTTCACTGAGCAGCAATTACCACAGAGGTGCTTTATGTGCCATGAAGATTTTCTGGTGCTCAGAGAGTAGCAATGGGAGGAAAAGGATGACAGCTCAGTCTGACTCACCTGCCCTGTTCATCCAGGAGCTCTGCAGTCCCCTGCTTGCAGTGGGGCAATCAATGCTCTGTATTTCCTACCCCCTGTACTTTTCCACTGCATTGTCCCATAGGTTGTAGCAAGTCGGTGCCAGCTCTTTACAGTGTCTTCATTCATCCTGCAAATAGGAAAATGGATTAGAGTGTGTCATGTCACCTTCATTCTATCCCTGGGGCAAAGAAGAGTTCTTTTATTCTTCTAAGGAATCCTCTCCGGGTTAAAAAAAAATAAAAATCCATCTCCAAAAAGTCTGTGAGGGTCAAAGTCTTTGCTTTGCAGTAGATAAATTCAGATCATACTCAGTGTTATACCCTGCAGCTACACTGAAGCCAGTTACTTGCCATTTAATGGCTTTTATTATGGTCTTAGTTGGCTTGAACAGGAATAGTTAGCAAATAATAGTTAAAATTCAAACAGCCATTAAAGTCTGGTCCTGACAAGATGCAACTACTCTGTTACTAATGGACTTTTCCCCCACAAGGACACATTTGTTAAAGGAAAATGTTTGGAATATTTGGCCAGTCGACAGTGGAAAAAAGGAAAGAGCAAATTCTAAAGTTCTTAGGAAGCTGTGGTGGCAGCATCCAGTCTGCACACATCAGCAAGATCCACTGATCAAGAGAGGCAGCTTTCTCCTTTGGAAAGTTTTCCATGAATTGTCTTTATTTAAACACATTTGCTTTCACACATCCCCATTAGCTTGGTGGAGAATGCTCAGAGGAAAAGCTACATGAAGATCCAGAAATCATGGTGGACCAGTCAATTAGCAAAATAAAGCCTCTAGGTGCTGTTGAAGCCTGGAGGAGCTCAGCACTGCTCTGGTACAACTCTAATATTCTGTATTATCTATCTTAAGAGGAGAAATAAATCAGAAAGACTCAGAGACCTAAAAGTCTGAGTCCTGCAAGATAATCTGTAGAGCTGTTTGTGATGTGGCAAACACCATCCCCAGCATTTGGGAGGAGAATTGTGGAGTTTTGGATCAATTTCAAGGAGGCAGAAGCACCTGCAGAAATTCTAGTCTATTGGTAATGATAATTCAATTTCAGTCCTTCATTTAGGAACACTTCAGCTTGAAGTGAGTGGATATTTTGCATCAAAACAAACAAAAGAGTGTTGGCTCTTGGTTTGGCCCTGGGTTTACTCCCTGTTGTTACTCTGGGTGTGTAAATGTACAAACTTACCTGAATGGATTGGCCCATGGAGACCTCCTGTGGACGAGCAAAAGGGTTTCATTCATAAGCATCCCTCACCTCAACTACCAATACAAAGACATATCCCGGAGGTGATGATATTCAGAATTTTCCATCTGACCCACCAGGCCATTCAGAAGATGTTTCCAGCTCTTCAGAAACCTTCATTGTGTGAAGTGCAAGAAGGGCTGGAGGCAGTGGGAGGGGAGGACGTGTCATGTCCTCCAGGATGTCACTTTGTTCAGCTCTGATGCAACTGCCACTAACACAAGCAACCTCTTTTAAAACTGCAGTTGCAAAAGAGGGAAAAAAAAACAACCCCAAACTAAGAATAATTACACTATTTTGTTTCTAATTAGATGCAGGTGCTAGAAACCACTCCAGAGCTACTCTTTACATGGTATTTGCAGCTCTCTTTACCAAATGGGCTATTAAAAGGAGCTGTTAAAACCTCCTGACCCTCCTCTGCCTCTATGGTAAATGCTCTCCCAATGCCTCTGATTTGCTCCTATCTTTTCTTGAGGTTTTCTACTCATTGCTCTTGCACTTCCAGCTCATCTCTCCAGATCCCTGAGTCTGGATATGTTTTTCCTGCCATACCACAGAACATGCAGTTGCTGTGAGGTGCTTCAGAATGGTGGTACTTGCTTTGAAACCCTTCAGGCTTTCTCGTGCATGTCAGAGCTCTCCAACATGCCACGTGTTATCTGCAAACACTGATCTAAGTGTGTCATTAATAAGATGCTCCTTCCCAAATTACCCAGAGTGTCAGGGCAGAAGCTAAGGTCTCTCCAAGGTCTCTCCATCCTTTTCCTCCTACTCAAGATATCCCAAAGGAAGCTGAATGAGTCCTTCCAAAGTGAGAACCTTTTAGGTCCCCGGTTTGCACTTGAAATATCAATCCCTACATTTTGGCCAAGCTGAATGGGATTTAAAGCTCATTAAGCAATTTAGGATCAATAGAAATGAGAACACATCTTCCTGGACTTCAGACAAGAGCAGCCACTTGCCTATTCCTTCACTTGACTGTATTTTTTAATAGCTATTGCTTCACTCAAGGCTGATTCATCCAAAGACATTGTGCATACATTTAACTATTTTATAAGATGCTTGCAAAGAAAGATCCTGGGAGTCAAGGGCACTTTCTTCTCCTGTATTTGTGCCGTGCTTGCCCATATTCCTTTCATGTAAGTCCTGGATGATAATAAAAACATCTGGTGTGGCTCCATGCATCTTGTTTAACATCAGCTGAAGGATTACAGCTAAAACTCAGCCCTGAACGACCACACACATGCTTTGTGTTTCTCCTCCCAGGCTCACTTTTAACCTCCCCATGACGAAAGGTACATTAAGAAGAGGGAGAAACCTTCATTCTCACCTATAAAAGCTGCAGCTGTTTTCCTGTTTTTATAGAAAGCAGCAGGCAGATTTACTATAAAAGAGTAAATACTCTGCAGCAGAGCACTGTTCACCTTGAGGGATGATGTCAGAGCCATAAATAACGCCACGGGAATACAGAGATGTCCTTAAAGGCCCATTAAGAATGATGTGAAAGGGAAGTGAAAAATGGGCAAGTGTGCTGTGCACAGCATGCACAGCTGAACATCCCTTCAGCTTGGAGTTGGTTTCAAGTGCAGGAGTGGATGGAAACATGGACAGCCTAAAGGATCACAGTAATCCTGATGGAGGTGGATGTGCATGCTTCCAGAGACAGTTAAACAGAGTAACAGGCACTGAGGACATGCATGGGGTTGGGGGGATGGAGAGAGGAGGCCAGTGGTCCTGTGGCCATGCTGTCCTGTCCATTGTGTCCATTCCAAGTGACTTATAAAAGTCATATTAAAGTAGTATTAATCACAAGAAGTGGTCAGGCACTGGACCAGGCTGCCCAGGGAGGTGCTGGAGTCACCATCCCTGGAGGGGTTCAACAAACGAGTAGATGTGGAACTTCAAGACCTGGTCTGGGGGTCAGGGAGATGTTGGACAAAGGTTGTACTTGATGATCCTAGAGGTCTTTTCAACCTAAATGATTCTATGATTATCTTAATATTCAAAGGCTGTTGTTGAAAGAGATATCACGTCTAATGTTTGTTTTCCTTTTATTTTTAATAAGGGAGTGAAAACTTTGTAGGATGAGATTTAAAGAGCTGCTCTAGTACCAGGTGTCAGGGAGGATGCAAAGTGCAGGTTTTCAGACAGTGAGGACACCAGATGACTGGTAAATCCACAACAGAATCAGGTCATCCTAGTGTATTGTACTCCCCTTTTTTTCTTCAAAAGCTATTAATTTTTGAAGAACTCAGTAGGCTTCTAGCTACTGATAATGTCTATAGAAAAGCAGCACAAGTAGATAGAGACAATAAGCAAGAAAATTAATATGCTGAATGAACTTCAGCAAACTAATGATCTAAAACTCAATCATAAGTTCTTGTAGAAATACCAGAGGGGGAAAAAAAAAAAAGAAGAAGAAATGAAAATAACATGGTTTCTTCTTTGGAAGCCAGTTGTGCATTCTTATGCTTTCCAAAGAAGCATTTCAAAGGCTTCAATAGTTGGTTGAAGAACTAACAGAGCATCCCCTTTTCATGTTCGATGCTTCATTCCACCAAATAAAAAGAAATATGCAGAATATCAAAGAAATTATAGTTTAAAAAAAAAGAGAGACATAGTCTTTCAAAGAGTAATCTACAGTAGTACAACAGGAACTGTCTGTGGATATTCTAGGGCTGGATTCATCTTTTTCCTCTCTACATAACCACACCTTCCTCTTTTCCCTGTTTTTCTATGTGCTATATTCTGAATATGCAGCAAAAATTCTTGTTCTTGCCATATATGCTTTGACACTTGTGTTAATCTCCATCTCACTGCCTTTACTGAGTCCCTTGGGACCACTTGGGTCTTCTCTTTTGGTGTCTCCCTCCTCCAGCATCTACATTTAAACCTCAACTTTTTAACATGCCCAAGATCATTGATGAAAATTTTAAAATCGGGTGCGTTTGAAGAGTGCTCCCAAGGAGCCTCAGAGTTGCATTTGTGTCTCCTGTGGAAACACCCTCTCCTTCCATCTCTTTGATTGCCTTTAGTGTAATGAATTTCTTTGTATGTGGCAGTTCAGGTAGATTTGCATCTGCTCCCAGGAGAAGATCAGTAAACAGTTAACAGTAAACAGGTCAATGATTAACATGAGCAATCGACCTTGGGAAGACCTTTGCTGACTCTTGTCCCCTTCTCTTGGACAATTCTCCCTGAAGCCAGACCCTGACAGTGGAACGTGCCAAGGAATTATGTTGTGTGTGCTTAGGGAAGAAGTAAAAGAGCCTTTTGAACTGCTCCTTGGTGCAGATTCTCTAGCCCAGGAGAAGGAGATGCTCACAAAATGAAACCTCTTCTTCTCCATCAGTCCCACCACTGGCTGAAGCTGCCCTGTGCCCCATCTTCCTCCAGGGCCAGCCCACATTGTTCCTGCTATCTGCAGCTCTGGCAAGGTTTGCCTGCTTAGAGAAGTACAGAAGGGAAAGCAGCAGGGAAGGGAGAGGGTGAAAAGCTGCCTTCTATTCCTAAAAACCAGCAACGTAGTCAGAGGAGGTGAGTTCTCTGAACATGGCCTCCAAATGGCATCATCAGCTCATTCTTGTGGTTTGAGCTTGCAAACGCTGCCATTGCACTCTGAGCAGAACAGCTGTCCACCAAATGCTCCAAAAGCCTCAAATTAGCTACCCAAGAGCACCCATCAGAGGGGAACGGTTCTGCTGGCACTCAGGAACATCAGGCTTTTATGACATGTCATTCTTTGCTCTGTCCTCATTCAACCTCGCATTGTTTCCCAGGCAGGGCATATCTTCTGAATTAGAGTGAGGTTCCTTATTGGGAAAATATGGAGGCTCGAGTAATTGTACTGGCTTGTGTAACCTTTGCCTAAGTTGGATCCCACTCCTTTAACACCAACGGGGACAGAGGTTTCCTCCATGGGAAGGAAAGAGAAGAGTGTCAAGGCACAAAGAAGAGGGATCTTCAGTGATAATTTGATTTTTTTTGTCATATAGCCAGTACAAACTTTTTAATCAGGGGAATAAAAAGAAAGCTCCATCCCAAAGTGTTCTGCAACCAGAGCTCTGGAGATAACCAGTGCAGAAATTGGCTTCAGGTTTCCCATGACAGCAATTTCTGGTTAGTGCCAAGCGTGCTTGGGATTGGATCTTTCCTTCCTTATCATGGTCCCGTGAGCCAAGAAGATACTCAGGTAATCACAACACATACAACAACCTGGGTTACCAGCCAGAAGCACCAAGACACTGCTCATTTATGGAGATGTGTCCTTTGCAGCATCTTCCTGGGAAGAGCAAAACAAGGGCAACACTGGCCTAGGTTCAGTTGGCATCAGAAGCATGGTCAGGACAGTGTGCAAAGGCCCTGTGGAAAAAGAGACCTCAGGCCGTGCACTTTGGCTTCCAGGCAGCTCTTATGCTTTTGTTTGGTTTAAGTATCTACTGGCCTTTAAGGGTTTGGGGTTTTTTGTTTGCTGCTAAACATAAATGGAAAAATGGCTCCTTCCTTTGGGAGAAGGAGCCACATTCTCGCCTGGTAAAAATAGTGCCTTGTTTATTTAAATCTCCTCTCTTTCAAAACAACGGAGGGATCTTAGACTTGCAAATGGCACATAGAAAGTGCTCCTGGAAAAGCTGGGAACTTGTTCAGTGCTATTATCTTTCAGGCATGCTCCTTTCCAGCAGACACCCCGCAGGTCTGGAAGCCTTTGCTCTGCTCTCACCTTCTGATGTGCCCCAGTGTGGTTCCCACTGTAGCCCTGGGCTCAGCGGGGAGTTCTGCTCCTAGAGAACAATTCCTGTTTCTCAAGGTGAACCCTGCCAGCATCTAAAAAAAAAGGTTGTGTAGGGAAGATCTGTGTAAGTGAGATTTTTTTTCAAGTATAAGTGAATTAGTGGTCAGCTCAAGCCGTGTGTGATACGATGATTTCTAGCTATGTGCCAATATTCTATTTAAAGAGACTCATTATGCACATATTTTCTTGATGTGTCATGACAATATCTCTTATCCTTTTATTTCTACAAGGCATAAGAAGAATCCTTATTCATCAAGCAGCTTATAGGCACTAGATAATAATAATAGCAGTAGTAATTCCTGTCTCATAGTAATGAGTTGCACGAGTTGTATGTTTTCAGAAAGCTCCTTGTTTCTGGATTTTGCTGCCATAAAGGCTCAATTTCATATTATCACTGAGGGTGAGTAGGAGCTGACTTTGGTGCATTCAACACTTCCAGGCTCTCTGTCATCACTGCCAGAAGTTTTGCATCGATTCAGAATAGACAAAGGCTATATATTGGACAGATCTGCAATTCAAATTCATTTCTCTTTGTGGGATAACTGCAAAATGTTTGTTTGCCTGTGCAGATCCAGTGCCCAGCTGCTTTGTTCACAGCCTGTTTGGAATATAAAGCCATTGTGACCCTCTGATCTGATGATCTGCGAAACATAGGCAAGGGAATTTTGCCCAGGAATTTGTGTATTGGGTTAGTAACTCATGTTTTAGCTGAACATCTTCAGAAATAAAGACAATTACTCACTTGCCTTCAGAAATACATGAAATACTGAATGCAAAGATATATTCGGTACTAGTTTAGCTCACACTAAATCTGTCACATGGGGGATTGGACTAGATGATCTTTGGAGGTCCCTTCCAATCCCTAACATTCTGTGATTCACAAATATTTGTAGAAGTGTTCCCAGCACAAGTGCTAAAAAGATATTTCCTAAGATCCTTGGTTGCAACAAGTCAGGTTCTTCAGTCACCTGAGCAGTGCTTGAGTGGCCCCGTGGATAAGCTGGTGATGTAATCAATGATCTCATGCACATAAACTTGTGATTGCAGCTGAATCTGAACATTTTACTGAAGTGAAGCATTTGTAGAATAGAGGGTTTCTTAGTGCAGAATACAGACACCACCTCAACCTTCCATCAGAGAGCTTTTTAAAAAGGGTGTTGGTCACTGCATGGTCTTAGAAATGAGGATGAAAAAGGGGAAAACAACTCGAATACATCCATGACTCACTGGCTGGGTGGAAATAAAAAATCTAGGTCTCCTCACCTTCCACCCAGTGCTCCACCCATCAGGTAGTGCCACCTCCCCAGCATCACAGAATCATTTAGGTTGGAAAACACCTCTAAGGTCATCAAGTCCAACCTTTGTCCAACATCTCCCTGACCCCTCGACCATGTCTGGAAGCACCACATCTACTCGTTTGTTGAACCCCTCCAGGGACCATGTCACGGTTGTGCCTACAGAATATGCTCCTTCTCCCTCCCTGAGATGAAGGACAAGGTAGAGAGAGGCAAGGGAGGACAAATGCTGCTCCCCCAAGGAAAAGGTCACTGCTGTTGGTTGCTAAAGGCTGTTATCGAGGAGGGGGGGTGGTGTTTGGTTTGTAGCTGAGTTCCCATGACACATTTTTGCTAGAAGTGAATGTGCCCATGTCTCAGTGCCAGTAGGTGAACTGGGATTCCTGGTAATCAGCTGGTTTGTGTACATGTTTGCTCCTGTTCTTGGTTCCCTCCCCAAGGGGAGGAGGGTAGATAAGTATCATTTATTTTTCCCCTCCGAGGTGCATGCCTTGCCTGCCCTGCATGCTCCTTGAGCTCAGCAGCCTCTGGGCTCATTCCAGACCCACTCTGTGTCTCCAAGGGAGTCCCTGGGGTGGCAGCTGGACCTGGGCTGGCTGTGGGTGCAAGAACTTCCATCACAGCCATCATCCTCACCCTCCACAGCCTTCCTCTATGGGCTATCAGCTGTTCCTCTCAGCAGGGACTTTCACAGTAAGGTGACTCTGTGTGAAGTGTCATTGTAAAGGACAACTGGGGATTATGTTTTGTCCCTAACAGGGTTTAACATCCTCTGCCACCTTCCTCTTCCTGTTGAAAATATGTGCTCCTATTTTCCCCCCTTTGCCTAAATCGTGGTTTTCTGGGCTTCGTTCTCAAACGATGGGTCTCTGTTTATCCAGATCAGTGTAGACTAAGCAGGATTATAAAACCAGATTTATCCAGGGCCATAATACTGTAGTTCCAAAGAGCACACTCCAGTGGCTGTGAGGTGCTTAATCTTTTAGATTAACTAGAAAGATCTATGGCTTTAAACTGCTGGTTTGCGTCATGTCCCGAAAGCCGCTTTATGGACTGGCTGGGAAACATTATAACAGTGATTAAAAAATTGTCTCTCATCGTGGATCCTGCACGAAAATTGGGAGGTGAAAGCACCAGTTCTTGGGGGTTTAATTCACCTTTGTCTTCCCAAGTTGTCAGATTTATATGTTTGATAGGGGCAGCAGCACTTTCATAAATAATGGAGTATTTCCATGGAAAAAGAAGGCACCAGGACATGCAGAAGCAGCTCAGGGAAACACTCTTGACACTACCCAGCTTACTCTTTAACCCAACATTCCTGCTGTGCTGAAACATGCTCTTGAGAGCCAAATATTAGGCAGAAAATTAAAAATAAGCCAGATATGAACCCTCAGCAAGAGCTTCACTCCAGGCCACCTCTTTGCTGCAGAACATCTTTTCATTTCTCCCTCTGCTAACCTGGAGGACCCATGTCCTCCCACCTCCCAGCTTCTCCCATCTTGCCCAGTTCACAGTGGTTCTCAATCCACATCACAATGATGGATTTATGCTGCATTTTGAGTGATGTGGGACAATGTGCACATCATGTTTGGTGCTAGGATGGCTCATGGCTTGGTCTGAATTGGCTTTGCCATCTCTAAACATATTCCTTCAGACTATGTGTGGCTGGTGGGAAAGAGGCAACAAGACATGTCCTCTGCCTGCTGGATGCCTCCATGGGACTTCTGATTCTCCTGAATTAATAAGGTCACCCACAAGAGCCTGGGGCTTTTTATTGCCACTCACAAGTGCCTGGGACTTTTTATTGCCTCTGTAGCAACTGAGCTCATCAGGACAGCTCTGAAAACTCTGCCCAGGTAGAAATAGTCTGCGTGTGCTTTTGCTGGTGATAATATTCTAAAAAAGGAAACAACCCAGAGAAAAACAGTTCCATAAATTTGTTTATAGAACATTCAGTGACCATGAATCAAGCTATAAATATACCAGGCTATAGGTTTCAGGGTTTCTCTACCGGATTGGTACAGAGGCTTGTAACAGACCTTGGTAACAGTAGCTTCGTGATGGTTGTGATAAACTGTTTTTATTCCTTATCTCTCCTTTTACTCCTTCCTTCCAGTCACACCAGCCTTTTACCCCTAATGTTTATTCCTCACCTCATGGAAAATTTTTGACCGAGAAAAAGATCACTTCTGTTAAAACACCAAAAATGTCCAGCCAAAACCAATATTTTCATTGTTTGGCTGAAAATGAGAGGTTTGCCATTTTAAGCTTAAAGTTTTTGGTTTGGGGCCAAAATATCTTTGCCTTTGCCCAAAGTCTCCAGTAAAAATTCCCAATTTTTCAGAGAGGCAGACACTTGTTTTTACATCAACAAGAAAAAAAGTGAAAAACCTGATTGCTCACCAGAAGTAGTTTAGACAAAGCCAGTCCTACAGAAAAATCCTTTTGCTATAAGTGAATATTAAATAGCAAATTTCACGTGTTTCAGTTCACCTCCCTGTTAGGCAGAGCTGAAGGCAAACACTTGCCAGAAAGATTGATGGTTAGAACAGGAATGACACCGTGTGATTTCAGTGTTTGATGGCAATGAGACAGTCACAGCTTGGCCAGACCATCCAACCTTGGCCCCATCCAACCTTGAACACCTCCAGGGATGGAGCAATAGCTTGATGGGAACCAGGTAGACCATGGCAAGAGCCTAAATGTGCCATTTTTGAACACCAAGAGCTGACCCAGTAACTGGCTAGTTGTGGAGTGGACGTCTTGGTTTTCTACCCATCTTTGTTGCCTTGAACTTAGACACACTTCAGCGAAAACTTCTCTCAGGAAATTACACCATGGAAAGTTGGCATTTTCTAACGCTTTCCATGGAGCCCTTTCCAGCTAGATAGACATCCTGCACAACAGCAGACCAAAAACTGCCAGAGCATTGATTTTCTTCAGCAGAGAGACCCGTATTTGTTACCCTCCACAGAAGCAGGGCCAGCATCGTGGTGGTGGTTGGGGTTGTCATTTCCCCAGTATCAAACACCCTGCTATTATGCTTGGCTAGTGCTGGGGGTGAACAGTTCATCAGAGGAGGGAATTCATACACACCACCGAGAGAACCAACTTGCTGATATATGAGCAGGGTTGACTCACTCTCAAGTAACACTATAAAATATCCTGACACAAGCATTAGAGCAACTGTGAAGCTTTTAAGTTGACCTTCAGGCCTTTCTAGGTCCCCAGTTGAACTCGATGTGAATAATACTGATTTCACTTAAACTTCAGGCTTGGAAGTTTTAAAGATCAGCTCAATGATCTCTTTACTTATCATACTGGCATGTTCTCCAAATTGCCTGTGAATTAATATCTTAACGATTATCAAGCATGTTCAGTTTGAAGAAACAAAGGATTTCTTTGAGGGTGGGGAGACACTGGCACAGGTTGCCCAGAGAGGTGCTGGAAGCCCCATCCCTGGACATTTTGAAGGCCAGGCTGGCTGGGGCTGTGAGCAACTGATGGAGTGGGAGGTGTCCCTGCCCATGGCAGGGGGGTTGGAATGAGATGATCTTTAAGGTCCCTTCCAACCCTGATGATTCTGTGATTCTATGAAACATCATTGCTGGGACCAGATAGAAGAATGGGAAGAGGTAATGGCAAATAATTACTCAGTGGTTTCAGCACATCCCTTTCAAGTATCTTTGCTGGGCACTGCGGCATAAGAGAGCATGAAGATAGGACTTTTTTTTTGTGTTCTCCAGAAAAATTGGTTTAGACATTGGTAGATTTGGGCTCATTTTCTCCTGTTCTCCCTCAGTTCTTTTCCATGCCATGTATTTCTCAATGAAGTAATTTTATCCCTGCGCTCGCATATGAAGAAAAGAAAGAAAAGAAAAAAAAAAAGTCAATCTGTGGGTTCTCATTTGTAGCAAGTTCTGGTTTCCGACATGAGTTTTCCATGGAAGTTGTTTAGGAAAAAATGTAGAGTGCCCCAAAATGAGATAATGACGGGGTTTGGTGTTTATCAAAGGCCTTTTTCCCTCGTCATCAAACTGCTAACGTCCTGCTGTCTACTGGCTGGGAGGGTGCTGCACAGGCCAAGTGATCTCTTGTAGAGGTTCTCCTTTGCAGAAAACAGAGAAACCAGGGACACCACGAGGATCTGTGTCTTTCTGCTCCCAGCATTCATTTCAGATGAGGAAGCAGGTCGAGGGAGGGGATTGTCCCTCTCTACTCCACCCTCGTGAGACCCCACCTGGAGCTCTGCGTCCAGTTCTGGAGCCCCTATTACAAGACAGATCTGGACATGCTGGAACGTGTCCAAAGAAGGGACACGAGGATGATCAGAGGCTGGAGCACCTCTGCTACAAGGACAGACTGAGAGAGTTGGAGCTGCTAAGGCTGGAGAAGAGAAGGCACCGAGGGGACCTTTTTGTGGCCTTCCAGGATCTGAAGAGGGCTACAAGAAAGCTGGGGAGGCACTTTTTAGGATGTTAGGTAGTGGTAGGATTAGCTACCATCCATAAAACCTACAGCAAAGGAAACCACGTGGCTCTTGGGTCTCTAAAACATTTCAAAACACACACTATTGGACCTTTGCTTATTTTCCCTTTTACTTCTCAACCTTGTTGGCATTCACTGGAAAACTGTGGCCAGTCCTGACTGTGGGACTCATCCTCATGGAGGCCAAGCCCAAGCAGGGGAAGGATGAGATGAGCAGCAAAAGTCAGCACTGATTTACCAAGGACAAATTATGCCTGAACAACCTGATTATTTTGGTGATTCACTGGCTCTGCAGGAAAGGGCAGAGGGATATAGAAGAGGATCCTCTTCCTTGCTTTTATACCGAAATGTGCAATACTATTGAAAACCCATTTTCTTTCTGAACCAGCTTTTCATGAAAATATATATACTTCCATTTTTATTTCTTTCACAGCTCAAATCCTGCAAAACACTTCAGATACCTGCCCATGCTGCTCTATAGGTCTTTCTTTCCCCCAAACCTTCCTCTAGCCCTTCTCCCTTTCCCAGAATAAAGCCCATTTTCAGGCCGGCTCCTCTACAAATGTCTCGGGTGCCCCATTCACATGATGAGTGTGAAGCTCAGGAGCTTTCCTGCTCTCCTGAATGACTTTGCTGCTGTTCTCCCCTCCAGCCAGGCAGTGAGGAAACTGTGCTTTGAAAAGTCAGCAAGAGTAACACGAGGATTAAATATTCATGTTTCTATTTTCCATCCTTTGATTTTTGTCCCACGTAGCTGTAGGGGAAAAAAAAAAAAAAGACTGAAAATATGATCATTTAACTGAAAGTTTAATTTGAGAGAGTTCAAAAACATTTAAAATAGAGGACAAGCTACTCAGGGTGATTTCTGTATACTTCATGTTGTTAATTTGCATACTTCAGCTTCTCTTCTCCCACCACTTTCTGTCCCCATCAATTAGATTTATTTTTTTTTTAATCCTGCTTAATTTTTGCTGGGAGGAGATGAAACACTGTGGCTGCTGTTCTTGGCCTAGGGAAAAGTTCTATGTGTGCAGTAAAAGTTCTCCCTGCTATTATCACCCTAGGAGTTAGACACATAAAACCCAGTTTTATCCCTGAAATAAAAGAGAATCGGAAACGCTTATAAGTTCTTATAATTGGTGAAAAATGCTAAATTCAATAGGTGATCTTTCCCACTGTTCTAGGGAAGCAGAGCCTGTCTACCTCATTGGAATGATGAGGATTTATCCCACTTTGGGATTTCACCCACGGTATGGATGGAAAAACATAAAACACTCCATTTTTAACTAGGGGGGAAGAAAGAAATATTTTAATTTTAAAAAAAGCCTTTCCTGACTGAAATCCTCTGAGTTTTAAAGAAGAAAGAGTGTCAAGAACGTACGTGCACAAAGCTTAGGGGTAGAAAAATGGCAGAAAGGCAAAACAGAGTTCATGAACATGCTCATCTTAGATTTATAGAATCATAGAATTGTCAGGGTTGGAAGGGACCTTAAAGATCATCCAGTTCCACCCCCCTGCCATGGGCAGGGACACCTCCCACTAGACCAGGCTGCCCAGGACCTCATCCAACCTGGGCTTGAACACCTCCCAGGATGGAGCATCCACAACCCCCCTGGGCAACCTGTGCCAGTGTCTCACCACCCTCAGAGTGAAGAAGGGTTGCCTGGGGTCTAAGCTAAAGCGCCCCGCTCCCAGTTTAAAGCCATTTCCCCTCATCCTGTCATTAGAGGGGCTACATGAAATAAGAAAGGGTCCTGCATGTGCAGGGAACAAAAGGCAGGAGTGAGGTAATTTTGAGGCTGAGGTGGATGTATGCAAACCTGTCTTTAATCCCATTAAGGAGCCCTAGAAAGCTGAAAATCTCAATATAAATACCCACAGTATTGAGCCCTTCAGTGTCATATCTGTTGAACTCTAATGTGAACTTCAGAGAGTCAAGTGCTGATTAAAGAAATGCTGTTCAAAAGTCCAAGGTATGCTCAGAGTTTGACCATCCTTTTTGATGGACATTCTGTTCAAGCCCTGACAGAGGATGGACAATGATGTTTCAGCCCTTGTTATACACTGTTAAAATGAAGTAAGTGGTGGGATGGCAAGATGTGGGAGTGAATTCTTGACTCCTGGTAAAGCACTGGGATTGTTGATGCCAATCAATGGCACCAGTGAGCTGCCATGGCTTAGGACTTTGCCTTCTGTCTGTGCTTGCCTCTTATGACTCTGCTGAAGACCACAACTGGCTGTGTGGACATTTTTGAGTCTATCTCTGTATGAGGAAGACACCACATGTACATGCAGATAGGACTTTTTTCAGGTTGTCTGCTCAGAAGAAAGTAAACTAGATGGTTTACATAAGCATGCTTCTTCCTGAAAGGCTGAGCTATTTTAACAGTGCATTCCACCAAAATGAATAATATTTGGCTTTTGGAGGCAGATTTTTCTGTGGTTACAACCTCTTTTGCACATCATAAAAGTCCAACCCCGTCCTCTTGCTTTTCTTTCATTAAAAAGAACAACAACCTTTAAAAATACCATATTTGTCATGTGCTTGCTTGGGTTTCAGCTGGTGTGATTTATGTGTCTATGTTCAGGGGTAAACATGCTCATTAAGGGAAATAATCAAGCGTATTCCACTATAGAAGTGAGGTTTTGGGGTGAGGGTGGGTCATGGCAGATGGTGCTGCTGAGGACAAGGGCTCCTTAGAGCTGACTTCACTGGTTAGGCTGGGATTTAGGTAGGCTATGAGTCCAAGCTTTGCATGGGAAACCCTCCAATGCTTGCAGGGGGCCTGTGCATCAACAGTGAGTTGAGGTGACAGCTCCTGCCTTGACGTGGGAGCATCTTGGTCACACTCTGTCACCAGGATGGGAAAAACCAGCCTCCTAAACCCCAAATCCTCCCACATTTTCACATTAGCAATTTGTGGCTCCGGCTTACCTCCAGTTCCAGCCTGCCTGGTCATTAGCACCTCCAATTAGTTAACCAGCTTGTGTTCTCAGTTGCACCACCGTGAATCACGAGTTGATCCTGCAAAATTTAAAAACAAACAAACAAGTAGCACTGAAGGAATCTGGCCCAGCACAAATAAATTTGTCCTTGACTTAACAATGAAAAACTTCAGCTGGTGCAGATCTCTCCAGTTTGGTTTAAGACCCTGGAGGTATCCCTCTTACACAAGCACATGCTCCGATCCAAATTCAGCAGGATTTCTTGGTAGAAGGGGAAAGCTATTTGAGGAGGGAGTAAATGGCACCGTATCCTTCCAACTGTTCAACATTTGTTTTGCCAAAGCAACAGGAGAAAGCTGTTAAAAAAAGATTTTAATTGTAAGTCATTTCGGCTTTCCCTGTAAGAAAACAAGGAAGAAGCAAACACAATGGCTAAAGAACATGAAAAGATCCCAAAGGTTAAGAATGCTCCAAGAAAAATATGCTCTCAATCTGCAATAGTGAGCGATGGAAACTTTATTTGCACTGCTCTCAGGGCTGCTGTTGGTTGCAGGAGGCAGCAAAGCCTCTGAGATGTCCAAGGTCTGGTTTTCCTTGGGAAGGGGGCAGCAGGAGAGGAAGAGCAGAGGTTGAACCTTCCTGCCCCACTTCCCAGAGAGCCCAGACAGCACATTGGGCTCTGCCATTCCCCCACCACAGAGGATTTATTTGCAGAGCTCCTTGCAGAAGGTTCAAGGGGCAGACTGGATGTTGGTATCTTCCAGAAGACTCTTTGGTGCTGCCGTGCTATTCCAATGGTCTTAAAAATTCAACAAACACTTCATAGAATCATAGAATCAATCATAGAATCATAGAATCAATCATAGAATCATAGAATCAATCACAGAATCATAGGAAGCCAGGTTAAAAGGGACCTCAGGGATCATCCGGTCCAACCTTTCAAGGCCTGGACCTGCATGAAAAGCCCCTAGACCTGCATGAAAAGCCCCTGTACCTGTACAAGAATCATAGACTTGTCAGGGTTGGAAGGGACCTTGAAGATTATCTAGTTCCAGCTCCCCTGCCATGGGGGAGAAGAGCCTGTTCCTGCACAAGAAGACCCTGGACCTGCATAATAAGACCCTGGACCTCCACGAAAAGACCCTGGACGTCACAAGAAGCTCCTGGATGTGCATGAAAAAATCCTGTACCTGCACAAGAAGACTCTGTATCTACATGAGAAGAACCTGAACCTTCACAAGAAGACCCTGGATCTTACAAGCAGCCCCTGGACCTGCATGAAAAGACCCTCGACCTGCACAAGAAGACCCTGGACCTTCACAAGAGGCCCCTGTAGAGAAGACAGCACAGGCACTGAGCAGCCACATCCCACCACTGTGGCTGAGCACAAATCTTCACCCTCCTGTACTACCACTGGAATATTGTAATTCCTAACAGGAGGGGGAGAAGAGCTCCTTGTCTTGTTCTGCTTCTCTCCGTTTTGCTGTTGGTTTGTCTTTGTGTAGTTTTTTTTTATTAATTGAGGATGGGATTTTTTTCTTTTTTTTTTCCCTAAAAGGAGGCAAAGATCCAAGCTTTGGCTTTTTGCATAAATATTGGCAGCACAGCTTATATGGGAGAAGGAAAACAAAGGTTATCATGATTAGCACATGATTTTACTTAGGCAGGGTATCAGTTAAATTAGACTTGAAATTACAGCGTTTCAGCTGCTGGTATTTTCCATATTAAAAATCAAATTTAATTTTCCAATTTTGCAGAAACAGAAATTCCAACCACTTGTTGCTTTCCACCACCAAAATAGAACAAACTGCAGCCTAATCCCCCCAAAATCAATTTCCACAAGGGCTATTCCTATCTTGGGGAAAACGTCAGAACCTCCAGCCATCCTTAGTGTCCATCCTGGCATCTCCCAGGTATTTCTGAGCTTCCTTCCTCATGGTCTCATTTAGTGGGGGGCAAACCTGGCTGAAATCTCCCAGACTTTGTGATTTCACTCTGTATTTACAGCTGTATAACCCAGATCAGAATTGACCATGGAATATGCACAGATGCTCCTGTTGCCCTCAGTCATTGGATGTGAGTGAAGGTTTTGGGAAGCAACCTCTGACCGTGTGTGGCAAAACTTTTTCAATGCTTGGTTTAGTTCCATTCAGGCTACAAACCAGAGAATCAAACCAGAAACAGAGAAGAAAAAATGAAGGAAAAAAAAAAAAAGAAAGAAATCCTTTCTGATTTTCAACATAAAGCTAGGATTACCACCAAAGAACAATAAAAATTCTTTTATTACCAACAACAGGAAGAGCAAAGGCAAAAAAACCCACAGAAAATCTTTGTTATAATTTTTCCATAACAAATAAGGTCTTTTCTGGTCATGTTTGGCTTTTTTTTTTTTTTTTTTTTTCCTTAAAATTGTATCTGTTTAGGAAAAAAAAAAAAAAGAAGGGGTTTAGAATAAAAACAAAAGTGCAGAGGAAAAAGCAGAGCTCTTATTAAAGAGTTTGACATCATAACCCACCTATTAAATAGCAGTATTCTTAAAGGAAAGTCATTTACACATAAAAGGACGGAAATGAAAGGTTGTCTGAGTTCCCCAACCCATTGTTGAGGCAGCAAAGCCCAGAAAACTTCCACTATCTAGAGGGGCTGAAGTCATGGAGTGGCAGGAACCAGCGCTGGAGGTTCCCACAGGGAGAAGATCCCTGTAGAGAACACAGGGACTTGCCTTTGTGTTGCTTTTGTGTAGCTTTGTTGTGGGTGATTAGGGAAGATCAAGCATCAAAAAGGAGTGAACTTCCCTTGGTTCGGGGGTGTGATGGACCCCCTGGTCCACCACAAGTGCTCCCACCTGAAGTTCTGGGGCTTGAGTTGTGGCCCCCAGTTGGAGTTGACCTGTGGATCAGTCACAACCCGGCAGAATGTTTTGTTTTCTTTGTTGACTTCACGTTCCCGAGGCAGAACCTGCCCCACCTGAGCCTCTGTGGCTCCACCCACACCCATGTGATTGTGGGTGGGGTGGTGGGAGTGGCCAAGGCTATTTAACCAGATGCCAATGAGGGGCAGGAGCTTCCTCTTGGGTGGGGTTTCTGGGGGGGTTGTTTACATCTTGCTGAGCTCTCGGTGGTGTCCTTCCACGTGAAGGGTCTCTGAGGAGCCTTCTCTGTCTGTTGTGTCCAGCTGGACCCACAGGAACCTATGGCAGGATGGTTTGAAGGAAGACTCCTGAAGGGATTTTGGTGAGTTCACTGTTGGTCTGTGTGACCAGGAACTGGTGGCAGCAGAAAATGGTGAAGGCTGAACCAGCACAACACCACCATGGACATGTGGCCAGTCAGAGCCTCCTCCTCTCATTTGGAAGGAGATGAAGTTATCTCCAAGGGGGTTTTTTTATGCTCTCCCTAGATTTGAGGGCAGGTTGGGGTTTGTTTTCACTGGGCTTCTAGGAGAGAAAGCTCTTTCTCCTCTTCCCAAGCCTGGCAGACTTTCCTCCTGTGCTCAGTGTTTCTGTGTGTGGCTCTGGCTGAGGCTGATTAGGGTTGATAACATGGCAGGGAGTTAGTGCCATGTGAGACCCTAAAGCCAAACTGGACAGATTTGACATAAAACAGTTACAGAAATGGCCTTTTTTCCCCTTATCTGACTCAGCTCTTGATAGCAAAAGCAGCCTGGTAACAAAAGATTTCCCATTAATCCATAGTGAGAAGTATCAGGCACTTCACCCTTCCATCAAAGAGGTTTCTCTGCTCTGATCCTCTGCCATGGAGTGACAGGAGGTTCTGCTAATCCAGACCTGGATAACAACTATCCCAGATCTCTGTGGCCGGGGTCCCTGTGGGCACATCCCAAACCAGGAATTTTTTGCCTGGATTTCCCCTTAGGCAAACAAGGGACACTCTTCCCAAAGGGGTGTTGAGGATGAAACAGCAAAGAAGAAAAGTTCTCATCAAGTTTTAATGGGATTGAACCAAGAATAAGTTCCAGGATCTTTAATCAGCTTCTTAAAATTATGAATAAACATTTAAATGCTGCCCAGAGCCTCCTTATCACAATATAGTTTTCTGCTAACTGGAAGAGGGCAAATTAGAAGGAAATTCTTCACTCTGAGAGGGGTGAGACACTGACACAGGTTCCCCAGAGTAGTTGTGGATGCTCCATCCCTGGAGGTGTTAAAGGCCAGGCTGGATGGGGTTTTGAGCAACCTGTTTTAGTGGGAGGTGTCCCTGCCCATGGCAGAGGGATTGGAACTAGATGATCTTTGAGGTCCCTTCCACCCCAACCCATTCAATGATTCTATGCTGTTCCTTCAGTGCCACTCCTCAGCTCCTCCTCACATCCAAGTACCTCTTGTGTTGTCTTGAAATCACAGCCTGAATTGAGCACAGAGTTGTGAACAGGGTGAGCTGGGGGCACCTTCTTTGGTGTCGATTCCCAATTCCCTCCCAAAAGATAAGTTGGGGTTGTGTGTTCATGAAGCCCAGTAAATCCTGAGTTACTCAGCACTGGGATCTACACCAGCATCTGAAGCTCTAAGTTCTTCAAAGGATCTTTGAGATGGATGTGCTTGTGCAGCACCCAAAACTGGTTGGGGTCCAGTCCTTTCAATCACCTACATGCACTGTACAGTGTTAACCCTCTGCCCCAGTTCATTTGGGATCAAACATTCTAATTTTGTTTTGAATACTGATATTATAACCCAGAAAACACATTCAAATCAATCTAGAAAAACTAAGAAGACTCTGTTTCCATGTACATAATTCCAGGTGTAAATACTCCTTTAATTTATTGTACTGTGGATTCTTTTATAACATCTCTAGGTTTCATTCTGGCTTTATTTTTCATTTTCTTATATATTTTTTGCATTTGGGATCTAAACAAAGGGGAGGGTGCTACCAATGGCTTGAAGTAGCTTTTAAAATGGATCTGTTTTTTCTCTCTGATTTCCTCATCATGGGCAGCACATTTTGTAATGGTGTGTAATGGGAGGATTAAGATTCCCATGGCCAAACTCTTTCCTGAAGGTACTTTTGGATAAATATTAGAGGATAATTCTGTAGCATATTTTGGGAAGATCACGGTGTTGAAATGATGATACATCCCATCTAGAATCTGTAGGAGGAAGATGTCCCAGAAGAAGTAAGTCAGGTACTAAGTAGTTAGAGCCCAGTGTTCACATCTACAAAGAATTGAAACAACCAAACTGAGCAATATTGGGTATTTTCCTGTAAAAGAGCTGCTAGGTACAAACCTAGATCAAAGAACCCTACAGAATAAGATGCAAAATCAAGGCAAAAAGTGATTTTAGTGCTGGGGCATGACACATAAGAATAACATTTACTTGCTCTCTCATACATCCTGATTTATTAGAGAAATAATGTAATTAAGTGTAGGTTTTATACACTTTGCAGAAGGTGATATAGCACAAAATACTTCCAAGATGTGCATGACCTTTATCTCAGGTCTGTCTAACCATGAGCTGTCCATCCCTCAGCCTGAAATCCAATCCAGAGAAGGACAGAGATCCGTTCTGATTCATTCTTTCCCAAAGGCACTTTCTTTTGAGAACAGTGGAAAGTACCTTTTTTTTTTTTTTCCATGACCATAATTTAATTCTTTATTTTAACCAAGTTGCTACGTTCTTTCCTCCTTGATAACTCACGAGTTCGAAAGTAAAAAATGTATTATTACAAGAGACAATTACGGGGTTCAAAGCATTCTGAAGCATTCCATGCTCCCAGCTTCTGGTACTGATATAAGTAGAGGAATATTTGTGGTTTTTTTACTTGCATGAAGTGGAAGAGTTCCAAGAGCTAGTGGTAAAAGTCCTAATGAAAGTCTGCCTTCATCAGACACAACAAAGATCCTGCATCCTGGGAGGTTAACTGTTTATATGGACATGATGCCCAAGCACCATCACACAACAAGCAAGCCCTGGACTATGTCAACTCAATCATTTCATGCTCAGTCAAAAATAACAATAGCAAAATAATAAGAAAAAAAATTAATCCTGGTCTTGCTTCACTTTAATTTCTTATTTAAATAAAGCATTACTGTGGAAGTTCAAGGTATGCAGCTCTCTGGTTCCCAACGTTTGTTTGGACTGAAGATGTGTCTAGCACCTTTGGTGGGGAACTTGGATACCAAGAGGCAGGAGAAATCGTGGCTGTTTTGAAGTACTCCCAATTGTTGCACAAACATCAGGCTGCTGTGGTGCAGGAGGTTCTGTTCTCCTGAACCTTCTGTTTGTCATTTATTTTTCCATTTTATAAATACTGATTGGAAAACTTCTTCTTGGAAAGGAGGAGGAAATCTCGTGGATTGTAAACAGGGAGAAGGAGATGGATTGTTTAGGATGATGAGAAGGGTATAAGGAACTGAGAGCATGATGTTAAATAGAGGAAAGTTTCAGCTGAATGACAGGATAAACTTCCAAGTGCTGAAATCTTGTTAGTCTGTGGAAAATTCTTCCAAAGGATGTGGGAGAAGCTCCACTGCTTGAGCAGTTTGCCATTAGATTAGACTAAGGGCTAAAAATAAATCTTAAATAACCTTGCTCTACCAAAAAGGGTTGAATTGAAGAGGCCAAGTCAAGGCATCCAACACCACCTCCTTTGATTTTATTGATCACAAATCAATCCATGCCCAGAGAGTGAGAATATCAACAAGGTGCATGTGTCTAGAGATGAGTTCATGTGTTCAGCTCACAGGGATGGGCTCTGACTCTGCACCCTGCTGAAGACAAAACTCTGCAATGCAGGAAGGTAAGACCTGCCAGCATCACCCATCTCAGCCAAAAATACAGCAATTTTAAACCAGGAAAATGGAAAGTAGATATTTATGTTTTAATTCCTGAACTGTCCCAAATACCACTTGTGCCCTGGGCTTCAGAGAGATTCTTCATCCACCTGGAGCAACCTGGGAGAGAGCATGAAGAACATTGGAGAGATATATTGTGTTTTCAGACCATCAGAGAGAGTATTGACAAGAATTTGACAAAGTTGAGGCCAAACAAAGATATTATGCTCTTAATATTTGCCATTTGTCCTTCAAGGATGTGTTGGATTCAGCACCAGTGGAGATACCCAGGAGAGAAAGAGGCAGATTTGCCGCATCCCTCTGGCAAGATAATTCAAGTGCCAACATTCAGGAGACAATTTAAGTTTTAAATATGCATGTGTTTAAGTAACAGGCTCATACAATTATTGTCAGTGTGACAATGGTCTGAGCTGCTTATTTGTTTTAGGTAGTAGTGGCAGATAACACGAGGCAAAGAAGATACAAGAGGATTTACAGCTGTGGCAGCAAGATTATAGTAGTTTGGATATTAATCCACTTGCTGCCTTTTTCCTTTCTCTTTATGGATGATCTAAAAGCAAATTGTTTTCTTTTTTTTTTCCATGATGGTAGTGACCTGAAGTTCCTGTAGAGAAGAGAAATCCACCCAGGCTTTGCTGGGTCTTTGAATTTATCAGACGGTCTCAATTTATTACACAAACACCATATTTCTGAGCTCTTTGCTCTGGGGACTTGTTATGAGGCTTCAAAATTTGATCTGAGTTGCTGAACTCTGACTGGTCAGCTGAATCAAGGGTGGTATTTCCAGTCCTGAATGGAGGCATGTGTGAGCACATCTGCTGCAAATATTTCCTGGTAGGAACTGAAATGTCAGTTTCTGTAAATACTTCTCAGTGTGATCCTGAAATTCACTCTCTGCTGCATTTTTTGGCCAGTAAAACTTGATAACTCCAAAGTTCTTAGAAAGCAAAGACAAAGAGATGTGAATGTGGCCAAAGGGACTTTATTGCAGATTTGGATGACTCTAATCTCAGTTCCAACCCAAACCATCCCGTGATTCTAGGATTCTATCTGCAGGAAAATGGAATCTTTTACAAGGACTTGAGATGCACAGTTCTTGGAGTAGTAGTAGAGAAGATGGAAACCTTGAGTTTTTCACTTTAAAGCAAATCAATTGGGATCATGACACTTATATACACAGAAATATAGAATAGATACTTTTAATAGATGGGAGAAAAACATGGTGTTTATGTGTCTGTCTGATATTTTCTGCTGGATGTATTAATTTAGTTGAGAGGGCATCTGGATCCCACCACAGCACAGGGGAACTAAACTAGTGTCCTACACACACCCTGCAAACATCCCTAAAAATCATGATGCTGAGGAGTATGAGACTAGAAAGAACTTGGTTATTTCCCCTCTAAACCAAATCCTGCTTTTTTTTTTTTTTCCCCTAAGGAATTGATGTGTATCAAAATTAATTTGAATTTTCTCTGTGATATTGTTTTTAATAATTATAATTCAAATGTTGTTCCAGAGCCATAGAGCTTTTAGGGCCAGAAATGTGATTTCTAGCCTGCTCTACTTGTAACTGAGGTATTTATTTCTCTGTCAGTGACTGGAGGGAGTCTCACCAGACCTTCCTACAGCAGCTACTGCCATAGAGGCAGGTGGCAGGTCCAGCAGTAGGAGGAAGGGCCACCTGATGGTCACCTTTCTTTGGCTGATGCCTGACCTTGATTAAGAGGATCCAAACTTCTACACGTCCTCTTCCAGTGTGGCCACAGAAAGCCTGATGCAGTCTCAGGGTGGGCTCAGTTGAGGGTGTTTCACTCTCTGGTTAAGTCAATGGTAAAATCCTCTAATTTCTCCAAACACGTGGCAACACGTTCCTATGGATGCTTGACCTTGGGGCTCAAAGATAAAGGGACTTCTTGAGTCTTTTCAAGTCTTGATTGTTGCATTTAGCAAAAGATTTCTCCTCTTTATTCCTCTTTTTTTCTGACACATCTCTACCTTTTCCCATTTCTTTCTGTTTTTCATTTTTTTCCTTCAAAGTGCTCTTTTTGTCCTTCCTAACTTGGTCGTACACCTTTCCTTAACACTCCCACAGATTTTTTTTCTTCTCCCACTGTTATGAATCCTCAAGGGCCACAAGAATTTTCCATTTTCCTGCCCTAAACTCTTCGTATATCTCTCCCCACCTCGTTACAATAAAATAATTCTTCCATTTCGCTGTCACCTCAATTTAGCTCTCTCACCCTCCACTCCCTCTTTTTCCCCTGGTTTAAAGACCGACCAGCATTTCCTGAATTGGAAAAGCCACAATAATATTTTTTCCATTGAAAATACCACAAGTACAGTATTTCCATTGAACATACCACAAGAACAGTGTTTCCATTGAACATACCACAAGGACGGTGCTTTTGAGGTATCTAAATGCTAAGATGAACTCATAATGTTCATCTTGGACTCATTAAACCAAAGCCCCTTCTCAAAAAAAATTTCCTCAGACAGAGAAAGAATTTTTATTCACAGGTTTCAGAAAAGAAAAAAAAAAAATTACAATAAAAACAAGAGCTAGACAGAGCCAGGACAATTTTGCACTTGCTTTGTGAGTAAAATATAAATAGGTTTTAGCAAGTTAGAAAAAAAAAAAATCCATTAAAAATGCTTCGAGTGGTTGAACAGCTGGAAAAGCAACTTTTTTTGATAACATTTAAAGCTGCTTAGCAGCTGGGGAAAAAATTGCCTGTAAAAACACTTAACATTTACAGCCACTCAGTGGCTGGAAAAGCAACTTGTTATAAAATTGATTTAACATTTCAGTGGCTGGAAAAGACATACACACACACACACAGAGAGAGAGAAATGCAGTGTTTTACATAGCTATTTATGGGGATTTAGACACAGATAAGGCTATAAATAGATAAGCTTGGCACTTCTGCTGATGCCATTGTGGTAGAGAATCGTTGCCATTCAGGGCATTCACCGTTTCATTTTATTTTGGGGAAGTTTAGAAGGAAGCCACTGAAATTCCCATCAGGCTGAAGCCTGGCCTGGGTGCTCACCCATCCCACCCAGCCCCCAGGAATGGCTTAAATCATGCAGATTTATCAATACAGAGCACTTTAGGAAATAATAACGGGGTTCTGCAGCTGATCAGCTCACATGAGGGACGGGCTGAGGCAGCAGAGTCCCAACTCTTTGACAGATAATATTTATAATCAAGGATGCTTGATGGGATCAGCTCACCTGAGCCTCTCCACAGCCCTGACAGGAGCTGTGTATCCCCAGAAATGACAAGAAAAAGACCAGATTATTATAAAAAGTGACGTGAGAAGCACCCTGTGAGTAGTAATTAAGCGTATTTGTTTCTCTCTGAGATTAGAGTTCTTTAAAATGCCATTTCCAAGCGTGAGTCATCTAATAAGCCCTGAAGCAGCATCAGGCAGTTGTGCTCTCAGCCCACAAAGCCACCACATCCCCTGGTCCCTGTGGCCGTGATGTGGGGCTGGTCCCATCCTCAGCCCCCGCTCAAATGCCCTAGAACTGGGACTAAATCATTTCCTAAATGTTAGCCCTAAAAACCATTCCATCAGAGCCTGCAAACCATGGAGCACTTTTGTGCCTGGGAGCCTGGCTGCATGTGGGCACACAATGGGAATAATTGCTAGATTAAATTACTGTAATAATGTAATAGATCTGTTTGCAGCACAGGAACCAGTGATTCCCCTTTTCCCCAGCCCCTGGTGAAGCAGCAGGACTCTCTGTCACCCCCCCCCCACTTTAGACTTCACCTCCATCTGACATTTCTACTTCATTTAGCCAAGTGTGGCCCTATAACAGAATTAACTGGACGCACCCATCGTGCTTGAGAGATGTCCTAAAACCAGAGAGGTTGTTATTGCTCTGTTACAACAAATCTCTGCAATAAAACATTTTATGTGCTGCATGTTTTGCTGGCGGGGGGCAAACCAGGGACCCCTGTAAAACCCAGTGACCCAGCCCCGCTCCCCAAGGGCTGACCACAAGCTCATGGTGAGCCCCTTCAGAAGCAAACGGTGTCTCCTGGAGCAAATGGAGCTCATTATGTTTTATTTCTAAGCGAGGATGGGTTATGGCTGGGGCTGTGTAACCAATCACTGCCTACCCAGCAAAGAGGGAAGGGTAAATGTTGCTGGGATTGGGTGTCATTTCCCCAAACCTGCCAGTCCAAAAACTTCTCCTGAAGTTAAGAGTAGAGCCCAAAGTGCCACTTGGCTGGGTGTGATGCCAGGTTTTGAGGCTGAGATGAGAAGCTGGATGTCTTGCTGGTAGCTCTGCAGATAATGAGGCAATATTCCCAAAGTATCTGAGGCAGGGATCTTTTAAGTGTAGCTGCTCTGGGGCCAAATACTTATGAAAATGGAAAAATCATAATTACCTCTGAATATGTGAAGACGTATATTCCTCAAGGACAGACAGGAACTGTTTAGTGTCGCCTGGGTGAAGGGAGGAGGTGCAAAAAAGAAGATTTTAAGAAGAGTTTTCCTGCCAGGGAGAGCTATTAGGCACTGGAATTATTTCCTCAATGAAAGCAGAGGAAGGCGATTCCTTCAGACATTTAATAATAGATTGGGCAAAGAATTAGGAAATATAAAGAAGCCTGTCCTGGCAGGTAGTCGAGCTAATCAGAACTAGTAGGACTTAAACTTTTATTTTTCTTAGGATCATTTAAAGTCAGCTGCAATAGATATTTCATTAATTTACAGTCTTTTTTCATTGCAGTCCAATACCCAGGAGTGAGGCAGGGAGGCTTAATATTAAAAAAACACCAGCCCAGTAACTGCTGAGAACACCAGGACGAGGCAGTGCCAGGGAGGAGAGATTTCATGGGCAGGCATAAAATACACAAGCAAGTTCGCAAGCAGGCCACAAAAGCCAATGTGGAAGAGAAGGGGGAGAAGGAGCCAAGGTCTGATCTGGAAAATAAAAAGGGAGAAGCAAGGATGAAGAACCAGGGGATTGGACGAGATGGGGATGGGATGGGAGGGGGTCCTGGAGAGGACTCTTGTCTTGGCAGCGACCATGGAAAATAAAAGTGCAGAATAAAAAACTGCTCTAAGAACAGTCCGTGATCAAATACCAGACTGGCTAATTTGTATTTCAGGGGTAGAGGAGAGGATGGGAGCTCCAGGCTGTGCCTCGCTACCTTGCAACACATTTTGTGTTCCTGGACAAACAGCAAGTCCTAAATCATGGGCATCCGGCTCAGACTTGAGCTGGGGTGTAAAGGCTGAGCAGCATCAGCCTGAGTGACTAAATTTGGGGAAAGTCAGACACTCGAGCCCTGTGGTGTCTGGATTACCCGGGCAATGGCTAAGCCAGGTACTTTTTTTCTCTCCCTGTTCATCCTGACCATTATGGTGGGTGCCAGGTTTTCTTCTTTCATCCTTTCTCCCTGTTCTGCGTTTTGAAAATAATACTCAGAACGTGCTGTAATTATTCCGTATGGGAACCAGTTATGTGCATTGCTGGGTGTGGTACTGGGATGTCCAAGATGCTGGGGTCAGGAGGGGACACAGCCTGGGGCATCCCTTCAGTTCCTTGAGTGACTGACCAATGATGTCTAGTGTATCTCATTTCACTGCTTTGCCAACCTAGGACATGGGGCCTCTCCTGCGTCTGGGTGGGAAAAACCTTGTTCCTAAAACAAAGCTGAAGAGAGAGAAGAGAGAGTGATGTCCTCCCCCATAAATTTCATTAGAGTAAATGCAAATGAAGTTTATAGCCTTTTTAACAACATAATGGTATTTCAGGTTATCTCTGGGTCCTCTTCAGCAATCCATACATATTATGAACAACAATTGCTCGCAGTTGTAATTCCATGGAGGCCAGAAGTGCTTATGGAAAGGTTGCCATATTTGTCCCAGAGATTCCAGAGCCAGATTTTTATGTACTTGTTGACTGTGGTGGGTGGAGAGGCTCAGTCTAACCCACTTGTTCTGGTTTAATAGCCTTTTATTCCACAAGCATCATCACTTGCTGATGCTATTATTAAACCTGAGTAATGATATCAGAATCTGGCCCTGAACTTCTACAGTTACTGTGTAGCCTGCATAGAGAAATCCTCAGGGCAGGTTTAACCCTACTTACTTAAAAGATCCTCAGAAGTGCTCCTCAGAAGCCCAGGTTATTCACTACATGTTTGCACAGTGACCACAGCAATTAAGTTTTACTGTTATTGGACCCTGGGTTAATCCCTGAGCAGCAGCCACCCCTGAGAGCCACCACCTCAGGGGGCAGCTGCCAGCAACGTGGTGCCCAATGTCCTTTACTGATCCCAGGGTGGATATCAGAGGTGATGTAGTTAGAGAAGATTTCGTCTTCTCATCTCTTTGAGGGAAGAGGTATCAAACATGGAAGAAAGAGAGAGGAATATTGTATGAGTTAATGCTGCTTCTTGAGGTATCTGCACGGGTTGCAGTATATTTAAACCCAAGGAAAAAGAGACCATGGTGGAAAAGAAAGCTGACCCTCAATTTGGATCATGGCACTAGGAGTAGAAAATACTCTATGGCAAAGTCCCTAACTTCATGCTGTACTCTACAACTCTAATTTATACCTTACTAGAAGCTGATATCACCATTAGATTTAAATTGTAGCTGTATTAACATCCATCAACAAGTTGACCTAGAAGCATGTTTATTTAAGAACATCAGTGGTCTGAGCAAAAGACTTATTTCAGATGCCAAAAACAAAAACAAAAACAAATACAATGGGGTTTGGACCTAGACAATGGTTGGGAACCGTATTGGCAGCCACCAGGGCAGAGTATTTGATCTTCACAGCTTGACGTCAAGAATGGCTTTTAAATCTCCTGGCTGGTAAATAGATCTGGCCCATGAGTTGTTTAACATTTGAGGCTCTTATAGATATTGTGGTTACAAAGTTGATCAAACATGCAAGACATCATTTGTAGCAAAAACATTTACCTTACCGGGGAGGCTGGACATGAGCAGAAGGCTCAGATGATTTCCCGTCTGCTTTAATGCATGAAGTGAAGGGGAATTTGCTTTGAGAATCCAAAAAACAACCAAAAAAAGGGAGTTCTTCATATACTGACACTTGAAATTAAGTGTTTGGTGTGGCTTGGGGGTGCCTGTAGGTGAGTTCAGCATCATTTTCTTTTGAGAGGTGAAACTTGCTGCAAAAGTTGGGAAAGTTTTACCTTGTAAAGCAAAGGAAAACAAAAAAGAAAAATGAGATTCAAGGACTGAATATGAAGGTGGTGGCTGGCATTTGAGTTCCCTCTGTCAATGGTGAAATAAAAATAAAAAGGGAAGGAGAAGGATTGGAAAAGTAGAGGAGAAGAGGGAAGGAGAAGAGTAGAAAAGAGAAATAAAACACAGACATTTTGGACATCTTAGTTGAAAAATGTACTCCAGATTTTCCATTAGAAACTTTGGGGCAAAAAGAAGGGTCCTGTTCAGAGGAGGTGGTTTTGAAGTGAAAAAAATGAGAATTGGAGGGGTTTGTGTAACTAGATAAATCTTGTGTCCCAGTAGGACATGATGCCAGGGTCTGCCTCTCATTGCCCTGCTGCCTTCATCTAGATGCTGCTTCACCTAAGTAGAGGAACCATTATTTTAAGATATTTCCTCTCACCTCAGCACAGCAATGAGAGACAGAGACCGAAAACCACAGCAGTAATTAAGGAGGATTGCAGTGGATTAAAAGGAATGAGGGAAGGGAGCAGGACTAATTATTATCCTGAAAGCTCCTGAAGCAAAAGGAGCAGCATCCATCACCTCTTGCCTGGAAGAGCTCCTGCTGCTTCCATCTGCCACTGCTCTTTGTGGTGTGTGGTCCTTCTCCAGTGGCCTGTGAGATGCCTTCAGGCATGTCTGGCAACGTGCTAAGGTGAGGATAGGTGGTGTGACCATACAGCCCACGTTCTCCTGATGATGCTGAGCCCCTACGTTTGCTGGACACGAGTATCCCTTAGAAGACACTCTAAGAACTATTCAGTTGCCAAGAGGAAAATGTTACTTTGCCTCTCCAGACTTTTCAATTCCTTCTGTTTTTCAAGAGAAAAGAGAGGTCTGTCTGTACAGTGAGAGGGGTGGGTTCAGCTCCATGCTGACACTGCTCTTCCCAATGACAACTGAGATGAAGATTATCCTTCCACTCAGCTTAAAAATACCCAAAAGCCTTCCCTGGAAGTAGCTTATTTTGAGGTGAACCAGAGCTATGTGCACATGGCTGCCATTACTCTGACTACTGTAGATACAAGCCCTTAATAAGCCATTCTCAGGGTATTTTTGCTGTGTAGATGGGCAGGCAGGTGGAGGGGGAGATGCTGTCACTGTCTTTGCTGAAGGATGCTCTGCAGGGCGAGTCCAACCATCTCCAAGCCCAAGAGACCCATTAGGAAACTCCCAACAGTGAGAAAAGCATCATCAGCTGGCACTCAGGCTTTTATTAGACATCAAAGAAGCCAGCAGGCTGAAAAGCCATCGCAAACCAGGCTTCCCAGGAAGACCTTTCATTCTAACTTGCAAAGTGTTGGATTTATGTGGGAACTGCAGCTTTATTGTGAAGCTTGGTTTCCAGCAGATTGCATCTGTGAGCCCTCCAGACTCAGAAGCAAGCAAGCAAATCAAAAGCAGTGATTTTGATATGTTTTTACTAAAAATAATAATGTTTTTTAAGCCAATCCCTGGAGTTTTGGGCATTGACTCATGACTCCTGAATGCTTCGGACAGACAGCAACAGCTTTCTCCAGTAAGGGAAGGGGAATTTTACCTCATGAGCTGAATAACTAGTGAGAGGCACTTAAATGGCCGAGGTCTTGCATAGCAGGAGCCATGGCTGAGGAAATTTATGGACAATTTTGAATAACAAATCCATCTGAGAATCCGACAACTTGTAGACAACCATCGAACAAAAAAGTTCCAAAACCCAAGCCCAAAGTCTCCAGATCAGCAAAGGATATGTACAAAATTCTCCCTGGTGTTATTATTGGACTGGGCCAGACGTCCAGACACACCAAGTTACTCAAGCTCCCTGTCAGCTACACCATAAATTTAGATGGAATTTCAGGGCTATCTCAGAGGGGCAATATTGGCTTAAGGTGTTTCCATTTCAGAACCTCGTCCCGTGGTGGACTGATATTTTTTTTTTTTGCCCAGTTTTGCCTAGTGTTGAGCTTTCTGAATTACTTTAGCTTCACAACTCTTTATTGGCCACATATTCCTCTCCCAGACCTCTCCAGCTCCACATGACTGCAATCCAGAGCACCAGTCTGCTGTCGGGGGATGCTACTGTGCTATTTATAAACCCTTTGCTATATACAGGTATTTATGGCACTGAGTAGGGTCAGGAAGAACAAAAAAAAAAGAAGTTTGCTCCATTTTTATTAGTCAAGTTCACAGCCAACCATATGGCCACAAAGTGGAAGCCGCCAGCTCAGGCAACTGGAACAGCATCGCTTTCAGAATCCTGCAAAAGCCATTAGATCCTCTTATATATGTGGGGAGATATATATATATATCTTAAGAGAGGGGTGTCAGGTATTTAATAAATGATAAGTTCCTCCCTGAGACCCCTGTGTCATTCTTGTACCTGATCCCAAGCAATAAGAGAAGGTCCTTCATTTTATGGACGCACCACCCGAGGAGGTGCTGCCGTCCCGCTGCTGTTCCTTCCTGTTAGACACCCAGAAAAATGAGATTTCTTTGCTGAAATAAATCATGTTGATGAAGATACAGACACATGAGTGAAAGAGGAAGAACGTGCAGCTGTGCCTACAAGTGCTAGTGGACGGGATAAAGTCCTCAAAGCCCCCTGATAACCACGTGTTATGCTTTGGAGATTGTTTCATGTAGGCTTTTGCTGTTTGGGTTTTTTTTTTCCTGTGGGTAGTTTTTGCAAGCAACTTGGAAAAAAAAATGTTTTCTTTGAGATTTGTAATGACAGAGGATTTAACCACCTGCACAAAAGGTATTGTGCAAATTCTAGAGGAGCACAGGTGGTTTGAGCAGAGTAGCTTGTGTTGCATATCACAGCAAACTGCACATCTCCTGAGAGTACCTGTCCCATCAAATCATAGAATCGTAGAACAGTTTGGGTGGGAAGGGACCTTTCAAGGTCATCTCGTCCAACCCCCCTGCACTGAGCAGGGACATCTGCAACTAGAGCAGGTTGCTCAGAGCCCAACCTCACCTGCAATGGTTCCAAGGATGGGGCAGCCACCACCTCTCTGGGCAACCTGGGCCAGGCTCTCACCACCCTCAGCATCAACAATTTCTTCCTTCTCTCTAGTTTAAATCTCTCTCTATTAGTTTCAAACCATCCCCCCTTGTCCCGGCCCAACAGGCCCTGCTCAAAAGAGTGTCCCCATCTTTCTTATACATCTTCTGGTGGAACACAACATGGTGGTGCCCAGCAAGCCCTGATGGAGCTTATCTGTGCATTGAGCTTTGTGGAGATCCTGGCTCACCTCTCCAAGGGCTGACAGCTGTACTGGTGTCACTGGAGTCAGTTTTGCCTCTTAGCCCATCTCACTAGCTCAGACACACCAGGATGCTGATAAACAAGTACCAGGGCTGCACTTCCAGTCTCTGTCCTGCTCTCTATGGAGCAGAGGCCCGTAGGTGATCCTGCACCAAAGATCTGGCACTGATGTTGCCTCCACAAGGTCACTCTCACTCTTTTTGCATCAGCTCCCCTATCTATAAGATAACAGCTGCTGATACCCATCTACCTCAGGAGCTTGTGTGGAGGTTGAATTAATAATTTGTGGTCTCTGTGGGAGTAACAAAGAGGCGGAAGGACTGGGGGAGGGAGAAGCTGGGTAACAGTGGTAGGAAACACATGGGCTGGGAGCTGAGCCTGGCGCAGGAATTCCCATCAGGGAACAATGCTGCACCAGCTGGGAGGCAGAGAAGGTGACCTCAGGCCTTCGCCTCTCCAGTGCCTCCAGCCCATTGTTCTATTGTGTCCTTTGCAAGGGAGTTCAAGGGGATAAACAGTGTTTTCCAACCAAGCATCGGTCTCCAGGATGGTTTTCTTCCTTTCCAGCTTTATTTGAGCAAAGAAATCGAGTATGGATGCACCCCACACCTGCTGGGGTAGAGGTTCAGTGGGTGGTTTTGTGCAGGTACTTAGAGTCTGTCCCAAAGTGTCCTCCTGTCCTGGGCTGGAGGCTGGAAGGAGTCATGAGCAAATGCAGGAGTCCAGTGAAGTGAAGGATGATGTTCCAAAGGCTCCCCAGGGATCTCCAGCCCCAATACCCACAACCAGGCGAGGCACCTTGTATGGCAGGAGGGTTGGAACTAGATGATCTTTAAGGTCCCTTCCAACTCTGACAATTCTATGATTCTATGATTGAGAATGCAGCATCCTCCTCTGCACCACAGCCATGGCTGAAGGCAGCCTCAGAACCACGCTGGTGGTGGGAATGAGCCCCCAACTGGTGAGGAACCATTGTGGTCCTCCTCTACTGGTGTCCAGAGCAATTCATCCCTGCACAGCCCAGTCCCAAGGAAATGATGGTGTTCAGAGGACTGATCAATCCTGCATCACAGGGGGCTGGAAGCAGCCATCACACCAAAGCAGGGCTAACTTAATGTAAATTCCATGTGGAAATTAAAATTAAATGAGACACATGCAGTAAGAGCTTCGATTCTTTAGCTTCCCAAAGCAGCTCAGCAAAGTAGGTGCCTGGAGGGGCAGCTTAGAACTCCTGAATTAAAAGCCCAGCATGAGCAGGTGTAATACAACTGCCTTAAGAACCCTCACCAAGACAAAGCAGAGCTCAGCTACCAGTTATCCCCATTACACCCAGACTTCTCCAGAAGTAAAATGACCTTTTTCATTTCTAATCAGGCAGGATTAGCAACCCCCCAGGCCACCTGCACTGTCTGGGGTCAGCATCTTCTCCAAGGATACCCCGAGGTCTCTTCAAAGCCTGTGGCTGTGTTAAATCTCTTCACCTCCACCATACCCAGGATTCTTGGAAACCCTCCCTGTTAATCTCCCTCTTGCTGGAGGAAGGAGGTGGCAGACTGGCAAGTGTAATATTTTGTTAACTAAACCCATATAAATTCCAGCTGTTACCATATGATCAATCTGCTTTGGCAGGAGGAGATGGGCTGTGCTGCCCCGGGCCTGCTTGAGTTCAGTGTGAAAATATGTCATTTCTACATCAGAAGACACACCTATTGTTATTCAGACTTCTTAAAAATATACTTAAGCTTTTAATCAGCCTGTGATTTTAGTACCTCCTTTTCTGCTGGCTTTTCAGAGCTCTAGAAACTTGAAGCACCATAAGAACCTGGTGCAGAGGAGTCCTCAGCCACCAATGGTGAGAGCAGCTTGGTCACCTCAGGAGGCATCTTCTTTGTGATGAGAGGTCTCAACTGTGGCCACATCATGGGGCATGGCCAGTGACTACAGAGGAATGGGGAGGAAAAGATACAGGGGAAAGAAGTCACCAAAATTCAGTGACAGCAGAGATGGCAAGAGACAGGACAAGGGGTAGTGGTTTTAAGCTAGAAAAGGGGTAGATTTAAAGGGTAGATTTAGGTTAGATGTAAGGAAAAACTTCTTTAATATGAGGGTGGTGGAGGCCCCATCCCTGGAGACATTCAAGGTCAGGCTTGAGGGGGTTCTGAGCAACCTGAGCTAGGTAGAGATGTTCCTGCTTATTGTAGGGGGTTGGACCAGATGCCCTTTGGAGGTCCCTTCCAACACAAACCATTCTATGATTCTATGACTTGAACTCTGAGCATCCTGCAGGACTCAGGGGGCTTATTTGACATGTTATTTATCCCTAGTCCATGTGTTATTTATCTCTAGTCTATAAACATGAATTTTATGGAGACCATCTCCTTGGCAGAGTGGACCAAGAGACAACTGGACAATTGAGAATAGGAAGAAATATATGGATGTGGGAAGGGCCTTGTTGTCTAAAAGAAAGGCCACAGAGGAAACTGGGAAACACGAAAGGGAAACGAGGCAAGGAGGGAGAGGGGAAGGGGGGAGCCCCATTCCAGTGGCATGGAAGTGAGTGGAAGGAGAAGCTGGGAGCTGGGCAGCATGGTGTTAGTCGAGCCTTTCTGAGCTAGGTCCTGCCAGTCAAAACAACAGCAAGCCTGAAATTGGTTAGGGATTGTTTATTTATTCATACCACAGGATGTAAACTAATATAGTTAAATTCCTCGGGGAAAATCAAGCTGACTTCTTTTTCTTTTATTTGGTATATTTAAGAATACATTCATCCCTGGTTTATGGAGTTTAAAAGGCTTCAAAGCACCCAGAAAGACTCTGCTACTGAATTCCTGCCTCTTCAGGGATGACAAACAGTTGTCCCACGGTAGAGGGAGTGGTTGGGACCTTTGGTGTCCAGCTGTAAAACATCTTCCTATGATGCTTCATGGGTCCTATTCAGGAATGACGTTTTGACTCTTAACCACTACATTTAAAGATTTTCTGGGCAGTGGATGTGACTGATATTTATATGAAATTAATCCCCCTATGGTCTCGGGTCGCAATGTGTTTTTACTCGGGGTTAATTGGAGAATGAGTATTTATTTTCAGCTCAGGTTTTTCCTTCCTTGGCCTCACTTTGTAAGTGTTGAAGGTTTCACCTTCCTAAGGCAAAAATAAAATGAAAACAGCGAGATCCTCAATTGCTCACTTAGAATAATCCAAATGAAGTTTCATATAAAACACAAACACTTCAGGAGAAAAAAAACAGAACCTGCAGCTGAAAAACAAGGTCTTTGGGGTCACAGAGGACAACCACCCCACCATGCCCAGCATTCCTTTGGTGCTGCCTTCCCAAGCAAAAGAAAAAGTTAAAAAGACTTTTTTTAATTGACCAAAGCCCTGATTGTCTTTTCAGACACCCTTCTTGATGTGGTCGGGGCTCGGAACCCTCTTGGAAAGCAACTTGACATTTCATCGCTGAGATATTTCCTCCATTGCTTTTGACTCTCAGGCCTCAATTATTTCCACCAGGAGAGCGTTTGCCAAGCTGATGAAATTGGAACCAGAGTGGATGTTATAAAATACAGGTAGCTCCGGCCGCTCTGCGCGATGCTGCCTCGGGTGGTTTTTCATTTTACTTCTCCCAACTGCCTTTGGAGGCTGGAGCAAGGGATGGACGGGGAGCAGAGCTCCTCAGCCTCCTCCTGCACATGTGTGTCCAGGTATTAGCTTGGTTTCTAATCTGGAAAATTTCTTATAGTTTTTGCAGGGGCAAATTCTTTTTCCCGGTTGCAGAGGGAAAAGGAGGGAAATCGTTCTTGTCCCTCAACAGGTTTTGATGGAAATTATATTCCCGTGCCAAGTGATCACTGAAAACATTTCAAAAGAACATTTATGGGGAAAAATGTTGCAATTCTCTGGCTTTTTGTGCCCTGTTCAGCTTTTTGTGGGGATGGAAACTGGTAAACTTTCAATTTACTGCAGCCATCCTGTTTTACAGCTTAGAAAAACACCTTTTCCAGGGGCTTTGCTATCACACCTCTGCCACACGACTGCTCCAACACATCCAGAGCTGCTGGAGCTCAGTGTATCTGAACATTTGGCCCAGGTAGTGATGCTTAAATAGGATGGACTCTAAATTTACTCTCTCAGGGGATCTTTACTTCTACCAGTGCTGAGTGAGGCACTGGCTGGGATTGAGGCAGACGAGGAATTGTCTGGAGATGAGAAAAAACCAGCTGGATCCTCTATGCTAACCCTCACAGGGAGGTGATGTGGGATCCACTTCTCTGTGCTGCCCCATCCCCATCCACCAGTCCTGCAAAGTGGCCTAAACCAAATAAATTATTCAGCTCTGAATACATTGATATTCCAAGCATGGTTCCCACCAGGAGCCCACAGCCAGGGCAGGAGAGGGATGGAGGCATTTGGCAGCAACGCTCATCCCACCACCACTCACCTCAGGGTCTGAGGGCTCCTGTTGCTGCACAAGGCTGAGCCCACCATCCAAAATTGTCATCTGCAGTAATAACAAGATGCAGATGCCCTGAAGCATCAGTGATTTGTTTAGACCTGGTGGAGCTGATTACAGGATTGATGGTCCCACAGAGGAGCAGGATCTGCCCTCTCTTCTGGGAGACACCAGTTATAGATACAAGGAGCAGTTTGTCTCTGCCAGCACTTGGAGCTCGAGGACGTTTCTGTAGGAAGTAACAGTGGTAAAACATCCTCTGTAGCATGTAAACAGTTTTTCCCTGTTCAGTATGGTCAAAAATAAAGAGGGGAGCTGTGTAAACATCTCCGAGTTGCCATGGCCTGTCTTTCCCTGCCGAGCCGTGGAGCAGAAGGCTCAGCTCAGGAGCCAGTACATACTGTAACTTCCTTCTGATCCGTGATCCAGCACAAATACAAACCCAAATCATATTTCCACATAATCAATCCATGTTCTTAGAGAGGAAAAGAGCCCTTAACAGCTGACTAGGAGACCTTGGAGTATAATAGAGCTCTCCGAACGCACAGGTGTGCCAAAATACTTCACCAACAGCCTGTGAGAAAGTATTCACATTGTTCCCGAGCCCTGGGAAAAACATATCCTGTTCCCATTCCTGCAATGGGCCACTCGTAGGGCTCTCTATATTCTGCCTGGTGCGTTGTCTCCTTGGAAGCATCCCTGCTTGGGGGGCTGGTGATAAACTTTCTCCAGCTTCCGGGCATTGTTCTGCTCTCAAACAAGCTGGAGAGACCACGCTGGTGTCCTTGTCCTGCACAAACAGGGGATTAAGGCTGCCCCGACCACAGTGTTGTGCTTTTTCTTGTGGGCTGGCTGATATCAGGAAAAATATTAGAGGGTGAGGGGTTTTTTGGAGGCTGTTGAATTCTTCTGGCTGCCCCGTGTGGATGCTCTGCTGTGTGGTGCTTCCTCCACTTGGCCAAAGAGCTCCAGAGTGGATGGAGCTCGCTAGATGGTGAGAGAGGGAAAGGAGAAAGACCAGAATAAACCCTGATGAGAGGAAACTTGCATGTTGTGGTCACGTTTGAATGAGCAGCATAATAAGGGAAGCAGAGAAGTGACTGTGGAGAAGAATGACAGATCCTTGTTGCTTAATCGCTGTGAAGTGCTTGTACATTTTTGGCTAACGTGAGGGTGTATCTGCAATTTCCACTTGAAGTGTTCTGGAGATAGAAGCAGCTTTTCCTTTACATCAGGAAGAGGACTATGCTATTTTTTTAGTTACAAGTGCCTTATAAAATAACAATAGCAATATTTATAAATATAAAATATTTTTTTAAAAATATATATATAAAATAAAATAGCAATATTTTGCTGAGAAGCCAAATATGATTTTACTTTCAGAATTTCTGTTAAAAATCACTTAGTTTTGACATTTCAACCATGGGATCGGCAGCTCGTGATCATCTCTCCTTCCTCTGCACAAAGGATACCAGAGATGGTAGCAATGAGATTCCACCTCTGAGTCATCCTTAATTAGCCAGGACCTTTCTGCTACTCTGAGATGTACCATTCTTAATGAGAATATTATGTTCAGAGCCAAGAAAATGGAAGTGGTGTTTGAATTTGAATGTGCATGCTACCTCAGCCTTCTTTAAATAGTTTTTATAACTACAGATCAATTCATTGAGAGCTTCCAGCTCCTGAACTTTCCCATAAGGGAAATGAGGATGTATCAGATAGGAAAATAAATCTGGAGTTTTCACAATCTAGTTGAGGACTTGCTAAGGTGGCATTGGAGCATCACTGGAGCACCCAGCAGAGCAGATGTGAGGGGTGTTAAGTCTGAGCTCACGAGTGCTCTCTGTGGCATTATCCAGATCTCGTTAGAGGTTTCCTATCAGCTCAAGGCAGTGTCAGGAGCAGCCTGGCAGTGATGAGGAGTGATCCAGCACAGAACCCACAGGGCACTGGGCAGCTGGTGTGGCTTGAACTGAGCTTTGAGCTACTGCTTCAAGTTCTCACAGCAGATTTAGCATCACTTGAGCCCCAGGTGAAGCCGTTGGAAAGTGGGTCTCCCTTCCTGGCAAAGGTGTCTCCCCACACTTACCAGCCAGGCTGGCCCAAATCTAATTAAATCATTCAGATACTGAAGCCACAGTGAGTTCCAGCCTAGGCAGAGTTCAGCAGAGGGTCAGGATGCTCAGGTCATGGATTAATACCCACCAACACCAGAACTTCCTTCATTTTACAGAGATTGGAGGAATGTCATAGTAAATAAAAGCTGGGTATGAATGAGAGTCCTCTTTGTGTTCAGCTGCTGGAGCTGTGAGAGGCTTTACTTGCTGCTGATCAAGTGATGCTTTTATATTACACTGTGTTTTCCAGGCACTGTGTTTTCCATTCCAAAACAGCAATTATTCTGCTATTGATCATTCATTTCCAGTGATCTAATTGGAAATGTAGAATAATGCAGCAGCCTGTGTTTTCAAACAGAAATTGCTGCTTTTGGTTGCCAGTTTTCAGGCAAACATCATAAAAGTTTGTAAAGGATCCAACTGTTCCCAGGAGCCCCATCACCCACCTTTGAAAATGAGGTGACCATGGTAATCACCATCATAGGGGTTTCTTAACATCCATCGTGATGTGGGTGGGTTTGAGACACTTAGAGATGCTCTGGAGCATGTGGCAGGAGGTGGGCACCAACCTCTCCTTGGCTTTACCCCCCAAATGACCCTGATGCTTGGCTTTGGAAAGGGATTTTTATTACAAGGACAATTATTGCACCACTGGGGACAACACAAGTGAAGAGACAAGTCCTTCCAGAGCAGACCTCAAGCCCTGTGGCTTTACAAACCCTAAAGCACCCAACACCAGCCACTCTGTAGGAAATTCCCCCCTGGGGAGGATTGGAATCACACTTCCACCCACTTAAGCAACGTTTATCAGCTTCTCTTCCCCAAGGGAGCAGCAGTGGGGCAGGACAGGACCAAAATCCATCCCCTGCACCATCAGTGAAAACAAGGAAGCCCCTTGTCCCCATGGCCCTGCTCTTGGCTGTGTAGGGATTGCACAACAAACCTTTTAAAAATAAAGTGTCTTTAAAAATACTTTTTTTTTCTTTTACATTATGAGAGTCTAAGTGAAAGCCACAATTTTGGGGGGTTTATTTTGTTTTAAACCAATGCAAGTTAATGTTTATAGCAGTCTAGGAGCTGGAAACCCAACTTAAGAAACACTTAATGTTTAGATCTACTTAGTGGTTGGAAAAAACAACTTCTTAAATGCTCCAGCAAGTGGAAACAGCCACCCCTGGTAAACAAACCTTTAGCATGAAGATATTTCTGAGCAGCGGAAAACCTTTAACTGCATGGAGACATATTTCTGAGGCATTTCAGAGGGATCATAGGCTACCAGCATAACCACGCTCTGTCAGCAGAGCCCTCAATGATCAATGGAGATGAAAGAAGAAAGAGTTTCCATACAGGATGCTTGCAGAATGTTTGCTTCACGATCATTTACTGTATTACACACATAATTCACAGCCCTATCGGGATCCAGTTCAACCCCAGTGCTGCCTTTTAGGGTCAGTGAAGTTAAACCAACACAAACAGCCAGAAGTCGGGCACCGGGCTCGAAAATGTTGGTTGTTTTCTGCAAGTACAGTAAAATTTCCCAGCCGTAAGATAAGCCTGCCAGATATTCCAGTGGTGACCTTGGAAAAATAATACAACCTGCTCTAGTCGGTGCTTTGCCTCCAAAAAACCTCATTTCAACCCTGGTCATGTGCTTGGGAGCTGCGTGCCCTGACCATGGTGGGTTGAAGTGTCCTTGAGGTGAGCTATGTATGGGAATTTTTTGTTCCCAAAGGAACGGTGGAAGTCCCATCACGAGACAATGGAATGCATCCGACTGGCTGTTGGCAGGGAAGTGGCAGGGATGAACTCATAGGTCTTTTCCATCCTTTGTGCTTTCAATCTGCTGCCTGGATGGGTCAGGGCATGGACCCACTGCTGCTCTTTGCTGCTGAGGGGTGCTGGGTGTGGCCCCTTCCTTGGGGCATCCATCAGTGCATCAGTGGTGACCTGCTGGGCTATGCGGCAGGAGTGGGGGCTGTCCTCCTGCTGCCCCCCCAAAGCAACGTGCCACCATGACCTCGAGCATCATCACTATGAACCTGGGAGGTTTCATGTCCCCTTCTCCTATCATGGAGGGAAAAGTGGCCAAGGAGCGGGAAAACACCCCAGTGAGGTGGGAATTTGAGCTTTAAGGTCTCTTCCAACACTGATGATTCTATGATTCTAATCATAAATTCTATGATTGTAATGATAGAATGGTTTAGGTTGGAAGGGACTTTCCAAGATCATCTAGTTCCAACCCCCCTGCCACGGCAGAGACACCTCCCACTAGACCAGGACCTCATCCAACCTGGCCTTGAACACCTCCAGGGATGGAGCATCCACATCTTCCCTGGGCAGCCTGTGCCAGTGTCTCACCACCCTCTGAGTAAAGAATTTCCTTCTAATTCCCAATCTAAATCTACCCTCTTGCAGTTTGAACCCATTACCCCTTTCTTTTTGGTGAAAAATCCCTCTCCAGCCTTCTTGTAGCCCCCTTCAGAAGGGGCCCATCTCACAAGCAGGCAGGCTGGGGAGAAATGGGATTTGGGAGATGCAAGAGGTCAAGCAGGACCACCCAGAGCAACAGGACCACCAGGACGAGACGCTCACACACCTCTCACCCAAATTTGAGCCCCTTCAGCTTGGAGGAGCCACCTCCTGGCACTGGTGGGGGCTGGGAGGGGACAGCCCGGGCCCGACACACTCCTCCCGCTCTGGGTCATTTCCTTGGGAGCACTCGGGAGCTTTGATGGGCGGTGTGAGCGCGGAGCCGCCGCCGTTCTCACTGGGCACCCTCGGCGGGGCTAAAAAAAACCCCCCCTGGCAGCCCACAATGCACGGGGCAGAGCTGACTAAGCCTCTGTCCTGGGCTTAGGTAATTTCCTCGCATAAATCTCTTCGCAAGAAGGATTTTAAGCAGCCTTTAACTAGTCCCAGACTCTGGATTTGATCCTGAGGAAATACCTGATAATAAACAAATACCTTGCTGGGATCCTCGGCCTTGCCAGAAATGACAGTTGATTTAAAAATGGCTTTTTTTTTAATTCTTCCTGCTGTTTTCTCACTTTACCCTTTTTTTTTAGGTTTTAGAAAATGAAATTGTATCCAGGCAAGGCTCAGAAGGTGTCACAGAACAAACAAGCCCCAGCAAGGTCGGCGTCCACCGGGGGATAACGTTTCACTGCTGTGCCTCCAGGCTTCCCAAACACCTCAACCACTGCTCTGTTCTCTACATAATTGAAGATTTCCATGGAAAGACAATAAGAAGATGGAAGACAATAAGACCCATCAAGCTGCAGCATCCTGTGGAAGCTCAGGTACCTAAAATGTGCATGATGTTTACCCTTGGCCTCTTCAGCTTGGTCTTCTAAGAAAACACAGCTAAAAAATCAAACTCAAGGGATGCAGAAGACTTTGACACCCCTGTATGAGCTGGGCAGAGTCCTCTGTGCAGGATTACATTTCATCTCCCTAAATTTCCCTGTGGAAAAAGCCAATTTCCCTGCTCCAAAGCACTGTCCCTATTTCAGCCATGGGTTGAGTTGTTGTTCACGCCGTTGTTTGTGTTGCTGTTACAGTTTGTAAATTCTCAGAATATGAGACTAAACAAATTTAGGAGTATTACCATAATGGCCCAATTTAAGGAAAATCTGTTTATATTTGGTGCCCAGCAGGGAACAACTGAGAAGAGGAAAAATACAGCATGCAGTGGCTGTGCCCTGTGTCACAGTCCTTCTCCACCTCCTTATGGTTAATGTCCCTCAAGAAGCCATGGAGGGACATTGCCCTAGAGAACAGACAGTTATCCATGGAGGTGTGTATGGGTGGGATTTTTATGTCCCTGAGGACTTTTCCTTGCTAGAAGCAACCTTCAACAAAGCTCCTAAAGCCCACCAGCCCATGCTGGTGTCTGTGAGGTATAAGGAGATCAATGTCTTCTGGTTGGTGCAATCTTCTGGGGACTTTTTAGGTCTGGTGATAAGGGGTAAAGCTTCCTTTGTTTCCATAGCCTAGATATTTTTTCAGGAATCATTTTCCAGAGCTCATGTTAGAGTTGCTGAGGTTCATGACCCTTGGGAATCAGAGTCTTGCCAAACAGCCTTGGCTGGGGATGAACCAAATGGCTCAGCTGGGCCATGAACTTCTCCTGGGATACCTGAAGTGTGTCATGTGCAGTCCTGTCGAGCAGCAAGATACAACTTACATCACCCTCCAGTAACTCAGCCTGCATCTGCACATCAGAAAAGCCTCTAAATCTGTGATTTAACTCAGTCACATTCTTAGTCTGCCTTCCTGTGCTTAACCCTTGGATCACTTCTGGCCTTTCATGTCACGGGCATGTCTGTGCCGAGGTCTGAAAGATAAAGTTTCATCAAACAAGTGATTTATTATCTTCTGACAAGGATAAACAAAGATGTTTAAACCCCTTCTTCCAGGATTAAGGGGGATTGAGAGTAACAATATCACTATTTATCAATTTATATGGTGGTAAGAACACATGAAGCTGCAGGGAAGGTGTCACCAGGATGGTTGTGATGAGTGGAGATGTTGGCTCCAGCTGAATCATGCCTAGAAATGATCCTCTGTGCACATATCCCTGGCACTAACAGGGATGAGGAATTGGGCCCATTTTTTATTTAAATCATGTTCCCTTTATACATATCAATGCCATGAACTTCAACATAGTTCACAAGTTGTTTGCACTCAGTGTAAGTGGTAGAACCTCCTTTGCAGATAAACTTTATTATGTTTCTTTCTAAGATCAAATCGTTATCATTTGACTTGTCCCTGTTAAAAAAGAAATAAACCCAACCCAAAACATTTTTCATACCAATTTAACTTCCAACAGTGTTTATGTATTTAAGAGGTTTTCCTGACAATACATAAAATTAAAAGAAGGGTCATTTAGGGAAAAAAAAAGATCAGTAATATAAGCCCTCTTTTGGATCTGTGCCTCAAATTATATCTATTTGATCCTGACTTTCTGCCCAGGTTCCAGTGGAAACTTTTTTATTCCATTTAAAAAGCAAATTTCTTGCTTTGAAGGCAACCAAACTAGAAGTGGTTTTCTTTTTCTCTCCCTCTTTTTGTCCATCATCTTTGTCACTTAATTCCCTTTCTCTCCTAGTCTAGTTTTATATTTTCTTTCAATAATCAGTTACTATATACACCTTAGGAGGTGAAACAGCAGCTCTGTATCAGCTGTACTTTAAGAGAAGGATCCTTTTGTTTTACATTATATTTGACTATTCTTCCAACACGCTGGAAAATGTTGTGGAAGCCAAAGGAGCTGCAGAAAGTGCTTTAGAAGTGTCCAAGCAGAGACACTCTGGTTGGAATGAAGATGTTCTTGGTGATATTTTAAGGAGATTCCAGCTGTTTTCTCTTCCCTCTTCTTTGTGCACCAAAGCTCTGGCCTCAAACATGTCATTTTAGGAGTTATTTGCAGGTATGGCCACATCTTCCCTTCTCCTGAGTTAATGATGGGCTCAAACTGGAGCTCGTGCTTCTGAACTTTGCTGCTTAGATGTGAACACAACTACCAAGAGCTGTTTTGCTCCATGAGGTCCAAGCAAACACCCAGGTTCCAAAGACACCCATCCATTTATTTTCCTTCTTTAAAGCTTAAAAAAATGGGTCATATTCAGCCTGCTTAATGTGTGTGTAAGAGGAGAGGAGAGGAGAGGAGAGGAGAGGGGAAGGGAAGGGAAAGGGAAGGGGAGGGGAAGGGAGGGGAGAGGGGGGAGGAGAAAGGNGGAAAGGAAAGGAAAGGAAAGGAAAGGAAAGGAAAGGAAAGGAAAGGAAAGGAAAGGAAAGGAAAGGAAAGGAAAGGAAAGGAAAGGAAAGGAAAGGAAAGGAAAGGAAAGGAAAGGAAAGGAAAGGAAAGGAAAGGAAAGGAAAGGAAAGGAAAGGAAAGGAAAGGAAAGGAAAGGAAAGGAAAGGAAAGGAAAGGAAAGGAAAGGAAAGGAAAGGAAAGGAAAGGAAAGGAAAGGAAAGGAAAGGAAAGGAAAGGAAAGGAAAGGAAAGGAAAGGAAAGGAAAGGAAAGGAAAGGAAAGGAGGAGAAGGAGAACTTGGGGTGTCTGTGCTGGGTGAGCTGAGCAGAGCTCAGAGGTGCTGCGAGGAAAAGCTCCTGACACACCCTTTCATCTCCTCCAAGAAAAATAGGAAAGAAGGAAGAAATGAATATCTTTGCTATTGCTTTTCATTGTGTCTTTTTGAAGATGTGATATACTCAGGTTTCCTGTAATTACACATAATAGCTCGAGGGGGAAGAAGGGGGAAGACAGCGAATGAAAGGCAGAAGAATTAATTCATTTAAATCTGTCACTAAGGCTTTTATGAGCCAACCTGTAAATAACTCCACAGTTAAAGGAACTTTGTTTGCATAACTCAGCTCAAACCCCACAAAGTCGAGGGACCGGGTGTTTTTCCCCTTTGCTTCTTGCACATGAAGTGCTATTTGAGACACTAAGAGTCTGTAAATCTGACTCTGTGGCACAGCACCAGAGTGGAGTGGATGAAACCAGCTCCCCTGTGCCAACATACGTGCCTAAAATTAGCACCAAAGATATTGGGTTCTCAAGTGCTTTATTCCCTTTTTTCCTCTCACAACAGGAGTGGATTTTTGGCGTGCTGCTGAGCACCAGTTAATGATATTAGCCTGTGGTTACTGCACCATTAAACCAAACCAGAGCTGAGCACCTTCCCTTCTTGAGATGAATAATAACAGTGCTCCCCTCCCTCCCCAGCACACTCCACCTTGGATCAGCCTACTGGGATAACTGGGAGATGTTGTGCAGGGGCCAGTGGACTTTGAGCTTTGCAATAATTGTCTGCAGATGGCAGGAGAATGTGAGGCTGAGAAAGGTAAAGTGGCTTGGTGGCATCCATCCAGAAATCATCACGGGCTCCAGGATTAATCATGTGTAGCATTAGAGGTGGCTGTGGTGCTGGGGATGGGCTTAGAAGTCCTCATGAGCAACATCCCACCAGTGTCTCTCCCAGCTGTACCTTTCCCTCCCCGTGTGAAGGTGGTGATGGTGGGGGGTGTCTGTGGGCCAGGGGTGGGGGGAACTTGGCAGAAGCAAATATCAGTGTCCAATGTTGCCCAGAGAGGTGCTGGAAGCCCCATCCCTGGACATTTGGAAGGCCAGGCTGGCTGGGGCTGTGAGCAACTGATGTAGTGGAAGGTGTCCCTGCCCATGGCAGGCAGGTTGGAACGAGATGATCTTTAAGGTCCCTTCCAACCCTGACAATTCTATGGTTCTATGATGTCTGCATTAGGCAGTGTGGTGGGTCTCATTCCCCTGCCACTGCTCGGTGGTCCATGCAGAGAGGTGGGCACCTTCAGATGCTATTGCCACCCATCCCAACGTAGCTGTTTGAGGTGGGATGGATCCTCTGGAAGTGCATCTCTTTGCTCTCCATCTGTGTCAGGGACCCAAGAGTGGAGTCCATCCCATGCTTGCCTCCCAGCTGGAGGACAAGCATGGGAGCCAGAGCTCCCTGAAGAGCAGAGCCTGTCCTGTTCCTTCAGGAATGTTGGAGAGCTGCAGGGTCCAGGTCCTACAAGGCTCTCCAATCCATTCTGAGCTTCACATGGATGGTGCTTGATGCCTTCAAGGGGAGCCAACGCAGTGCCCACAGTGAGCATTGACTGATGGGACATCATGGAGCAAGGGGAGCTCTGAGCACAGAGGTAACCTCTGGGTCAAGGAAAATGTGATCCAGAGAATGAAAGAAATGGAAAAATAGAGGCAAAGTGCCACTGATCTTTCATAACCCAATTTGAAGGGCTCCAGCATCAAATGCTGTTTCAGACCAAGATGTCAAAAACTCATTGTAGGCAGCACAGGTATTGGAGGAACATCCAGAGCCAATTTTCTCCTGTACTTAGCCCATGGAAAATCCTACTAATGCCTTGTGCCCTGAGAGATTGAACTGACCCCAACTGGCCCAGATGGTCTGGAGGCGTTTCTGCAAGCTTGACCTATTAAATATTCTCCCCTTTTTTTGTTATTTCACAACAAATACTTCCCTCTCTCCTTTTCTAATGAGACATTTGGCTGGTCAGCACGTAGGGGATGGAGAAATTCCATGACATCATTGTCAGGTGGTCCAGGCAGAGGTATCTTTACCGGCAGGTCTTTGTGTTATTAGATATTACCAGAAAAAATAACTCAGCAGAGATTATAATTTGACTGAACTCCAGCCCAACAGCAGCAAAATTTCACATAGCCATCTACCCCAATAGATTAGAAGCAGCCAAAGGACCTGTTTTCTTTAGCAAACATCTCAAAATCTCTAAATCTCTTGGAGTTTTTCAATCCCAGAATAACTCCTGAAGCACAGGGATGCTTTTCTTTTTTCATCTTGTCAACAATTCCAAGTAGAGATTTGTTCTGGAGAAATCTGAGGGTCAGGTTCAGAGAAGTGTAGGAGAGTTGGCATCTTCGGCCAGCTAAATTAATCCTCCAAACTCAACTCAACCATGGAGACCCCATAAATTTCAATAGGGCTGCTGAGCACCCTGTGCCTTCAGAGGAGGAGGCATCTTGACTCCAACATCCCGACCTTGGGTCAGACAGAGCGATGTCATAACACAAAAATAGGCTTAAAATTTTCCATCATTTAATAATTATGTCAGCTCTATTCAAATGTTGTAGGTTTTTTTCTATGCCCCAAATAAATTTGACCAAACTCTATGTTGGTAACGTTCATTGCAAGATGATTTCTGCTGATAATGCTCTGACAAACTTCATATAAAATCTTCTGCTGAGAGTTTGGCTTTCAATGGACAAAAGTCACCCCATGCCTAAATTTATTAAGAGGTTCCTGAGTTTTATCCTGGGGCAAAGGTTGATCAATATTTTATAAAATCTCAAGTCCTTTTCAGCTTAGATGGGACAGTGAGTTAATGAAGGATGAGGGTGCAGGCTGGAAAGCTGCAAGTGAGATTGAACTTGTTATTAGAGGGCTGAAAAATATATGGAGGGAGAATCTATCATCTTCATTTTCCACATGATTTCAAAGAAAAAAAGAAACCGCTTTCAGTTAAAGCTCTGAAAAAAAGATCACCTCTAATTCCCTAAGTTATGGATCTATAAATCAGGGGGATAATATAGAGCTGGCCACAAGGCAAATCTGTCTTCTAGCACCAGTAAGTATGAGGGAGATTCTCTTAGTCAAGAGTTGTTCATAATTCACTGTAATTGGTGGGGAAGTGAAGGTTGAGACAATTTAATTCATTCACAAGTGGCCCCGTTATTATTTCAGAACAAAAATACTGCATTATATGAAAACCATCTGGTGTCAACAGAAACCATCCCTGTGGTCAAGCAACAGCTTGGTACAAGTGGAGGTTGTTTTAAGAGTCCTGGGGCTGAAAGGGTTGGTGGCTCCATCTCGGGCACAAAAGCTTCACTTTTAATAAGGATGGTGTCACCCAGGCATGAATTTGAGCTAATTTTAAGAGGTCTTTACCCTTTTTTTTTGGTATTTTCATAGTCTTGAGAACTTGGTTGTGGGCAATGCGTGTGGTGGTGGTGAGCAGGAGGCTGGTCTGTGCAAAGAAAATTCAGGAGAAAATAAAAACATCCTCCTGACTTGAGTAGCTTCAGATGGATGATGACTATTAGATGATGACTATTAGGAAAGGATTTTCAGCAGGGCTGAGAGGAGGGTGGCCCCTTGTTAACCATCCCAGGGGCTGTGCAGCCTCAAGCATTCAGTGAAGAAAAAAAAAAGCCAGAGCTTTTTTGTTCCTCAGTGCTTTGAACGTCGCTGTAGCTGACACGTGATGTTTCCTGGGAGAGGCTGAAACTCTGCTCAGGACATCACAAGTTTTTAAAAGCCTGTGTAGGCTCCTGGGCTTTTGCACTCACCTGAGTCTTCACAGAAGTTCAGATCAAACCTCTGCAAAATCAAACCTTTCCCGTGCCTTGGAGGGGAGGGGGGGAGGCTTCTCCTCAGCTTCTTGACACTTTTTCATCTCCAGCCAGAACAGGAACCAAAGTGAAAAGAGATAATCCCTGCACATCATGTTTTGTGGCAGCAGCTCAAGCAGGTGCCTGCAGGAGCCTGTCCCCAAGAGACCTCAGGGGCTGGCTCTGCAGACTCAGGAGGGTTGGGAGCCCTTGCAGAGGAGGACGTGGACGTGGGAGTGTTTGTGTGAACCCAAATCCTCCTCCGGAGCCTTTTGAGGCCTGTCTGTCAGCAAGGCTGACATCAAATGGACATCCCCACATCAAAGCCCCAGCCAGGCTGGGACTTCCTACTAAGGAAAACAAGGGAAAACAGATTTTCAGTGCAGGTTGTTTATTTTAACATGTTTCTAGGATTTGATTGATTTCTTTCTTCTTTTTTTTTTTTCTTTTTCTAGAAGCAAGCCTGAGGGGGATGGTTTGTTTCATTGGGAAATGAGAATAATTTCACTTGGGCAGCACAGGCAGGTGCTGTCTCAGAGCTGCTGCATTTTGGCTGTGGGCACCAGGGTGACCCAGAGCAAGGTCTGGGGCTGCCCATGGAGATGGGGAGATGTTCTGCTCAACCAGTCAGGGATTGGGGGACCTGGAAAGGGGTTATTGCTGCTAGAAACTGGGTATTTTTAGGCAGAATGAAGCAAAGCATCCCCAAACTGAGATGCCTATGAAAAAAACCCCAAAACCCCAAACCAGAAAAAAACCCCAACCACCCACCACACGAAAACCAAAACACCCACACCAAAAAAACCCCACACCTGAAGTTTTCTTCAGAATGAAGGACACTAAAATGCCTCAAATCAAAGCCCATATTTTAAAATGACAGTCCACCTGCCTTTCTGGAGAAATAAGGCTCTTTGTGCATGAAACTCAACATTTAGTGAACAGCTCAGGCTGCCTGGAGACCTTCGTGCCTTTAGGGCTGTGCTTTGCTCGTGGAGAGTCTACAAATAATTTCTCATTCCTCTAGACATTAAGACTCATTAGTTCCAACATAAAACAATCAGCATCAGTGATCCCCAAATGTGGCCATCCACATTATAAGCTGAAAAGTGAAATATGAGGGTGTAATGAATATCAGGAGACAACCCACCAACACAAGCTGTATCCCTGCTTTATTTTCCTCTGGGCTGGGGCGTAGATCTTCTCCTTGTCTCTGCTGCCCCTTCATTCCCAACTGCTCCTGATGATCCACACACAGCTCAAAACTGTGACTCCTCCAGCACTTGTCACTCAGTCACCACCGAGATTCATTAGTGCAGGGCAACACCAAGCCTTAAATTAGTCATAGAAAGTGAAATGGCCTTTCAGAAGTATTGGATTTGATGTGCAGGAGTGAATCACAGCTGCAGGGATATATAGGGAATATTTCCCCTGTGCTCTTCAGGTCTGTGCTTTGTATTTGCTGAGTTACTCACCCAGCAAAATGAGTGCAAAGGCAGCAGCCACTGTTAGGGATCAAGTTGAAGCTGAACTTGCCTCAGCTTGAGGAATCTTGGACAGAAAGTGGTGTTGGTAGTGCCAGGAGTCCAAAACAGTGTGTAGAACATCAGTGAAGCTTCATTGTCCCCTCTGCAGACCCCACTTCATGTGTCTAAGGACACTTCACAAGGACTTCACTCTGGGATGTTGCAATTCTCCTGACTGTTCTTTTCTTATAAGGACATAAGAAAATGGCTCTTCAATCATTAGTGATAAAGTTGTAGGATTTTTTGTGTGTACATCCATAAAACCCTGACACTGGCATCATTAAACCTACAGAAGCATCAACTTTGGGGATTGGACGGTGCATGAAATTCAAAAGATGCCAACTCTGTCCTGCTTTAATTTCTTTTTTCCCAGTGTCCTTCCAAGGCCTGACTTCATCCAGGTTTTGATAGAGGCTTTCCCAAAACACTCAGGAAAAGGATGGGGAAAAAAAAAAGGGAAAGGGAGCTGGGGGATGAGGGAGTTAAGGAACCTGCAGCTTGAGCTGCTCTCGAGGGAGACAGGAAAAGCTGTAGAGATTTGGCACTAAGCACAGATCCCAAAAATTAGCTCATAGCACATAATTATCCCCCAAACCGGCCCCGGTGCCAAAATCTTAATATCTGGGATTGTTATAATTTGAAGTCATGTAGGAAATCCAGAGTTCCAATCAATTGCATTCCCATGCCCAGCAGCTCCATGTCATTGCCCAGCTCCACAATAAAAGGTACCTGGCATTGTGTGGGGAATGAGTAACGATTCCTGTGCCGAAAGGGAAGAGGCAGAAACACCAAGAACTCTCTCAGGAGCTGAAGTCAGCGGGAGCTGGAGGTGCTGGCAGGGGCTCAGCACCCGTGAGTCAGCCCCTGGGCTCCTTTGCCAGCACTTGTCCTGCCACTGCCACCCCTCATCTTCCTGCAGCTACTCCGGGAGCTGCCCACCCGCCCGGCACATGCAGCTCAGCTGCTCAAAAAGGGCTCCTTGGGTTTTGTTCCAGCTGCACTCACTGGGGTTTAGTCGAAGCAAAATGCTCAGAGGGGACGTGATGCCTGGTCTGGTGGTAAATCCTCTCCTGCTCCCCTGGTTTGATGCTTGAGCACATTGATGGAGTGATGGTGGGGTGGGATATTTGCAGAAAAGAGCAATATATCCAGACCTTAAAAATCCTACAAGCCTGGCTTGCATCTTCCCTTCCCAGCTCTTCTAAAATCCCAGCCCTTCTGCAGGCCTGAATTAAATTCATTTGTTCCTACAAAAGATCATTGCACGAGATCCCTCAAGCTCACAAGAGTCCAACCAGCAGAGGGCATGAGCAGTCACTGCCATGCACCTCATGCATGAGGCCAAGAAAAGGGTTTTTTGGGGCAAGGATGAGGTCTAGCACCCCTGTGGTGGCACCAGGAGCAGGGTCTGGCTCATTCAGCATTGCACCGTGGTTTCCTCCATGCCCTTGCACAGCCTGGCATGAAACCACCACAAATATACTGAACTAATCTAAAGCTTGATGGCATGAGAGCAAGTTTTATATGGCACTGAGCTGGAGATTAAAAATGTTCTACCGGATCCTGGTCTTGACGCAGCTACTTGAGGGTCCACCAGGGACTCAGCTAAGGACAAGCTACTAAACCTCAGCTGAGGAAAACCTCTGGTGGCAGCCGAGTGTGTAGTGATTAGGGCAGGACATGCCTTGGGATTTAGGATTTCTTTATTTTTTTCCCCTTCCTGTTTATAGGTTGACTGTATTTCCCCAGCATTTGAACAACTTCATCACGTTGTTTCTTCACTGCTCCTGATACTGGGAATTAATAAGCTTCCTCTGAGGCAAATAACTTTATTTAAACAAGCTGCTGCCTTGCCCCACAGCCAGAAACCTGCCAGTAAATGGCCAGTAGATGCCATTTGGCAGGAGGCAGGACACGGGCAGAGACCCTTCCCAGCAGCACCACTGAAGGTCAAGGTGCTCTCCTGCTTCACCAGTGCAAAACCCTGGTACTGAACAACTATTTGGAGGGCTGATCTTTTTTATTTTCCACAAGTAAGCAAGAGGAGGACACTGAGAATGATTGAGAGTCTGGCTCCAGTTCCTGGTGCTCTACACTTGACCTCAGACCTGCCAAATTTTTCCATAAACCTCTCCTGCCCAGCTTGCCCCCAACATCCTTGTGAGCAGTGGAGCGAGGAGGTGGCAGCTGTGGTTTTTTTCCCTTTTCCTGCATTTAATTACACTGCAGCCATCTCCAAACAAGATGTTTTTCGATCAGACCTGAAGTGTTCCTTTTTGCTGGTCAAACAATGACTCTGCTGCCTGTGGTATGTGTGGCATCTCCCATGGCTCTTTCTCTGCTTGCTGTCAAGGGACCTGCTATTCCAACAGAGCGGGAAGTCAGCTGCTCTGCAAGCTAATTAATCAATCAGTTTACTAGATTGGCAACCTTAAAGGAATTCTGGTGCAGCCCCAGTGCTGTGACATCTGCAGCCAATCATGCTTACATTACCCCATTAACAAATTACATATGTGCTAAGCAAAATACCCCGTGGCTCGAGTGTGGAGGGAGCTCCTTGCAGCTTCATCAAGTACCACAGTCACTTCTATGAGCAGAACACAAAGAGCAAGGGCTTCTTCAGTGGAAAAGGGTTATTCTGTGCCTGTTGCACTTGTCACTCCTCCTCAGAAGAGTTTGGAGAAGGGCAGATTAGCTGAGGAGGTTGGAGAGATTTAGCAGCACTGTGATGGAGTGAGCAAAGAAGTTTGAGTAGATAGAGCCTCTATGAATTTATTTTTTTAATATAAAAACCCTTCTAAGGGTCTGGCAGGTTTGAGCATCACTGTCTGGAGACCTGGCTTGGGTGCTGTGCTGCTCTCTCCTCAAAGGTAAGTGATTTTCAGGCAGTTACAACAATTTAAGGCAGTTTGGGAGCCAAGGGAGACCTGCTTTGCTCTGCTCCGTGTGCTTGGAGCATTGTCCCATCCCATAGAGCAGGCACCAGCTCTGGCAGCAGCACCGGGAGATGTTTGCATGAAAGAATTGTGTTTTAGGGTGCGTTTTGGTCAAAGCCCAGCACTGCCACATCATTGGGGTCCTGGTGTCTGGGGAGCTCTACCAGTTGTGCTACTTGTATTGCTTTAGAGCCACACTGTGTCCTGCTTGCAGAGTCCCAGGTAACATGTCCTTGCAACCCACCCATGACCCTTCCCAGCATCACAGGGTAGGATGTGGCCCCACTGCTGCAACCAACAATATCCTACAGAGCCTTCGAGCAAGGAGGTAACTTCATAGCTGCCCAGGATCTGAATGTTTTCTCTTGAAAGGCCTCCCTGTTATGTTCCATGCAAATGAACACAGGCTTTATTTTCCTCCATGCATTTCCAAGAACTGCTGCTGTTAACGGGGAGCTGAGTGGTGCTTCAGTTTACTGAGTGGCTTCCAACCCCAGAGTGGCTCGAGCCTCTCCTGTATTTGTCCTTCCTCGATGCTTGTGGCACCGCCAGGGAGGCAGATGCTTTGCAAACAGCTTTCAAGGCAGCTCCAGTGCCATGGAAGAGCTTGAGAGCTGCAGAGGACAGGCAGGGCTCGCAGAACATCATGTACCATTGTCTGCCACTTTTATCTTTGGCTGGGGTTCCTCTTTAGACCTATTGTCTCCCCTGAAGTAAGTTGTTTGTAACTTTGACTGCTGAGTGGGGAAAGGAGCTGCCAGCGTCAACGGGAGGGCAGCACTTTGGGGGCAGCTTGTTCCCATTCATCCTTTAGGAAGTGTCCATGTTGTCACAGCATCAATGGATGACACTCCAGTGTCCTATCAGTGGTGGGGGGTTTCCTCTCTGATGGCCCAGCACCCTCACCTCTGCTGGAAATGGGGTCCTGGCTCCTTTGGGGTGAGCCAAGCTCTGCTCCTCCTGCAGAGTCGTGGAGAGACCCTTTAAAGCAAGAGAAAATAAAATCCATCCAACTATGAGTTGCTGTTTCACCCCCTCTATTTATTTGCTGCCTGATGACCTCACAGCAGAGGCACTGATGAGTTTTATTTGTTATTACATGACACTTGATGTCAGCAGGGCCAGGAGCTTAATAAACCTGCTGGTTAGCAGAGGCTCAGCGTGGTCTCATTAGTGTGTTGCTTTCTGCTGTGGCAGCTCGAGGCACTAATTGATCCAACAGATTTATCCCATCGATCTGTGTGTGTCTGGGGCCAGGGAGGGTTGGGTCAGGTTTCAGCACAGACCCATGAATGACACCAGAGCAATGTGTGAATGGGAGGCTGGTATGGACCCAGTATGGACCAGCACGTGGATGGCACAGAGGTGGTGGAGCTGTTTGCAGATGAATGCACACAGGATTATTGGTTTCTGAGTGGCTGCTCTCTCTTGTGAGCATCCTTTTATACCTTCAAAACCTCCTCAGCTCCAGGCTGCAGCTTGTGAAACACTGGCACAGGTTGGAAGCCCCATCCCTGGACATTTTGAAGGCCAGGCTGGCTGGGGCTGTGAGCAACTGCTCTAGTGGGAGGTGTCCCTGCCCATGGCAGGGGGGTTGGAACTGGATGATCTTTAAGGTCCCTTCCAACCCTGACAACTCTATGATTCCAGACTGGAGCAGCTGAGGGAGTCACTCAGAACAGTGGTGTGCATCCCTGGCCAAAGGAAGAGTTAAAGCAGTGCTGATGTCCTCACTCCTGTGAAACATCTCTGTTTGCTGAGCACAGCTCCTGAGCTTCCTTCAGTGACAGCCCAGGCGGGTGCATGAATGGCTGGTTTATTTGCTGTGTGTGCCTGTGGGCCTGGGTAGATAATAATCAATGTTTTCAGTTTTATTCCTCGTGCATCTGATAAAACTTTAAGCCAGGCTTGCTGGAGCTGCTCCTTTAGGACATGGGCGGTTTGAGGTTTGCTCGTTTCGAATCCACTGAAGTAAAATGATGTTATTTGGACATCTGTTATTTGGTCCTGGTGCTGCCAGGCTGCTTCTGGTGGTGCCTTGTGGGCAGCCTGGCCCCAGCCCTGGGTCAGGTGTCTGCAGCTGAGAGTCAGCATGTTCTGATTCAGCACCCAGAAGGCTTAATTCCCAGGCATGCACCATTAAAAGGCCACGAGGAATCTCTAGGAGAAACAGAAACAAAAACGAAGAAATGGAGAAAAAAAAAAAAAAGTGAAAAGCAAGGGCACTAACCTGGAGTAGAGCTTGGCTTGGTTCCCTGGTGACTCTGAGGAGCTTTGTGCTGGGAGCTAAGCACCAACATGCAGGTGCCAGTCATGTAGAAGTTCCTTTTTCTGTGAAGGGTGATGTGAAAACCTTGATTTCTGACTCTGCCAAGGACAGGATGGGAATCCTCTTATGGGGATTAAACTTTCAGGAGAAAAAATACCAACCCTTTTCTAAGAAAAACTGTGCACTTCACTTGTCAGGCAGGTAATTAGACACTGAACCTTGGGCAGCCAATTCCACTGTGGGCAGATAGAGTCAAATTTGGTGAATTTGCTGTGATTTGGGCTTGATCTTTCATATGTAGCTCCAGATTAATTTATATTTTCCTGATAGGATTATCAGTTTAGCCCTTTATTCTCCTGCTGGACAATCTTTCCAAAACTGCTCAGCTCCTGATCCTGTGCATTTACTTATTTGGTCAGCACAGAACATACTTTTGACTAGAGGCCAGTGACTTTTCCCATTGACATGGAGGAAATTTGGACTTCGCCTCGATTACAGAATCTTTTTTCATTTGTCTGCTTTTATTGCATTATGGAGATTTGATCCTCCTCTGGAGCCACTTGGGCCCTTTCCAAGGGATACAGTTGGATCCTCCTCTTCTCTGTGTTCCCTTCCAAGATGGAATGGACTTTTATGGAGTATAAAATCAAAACACAAGCTATCACTTGCATTTGCTACACAAGTCTTCCTGTGCGTTGGTGGAGGTTCTCTCCAAGGGTTTTGAAGCCTGTTGGACTATGTGGGATGGTAAAATGATGGTAAAAGGAGGACTCCAGAGATGGGGTGCTGAGAGGAGGTGACACACCTGCTCCAAATGCCCTGAAAGGCAAGAGAGAAACCAGCAGAGCATCATGTTGCTTGTGTCCCCTGTCCCACCTCACTCCCTGAAGTGACCCCAGCAGCGTGTCTCTCAAGGTGGCAGATGTCCCTGTCAAGACATCATGTGTGACAATGTCACCTCTCCTCTGGGAGGAGGAGGAAGGGGTGCTGTCAGTGTCCCAAGGTGTGGGGCAGCACATGGCTCAAGGAGGACGATGCTACTGCTGTGACAAATGCTCCCTTTGCACACACAAGTGGATGCTGAGGAGGATTCACTGTCCTGTGCCCACCTCCATCCCCTGCAACCTGAGCTGTGAAACAGGCACTTGGGAGCAGAAATGTGAATTTTAGAAGAGCAAGTCGCATCTGGAAAACGAGGAAGCTGCTTTTTCAGGAATCCTGTCTGAGCTGAGGCATTGCTGCCTTGCCAAGGGATGTGTTCTTACTTCATAAATAACTCAAGGAGATTGCACCTTATTATGTACCTGGCCTGTTGATACGAAGCTTTTCCTGTGGTGAAGCCAGGGCTAGATGCAAGCCAAGGAAAGTTGTATCATACACAGTGTAGCTCAGAGGGAAGGGGAAATGCCAAGCAGAAAAATAATCTGAGAAAACCAAAGTCCATCAAGCCCTTTACTGGGCAAGTCGATACAACACGGAAAGTCAAAGCTTCCTTGTAATCTCCCTCTTGTAATTCCCTGAACACCCTTTTACAGCAGTTGGCATCACATGGACACCAATCATTCACCAGGAAGAGCTGAGCAGCTGCTGAAGATACACAAATGATGACAGCAGATCCCCCAAGCGCCTTTGATCCCTCATCTGTGTTTAGCTTGGGGAGTTTATTCCTCAGCTCAGTGGCATCCCTCATGCTGGTGGTTCACAAAGTAGCTGTGGGCAAGCAGCCTGACCCAAGGACGCTGGCAAAATAACAAGAGGCTGTGCTGAAAACATTTCCTGCTTCAGCTCTGTGCTCTCAGACCAGCAGAGTGACTGTCTGGGAGGCATCTGGAGGAACTCTACTAGAAAGTGCACAAGCCATGCAAATGTGCAGCTCCTTGAGAGTTAATTGCAGAGGAGAATCTGTTTGCAGCTCGGTGTCCAAGAGGCACCCTTGGGAAGCGTGTGGTGTAAAGAGTGTCACTGAGTGAAGCTTTCAAAGCCTGTGCTGTCATTCACCAGGTTCATGCAGTTGCATCTATTCAGCCACTGCCAGAACCACCCTCTTAGAGCCACAAATGTGGGTATAAACATCTCTAGGAGCCTCCATTGAGCTCCCCCATCACCACCTTCAAAGCCATCATTTTGATTGCTCTCAGTTTAGCAGTTATGGCTGAGTGACAGGTTTTCAGCTCCAGAACATGATATGCCTAGCCCAGTTTCCCCGTGCATAAGTCTCTCAAATACATATACACACACATATTTACCAGCTTTCATGTGCTAAATGGTTCCTAAACTCCTGCCTGTCAAGAAGCTGGCTCCATCTGCCAGCAGGATTCCTGCTGATGGCTGCGTGAAGTGTGCCAACAGCTCCCTCTGGGTTTTTTGTCTAAGATTTACTTTGGTTTGCAGAAAAATCAAGGAGCCTCTTTGTTCCCAGCAGTAATTTTGGCAGCTGACTGGTCGAGAGCATGACCCATCTTCACAGCCTGGCTGCGTGGTCTCTAGACAGCAGCTCCTCGGGGCCAGCACAACCTGGAGTGAGGAGATGAGCTCTGCAATGGAAACGGTTGTGCCTTTGTGTCTGGGAAGCCAGCAAGTGTCATCCTTTGAAACACTTTTTGGGAAAGAGCATCTCTAGCAGAGATCAGCTGCAGCTTTCCAGGGCACCATGGAGACCTCCAGTTGCATAACCCCCCCAGTCACTGGAACGCGCCGAAAAGTCCCCTCTCCTGCCTCAGTGACCTCAGTCCTTGGCTGCCCCATCCATCTCCACCAGCAAATGTTAGAGGGAACAACATCCCAGGAACCCCTCCCAGGAGTTATGAGCTAACAGGGCTAATTTCACAGCTACTAAAATATACCAAAGTTCAAAACAATAGCTTTGCAAGTTGCCTAACTGGGGAACGGGAGCCAAGAGCAGGAGACACGTGGATTTCTACCGAGGTGAGCAGTTGGCAGAGGAGGAGCTGGAGTCCCAGATTTGAAGGCAACAGATTTAATGCTGAATTTCACCAGCTGAGAATCTGATGTTGTGTTTTGCAGCCGCTGGTGTTGATTGAATCAGGTCTCAGATAAGAACCTGCTCTAGTGGGAGGTGTGCCTGCCCATGGCAGGGGATTGGAACGAGATGATCTTTAAGGTCCCTTCCAACCCAAACCATTTCATGATTCTTTGTTTCTCTGCTGACCACTTTGGAAAAATCCTGTGGACCTTGGTAGAAATGGGACTGAGTGTGCCATGGAAATTTAATAGAGTCCTATGCAGAAATTACTGTAAATACTTGGAGAATTTAATAAGTGCTTTTATGCTTCCTGTTGGGTTATTTTTAACACTCTTGTAGAATTCCATAGTGGGATATGATTATGTATTAAATTTTAATAGCCACTTAAAAAAAAAAAGCTGTTGAACACTATCATTTTCTATTAGGTTCTACAGGATGCCTCCATTAGGAGGGTTTTTCTGCCTCCAAACAGATTTGAAGGCTGTACCTGAGCAAAATAATCCCAGGTCGGGGAAGATATTAATGAAATCCAGGCTGACAAAACATGCAGGAAGCTGCTGTAGTGTTTCCATTTCCAATTTTCAGCTCACACAGGTGAACTCAAGAGCAGACCAAGGTTCACCACATCCTAATTGCATTTGGGGGCACTGTCAAAACTCTGAGCTTTGAGATTTTTCCTTAAGGAAATCTTGATTCATATCTTTTGTGATCAAGGAGAAGTTGTTCCTGCAGTTTGAAGGGACTTTATACATTTCATGTCTCTTCTAATCTAACCCCACGTGGCACAGATCAAAGGCCTTCATGAAGTTGAGTGCATGAAGCTCAGTAATCTTGCATGCTGGATGAATTATCCTCCAGGAAGACATCTGAGCCTTCTGTGAAGATGTCCATTGCCTTCTATCATTATTTGTGCTCATCTGGTTGTGTGATTAACCACCATGATTTCTGTAGGACTAACAAGGTCTTGTCTCATTAGCTCTATTTGCCTATCACATGTTCATTAGTCAGGGATCATCAGGGTATCTTTGGTTTTGAAGACCATGCTAGGTTTTCAGAAATCATGCCCAATTTTCACCAAAGTGCCTGGGAATGGTGGTTCAAGTCCCTCTGGGCCAGGGATGAAATGTTCTGTGCGAGCTCATAGACTGAGCATGCCAAGATGAAGAAAGCTCAGGGAGGATGTGGTCAGCTCCAAACATCATGTGAGTGTTCCCAGTGTGAGGGGTGGCTAACTCTTTTTGGCAGGAGAAAATTTGCTAATGAAAGAGGAAAACGGAAGAGAAGCTCACCAGCTGAGGGTGCCACCACACTGCCCTCAAGGCTTGATAGATCAGGAGCTGAGTGTCTCCCCCATGGGGGTTTCTGCAGGTTTGGGAGCTGAGCTTCTGAGCTGGCTCTTTCCAGCCGTATTGGCTGTGCTGACATGTAGTTGGCAGGTTGGTGCCATGAAGAGCTCAGCAGGAGGACATGGATATGTCCCAAAAGCAGAGGGCTGGACAGGCACCTCCAGCTTCAGCTGAAAAGAGGGGACATCATGTGAGAGATGGGCAAGTGCCATCTGTGTCCAGATGACTTTGACACTGAGCTGCTCCAATGCTGTGGGTGATGCAAGTGTCTGCAAGAAGCTGTGGATTGTCCCCAGTTGTTTCTCATGTAGGCAGCACCCTGGCTCCATTTACTCCTCTAAACACGTTGTGTGTTACTGACACAAGTGCTGTGTTCTCTTTCTGTTTAGCTCGAGCAGGAAAGTCTCATGAAATAGTTGCCAGTCTAAATTATTCCATGACTTGCCTACATTTCAAATGAACTGGAGGAATATCAATTCTTTTCCAACCCCATCTCCTCCAGTCAGTCTTTAACCCACTTATCAGACACTTGTTATTACAGAAATAATCAGGAAAAGAAAATACACCAGTGCTGAATCAACACTACTGTGGAGTTGGGGTTTTTTTCCCTTTTTTCTTTTTATTTTGTACTCATGTAACTCTCTTGGTTTCTGTTGGACACGCACCAGCCTGAAATTGTAGAAACACAGCTGGCTACATCCATCACATCTTATTACAGGTTATCAATTCTCCCGTGCAGTAAACACATTTGACAATTAGCAGTGAATTGATGAGTTTGGGCTCTTCCATTTAGGGGAGACTCTTTCTTTAGTGGCTCCTGCTTCCCAGAAAAGTCCACAAAAACCAGCTTCATTTGTAGCAAAAGAAAAAAGCTGGTAGAGCCATTAGCATTTCTCCTAACCCAAATGACAAATGGTCTTTGCATTCATCTCCAATCACTTCTTTAAAGCGAGGATCAGGAAAGAATTTTCCTCGAAAGGATATTGCTGCCCAAGTGGGGAGGTGCTTTGGGGGCTTTCTCACCTTCTGTGGGCTCCACAGATGTAGGGGCTGCCAGGCTGGCCTTGATAAAGCCTCCAGTCTAAGGTGCTTTGATGAATCTTCTGCTTCTACCCCAAAAAAAAATATATTGCACACTCTGCATAGACAAAGGACCAAACCACATTGTGACTCACACCATACAGTAAACCTTTGAGGAGTAATATTGCAGTAATTCAGATTTAACTGGTTCCATTCCATATCTTAGTGCAATTAAACGGGGATGTTTGGCCAGCTGGCTTGTTTCAATATCAGCTCTTTATTTGGAGGGGGGAAAAAAAAGTCTGTCTGGCAATGCCAACCACCATGTCAAAGCTCCACAGAAGTCTTAAAATAAGGAGTGAAAGAGAGATGATGAGGCTCCATAAGATGCACCAGCCTTGCTGTCCAGACTGGACACTCATCAGAGACAACACAAGGTGCTTCCAGTGCAGCCTCAAACACCAGCTGGGCACCTTTGATCTCCTCAATGTGCAAATGAAATGAGGCTGGTGAGAGAATGGAATCTCTCTCCTTTTCCTTTGCCAAGTCCATTAATGTCTTCTTGATCCCAAAATTATTCCCATTTACTCATTGTAATCACGGGACCTTCATTTTCCTCTTTGTTTGCACAGGGTTTGCTGCTTTCAGATCTTTTTTTTGGTGGTTATTTTACCTAACAAAGAGTTTTTTTCTGTTTATGCAAGCTGAATATTTTCCTACTGGTAAACTTGCCCTAACTTTGCTTTATAAGGGGGGTTGGGATTTGGGATGTGGATTTTTTGCCTTTACTGAGTGTTTGGAAGAAGAGCAGCTCAAGCACTAGA
>VYZX01017296.1:8194-121942 GCA_013401335.1 Brachypteracias leptosomus | reverse complement strand
TGTTCTGAGCTGGATATCTGCTGGATCAGAAAGGTATAAACAGTGAGAAAAATTGGCACTAAAAGGTCTTTAAAAGCTAATTTATATTCAAGGCTTGGTCAAAGAGCTGGATGATGCTATTCTTAACTTTATAGGACCATAATAAGGAAGGTAGAAGACAGACAACAGTGATACAGGAGACATATGTAAGTCTAAATATTATTAGTGCCTTCTGAATCCTTGGTGGATGTTCAGGGATTCATCTTTATTATGGGGTTCTCTCAAAACCACATAGGCATCCTCTCTTTGGTGGTTTCTGAGGACACTTGAGGTCTTCCTCATCACCAAGGAGGGCAACCTCACCAGTAGACCTCATGAGTTATCTAATGTAAGGGGAAGCAGAGAAGGCAGCATCAGAAACCTCGGTTCTTGTGCTTGTGTGGTTCCCTCAACATCGTGATGGAGCTGAGGACAACCAGAGAGCCCAGCAAGGTGTCCCAGGTTGGGTGCTGTGTATGATCACCATGTCTTGCATGATCTTGGTGGTCACCACGATCTTGGTGATCTGGCACTCACTTCTCACCTGGCTGAATCTTGCTGAAGACTTTGGCCAAAGAGCACAACACCCTGAAAAAGAAATTGCCAAACAAGTTCATGTGAGAGCAGAAGAGTTAATTTTCCTAAAAGGCTCCTGAAGGGCGGGATATTGCAATTTGTCCACCAGCACTTTAGCTGGCTGGGGTTCCAACTAGGAAATGTTCTTGCTAGAAATGGAACATTTCTTTTAGTATTTCCTCAAATCCTCTTGGGAAATAATTTTCTCCTATTTCTTCAGCAATGTTCATTATCCCATTTTCACTGGATTATGAAAAAGAGAGAGGGCTGCAAGTTTCTTTTTTCTTCAGGGGTGAATTTCATCCCTTATGAACTACCCAAGTCCTTTTTTAAATCCTACCCTGTAGTTTTAAGCAAATGTAACAGTTTTCATCTTGCAGCAAAATTTCTTGGAAAGCAGAAGTAAAAATCCTGAAAGACCAGAGGAAAAATTAACAAGAGAAAAGAGCTTTTTTTTTTTTTTTAATAATTTTGAAGATATCACTGGATAAAAAGTTAGGAAGTAGCACAAAAATTAGAGGGTTAAAAAAATGTCTTTATGCCAAGGAATTGTCTTGTCTTGTTGTCTTCCTCTGTGAAATATCCAGAAAATTGCTGGCACTACATGAAACTGAGTCCGAGGCTGAAGCACTAAGACTATGCTGGAATTGAAGCCTTGTTAAATTAATTTTTTTCCAGGGTTTGTGAGAGCTATTTCCCTTCCACCTGCTGACCAAACAGGATAGCAGTAAAATGCTTCCTCTTCGTGACTCACAACTCAGTCGGAGGTGATGAGGCCCAATGGGAGCTGGATGATGTCTTAAATAGAGATTTGCTTTCCTCCTGCTGGCAAACCATGTTCTCCTGACTGGTGACACTCCCTGTGTTTCCAGGCTGTGGGAAGGGCAACCAAGAAGTGCCTGGTGGTGGTTGTTAAGTTCTCAGAAGATTTTCATCAGGCATCTACAGCTCAGTGTGATTTGAGACCTTTCAAAAAAGGGGGGAAAATCTCAGAGGAATTTAGAAATGTGTTAGAGGATGAAAAAGTGTTTGCTAAAGCTACTAGTGCCATGTCCCTCCTAAAAATGTGGTGTCTCCTCTGCTGCACAAAGCAAGGTTGGGGTTGGACTGGATGATCTCTCGAGGTCCCTTCCAACCCTTCCCATTCTATGATTCTGTCAGGTCTTTATGTGTTCAGAAGTTATTTTGATGGGGAGATTTTTCCATGTCATTGCAAGACAAGGAGTCCCCAGCCTTAGGAGCTGCCATCTCCCTATAGATGGCCCTACACTGGCCTGTTGAAATAACACACCCCAATCTCTTTCCAAAGGGCAAACCAAGTGTTTGGGGTGGCTCAGCACAGCTTGAGGTGACTCTTTATCTACAACTCGTGAGAACGTTGCTCCTCCAGCTGAGAGCTGAGTAGTAAATCCCCACTGGAGTTTTTTTCAGCTTTATTTCCCTGCTGCAGAGGCAAGACACCAACGGAAGATTAAAGTGAATTATTATATGCTATGGGTTTCGGAAACATCCTTTTGCTTCCTTCCTAGGTCAGGCAGAGTTGTGTGGCTTGTAATGCAGGCTCGGTTCCTCTTCCCAGCCCAGTAGCTTTCCATCCACATCAAGCTGAGCTGCTCCTCCAAACGTGTCTCCCCATGTGTTTGTGAGGGAAAATGATTAACTTGAGCTGTCTCTAGAAAGCAATACTTCCTATTTCAAGACACTCCTGACAAAGCTGAGTGGGAAAAACCACTGGGCTGGTGTCAGATAAAATGTGCTGCACTTTTTCCAAGGGCTGTTTGGTGTTTTCCATGAAGGGTAAGAAGCAGGAGAGTATCTGCCATCTTGCTGCAAATAATCACTTTTTGAAGCAAACCTGTTCACTGCTTACCCACTTGAAATAAAAACCTGGGCACCCAATGGAAATATTGATTTCTAAATAATCTTGAGCTAAATTAAAGCATAAATTGAAGACGTAGAAAATTAAAGAAATCATATTTAGCTACATAACTATTAGTATTTGGACTTGTATTTAACTAATGATATAAAAACAAGGTGACACCCATGAATGGTCAGGCTCAAAACACTTTATTTTTATTTTCTTTTGTTTCAGAAATGCCTTCAGGACTGGGACATTTCTTCCTCTCAGCTCTCCACCCCTGCTGAAGATTTTAAACAAAGGTTAAAGGAGGAACGAAGCAGCGCAAGCAAAGTTCAAGGGACAAGATTAATTACTCCGCATCTGTAAGGGCTTTTTTTTCCCATCCTGCTAATAATCTACCCTGAAAATATTTCTGTGTTGTTTTCACTGTACTGAAACGTGCCAGCAGACTCTGACTGAAGTTATCCGAAGACATCTGAGCAGTTCTGAACTCACCGCTGGCCTGGAGCTCGTGGCTGCTTGGGAAGCCAAACGAAACCCGTCCTCTTCCAGCGGGGTCACTTTGGTGAGCAAACTTTAAAATGGAGATGCTGGTTTTATTTTCCCTGAGTCATCACTTTGCCCAGGCCATTACACTTCCAGGAGCAGGGAGTTTTCTTCAGGCATCTGCCCCGGGTTGGGGATATTCAGGGGAAGGGCTCAAAATTCATCAGAGGAAGTTTCAGAGGAGCTGAGAAGTAAACATGATGTCCAGGAGGAAGCTGTTCCCAAGTGTATCTGGAGCGATCTCTCTCTCTCTCCCTATAAACAACAAGAAATGTTTTCAGTTTACGTATTTTCAGTTTACATAGCATGGAAGGCTTATGTAAGTAACAGGGGAAAAGGGAAAAATTTAATGAATTCCTCACAGCCCAGCCAGGCACGGCATCCAAGGCTAAACCTGTCAGGCTCGGGACTGGGAAGAGCTGACAAGTGAGGCTGCAGAACTACAGAGATTTATTGTATACCAAAATAATTCCTACACTTGCTGAGCAAAGCTGCTGCCCCAGAGTAACTGCTCTCAAAAATATTTTCCATCGTGAACTCCAAGTCCTTTTTTTCTTGCCCAGATTCCATCAGGACAAACAGCCCAAGGATTTACGTGCCTCTCACTTACCTTGTGGTGACTGCCTGAGGCACAGGTTTGATGAAGACAAGCGTGAAGTGGTGCAGCCCCCATCAGAGGTCATGGCAGAGGGACACTGAGGACCAGTCCATCCTCATTGGAGAGATGACCAGGTAGGGAAACAGGTGCTGCTTCAGCCCTTGGTCTGGTGGATCTTCTATAAGAGTAGAGCAAGGGCATGTCTAGCCCAGGGCTAGCAGTGACCAGCCTCAAACCCACTAGATCTTTTCAGAGCCATTTTCAGAACCTTTACATCACTTCCTCGTAGTTGATACCAGGCTTCAAAAAGAGGTTTTAGATAATGCTGAGGAGGTTTGAAATTCTCATTCTGTTTTCATATGCAGTGCCCCAAACAAACAGGACAGAATGTCATCTTCTGAGAAGACATTGATTTGTTGTCTGACACTTCCCGATCTGCTGCTTGACAGCTAGAACTGGCACACCCCAAAAAATCATCACTACCTTGTTGATGTGGATCCTTAGGAGTGAAATTCATCTTATCTGACTTCAGGGTGTCTCAAAGTGAGATGAGTAATCCTGGGCTCATGCCCTGGCCTCCTTTTCTATCCCCTGAAGAAGAACAGACACCTCCAAAACATCTCTCTGTCCGACTGGGGAACAGGTCTGGGGATGAGACAAACCTGCTCCTTCTCATGGGCTATAAAGGGATCACAGATAACGAGCCCAGACTGAGGTGTCAGCAGCCTATTTATAGGATTTCAATAATAAATCAGGACAATTATATTGTCACAGCAATAAAAATCCCCAAAATGTGCCTCTTTACCCCATCCCTCCTTCTGCTGGTAAAGGTGCCATGGAACTGAGATGAGGGACAGATGACAGAGGTGATAAACAGAGCTCCAAAGATTATGAATGGAAATGGGAAATTTCAACATCACAGGATAAATGAACCATGAAGATAAGAGCTGAAAATTGAGATGGGTGCATTCAGGAGGGAGAAGAAAGGTCCCTGCCTTGGGTGGGACGCTGGGACCAGCCAGGATCTGGCCAGTGGAGCAGGTGCAGAGGAAGATGTGGGGTGATGAGGGTGGAGAAGCAGCTACAATAGCTTTGTTTAGGCTGGGAAAAGGATTGCTGTCTATAAATAGCCCAGGTAAACCCCCAGGGACGGGAGACAGTTATTTAAGCTAAAGGACAATGTTGGCCCCAAATCAAACTGGTTGTGAGTAAATAGAGGGTGGAAACATGAAGCAGGTTTCTGAGCATCACAGGAAAGATGTTCTGGGACAACTTTCCAGTCACAGCAGGAACCTGAGCACTTCTAAATCTGTCAGAGCAGGAAACTGACCTCGGTGCCAAGATATCTTCCACATCTACATGCACATTACTCATGCTTTATTTAATTTTATTTTGCCAAAGACCTAAATTTTTGCCCTGCCTTAGAAAAAAGGACTGGACAAAATCTGGAGAGGCTGTGTAGTTGGTAGCTGGACCAAAGGCAGGTTCATCCTGGTGGGAGTTGGGCTGGCATCTGTTGGCATATCCACAAGTGATGTCCTACAGCTTTCTAGTCCTCTACTGCTCTTATTATTGCAATATTTTTTAATGGGTTGTTTTTTTTCCCAATTATCTACCCTTAGCTCCCTCTCTGCAGTTTAAGTACATCCTTAGGCTAATAATGGCTAATGAACCACTGCAAGAAAGGTGCAATTTTTGGGGCTGGGAAAAAATACTTCGGGAGAAACCTCAGCCAACAAAGTCTACAGAAACAAAACAGAAACAAGACTAGTGCACTGGTCTGAGTATGGCCCTCAGCAACCAGGGAAACTGGGGACACTGGGTTCAATTTTCCTTTCCTCTGATTAGTCTTTGTGCACAGCCATATACAGAGAAATTTGATGGAGACAAAAACTTTGGTGCACACTTTCCAGCAGCAGTGGATAAGGGTAAATCAGGGTGGTCTCTTGTTTTGGGATTAGCCCCATAAAACCTTTTGGCCTGGCTCTGAACCTGGTAAAAAACAAAATATTCTAGCCCAGTTTGCCCAGAGCTGCATTCTCAGTATTACAAAGTTTTACCAAATTGCTTTCTTTATATCTGAATTAATTGTGCAAGACAGGCACTGGCTTTTTAAGTAGTTAATACATCGGTTGAAGGGTTTTCCTTGCTATACAGAGGAGATTTCTCCCACTTGTCCCCAAAGCAAATAAGTGATTTTATAAAAATGAGTTCAATTTAAATAGAAATTCTTATCATGGAAGGAAATATATTAGTTTTTCCTTTTCTTTTTTTTCTCTTTCTGCTTCTAAAAAATCAGATTCACACTACCTCCAACTTCTAAATTAATCAGGTTACTCTAATCTTGAGTCACCACTGAACTGACCGAGGTAGACAAAGCAAGAAAATAGCTTTTTCACAGCTGAAAATGAGTCAACTGTCCATCTCATGCCTTCCAATCAAGAGAAGACAAGGCTTGCAGCGTGCTGAGGTGGGGGAGAGGGGAAGGTTTTGTCAATAAAACAGGCTGTGCCTCCTGCTTATCTCGGTGACTAGTCACAGCCCTACACTCCTGACTAGGAGGGCAAATAGAGCCTCTGCCAAGTACATCATCCTCCACCTCCCTCAACGAGCACGTCTGAACCTTCATACCCCAATCACACATCAGTGGGTGGTTATCAAGGGTTGATGAGCAACCGTTGTTCTTTGGAAATTCTCTATTTAGCAGGAGCTCCTGCTCTGTCTCAAGAGCTGCCCCAGGAGCCGTGTCCATCTCCTGCCTCCTAAAAAAAGCCATTTGTGAGAGCAGGCGAGCACAAGGGCTGAGTAAACTTGGACACAGCCCCCAGCCAACTGATCAGCGTGTTGCCAAACATGGAGAGAAGTGCATCTGATTCTTCTGTTGAGGCGTCCAAGAAGGGCCACAAAATTATAGCTCAAACTATAAACAGAATGAGTACATTTTGTTCATTCTCCTGTTCCCTTCATAATCGATGCAATATGAAGAGCTGCTATCAGTGCAGAGTTATACAATCAGATGGCAGCAATAAAAAGGACGTTAGCAAGTCTGGGAGATCATAGGAGATTGACTGGAGGAAGCAGTTATAAAACAAGAGCGTTTCTATTTAGATGAGAGCATCAGATTCGTGACAGAGCCATTCTGATGTCTGTCTGCCCACTGAATACTCAACTAATGGGCATTTGCACCCTGATCTGCAGTGGTTGCCTGGAGAAGGAGCAGTGCCAGGGGTTACACATGCACTGACACAGCTCTTTGTGCACCTGGGGTAAGATGTGTGTCATATACCATAAAACATAACTATATAGAGAGGAGTTAGATGCGCAATAGATGCAGAATTTCTGAATTATTCTGTTTTACTCTTTCCTCATTCTCTGAGTAACCTGCTCTAGTGGGAGGTGTCCCTGCCCATGGCAGGGGGGTTGGAACTAGATGATCTTTAAGGTCCCTTCCAACCCTGACAATTCTATGATTCTATGATTCTTAGACTCATGGAAGGTTTTGATTTTGGTTATTGTTGTTTTAGCCCAAATTGGAATACAGGTTCACAGTCTCACGGATCTGTGGGGTGGGGGATATATTAAGTATAAGATGAGCATCTCCTCCAGCTATCAGCAGGGAACATCTTCTGGTCCTTGGCATCTGAAGAAGGCCTGGTTCTCAGATGGTCCTCAGACTTCTTTACTTCTCTCCTCTGGTATCTGCAGAATGCACTTGGAAAATGTGTAGGGGCTATCGAAACGAGAGCTGTAAAGCTTTAAAAACAAACAGACATTTCACCTGTCTCTAATCAGCCCCATCTCATGTTTTGGCTTTGATTTCCCCAGTGCAGAAAAGAAACGTATAGGATTTTAATTTCCTTGGCTCCCCAGAGCAGTATGAATGAGGCTGCAGCGTTGCATTCGCCTGGTGTTATTAATGGGCTCCATGCTTGCAAATGTCTCATTCAATATATTTGCTCAAAGTGCTTCCAAAAAGAGGGGGGGAGGAAAGAAGAAAGAAAACCTCAGGTTTCTAGGTCTAATGTATGTGACCTGACAGCATGAATACATTAGATCTTCTACAGAAACACACAATCCCAGCCCTGTGCATTGGATCTCCAGCCTTTTTATCTTCATCTGGGCTCTAATCAGCGTGCTAGGGAACTGCCTGGAAATGAGCCCTATTTCCCTGCCATTCTGGCTCATACTTTTTCTCCCTTTGAAAGGGTATGACATGCCTTCGTACAGAGTCACTCTGAGCTGGGAATGTTTCTGAGCTCTCTCTTCAAGCATCCTGAGCATCTTCCAAGACAAGTGTTTTCTTCTTCGCTGAGTAGCCCAGCCCCCCGATGCCAGAGCCAAGACTCCCCCAGATCCTCTGCGGGCACGAGGCAGCATGACTCTGCTGAAGGCCATCTGCTCTTGTCTCTCTGCTGAGGTCCTCATACATCACTTCCCAGTCATAAAGAAGGTACGAGTCCTGTAATCCTCAACTGAGACCTACGAGATCTCAGTTGTCTTCTAAAACCTCAGGCAGGTCGTGGCATTTCCCCACTTCGTGTCTGGTTTTCCCTTCCCATGCTCTGGCTTATCTGCAAGCCTTCAAGTTCTTAAAAGGAAGAGCTGGTTTATATTATGCATCTGGACAATGTCTAACACAAGAGGGCCTCACTTTGATTAGGGTCTCTTGTGACTACCGTAATGCAAATACTGCTAATAAAACACATTTGAAGCAGAAAAAGGCAATGATGCTTCTTTCCCAGTTAGCTCTTACCTTGGGAAAGTCTGGGGGAGGTGGGATTGTCATCCCAAGGTGGCCCAACTTGACCCATCCCAGCATGGACAACCTTGCTGTGCTGCAAACAGCTTAGCAAGAGCTGTACCCGTCTGTGATGCCTTCCTGTGCCTGGAGAGCTTTGCTCATCCAAACGTGCCATATATTTGCCTTCCCAGAGCAGAGCCTGCTTCTGTTAACAGCAATTAATCACTTTATAGCCAGCCTTTTATTATTATGAATGCAGCAGATGTGTTTCCATTAATAGGTCCCCAAGTGAGCCTTTTCCAGCATCGCTGATACTTAATGAAGAGGATTATGTGGCCTAAATAGTTCTCCTTTTCAGCATCCTCTCGTTTCTCTCTCCACCACCAAGTAAGCAAACAAATTGAAGTGGGAATCTTGTTACGGGCTCAGTTACAGTAGAGAGGAGCAACCTGCTGCCAAAGAATAAAATGTGTCCACTTGCTTCATGTGATTAATAAGGGCTAAAACTCGCGTCGGTATTTTTACAAGGCTCTCAAACCAAACATGAAAAACAAGCACAGAGATGTCTTCATACTGTAGTGGTAATTCAGAGCTCTCCACTTCCCAATTAACCTCAATATTTGAGCAATGAGAGGGCAGGCAGGCGGCTCCCCAGGGATGTGTCTGTCTCCAGAATGTTGTTCAATCTCGGGGAATTTTTCAAGCGTGCTGGTTGCCATTAAAAAGTCATCACTTCCAACAGTGGCTACGACCTAGCGAGTCTTTGGGTGCTTATAAAATAGTGTCTAAGTGATGATGGCAATCATGAGGGTTACTGAGCAGGGGCACGTGAGGTTTCTCCTCGTGAGCCGGCCCGGCCACATGCTGGGGGAGCTGCATCCATAGTGGGTGCAGCCATATCAGCATCTGGTGCAGGGCGAAGCATCAGCTGAACATCCCCCTTGGCTGGGATCTGCATCCCTCTGTGGAGCACTGGCTGTGTGTAGGCACCCTGGGTGCATGGATGTGTCCTTGGTGCTGCTCTCCACCTGCCTCCATCTCCTCTGAAGGGATCAGCAATAAAAGCTCTGCTCTGACGTGGAGCCTCTGATTTTTCTCTTCCCTCATGGGTGGTGGGCACAGGGCGTGGCTGCTCTTCGACACCACAAGTGGTGGAGCCACCATCCCTGGAGATGTTTGAAAACCATGTAGATATGGAATTTCAGGTCATGGTAGTGTTGGGCTGTCAGTTGGACTTGATGATCTTAGAGGTCTTTTCCAACCTTAATGATTCTAAGTTTTGTGAAGAGGATGCTCTCCAAAGCATTTCCTTTGGGAGATCAGACTCTGTGATCACTTTTGCTCCCCTAAATGATTTCTAGAACCAGATCCCTTCTACCCAAGTGTCTTCCTCATCCATTTCTTGCTCTGCATTGTCTGAGGTTTACTGAATTTCATCTTTAACTTACTTGGATCTTAAAAGCATATACTCAAGAGGCTACATCTACTCCTTCTTCCCAGTGCAGTTCCTTGTATAACACAGACAGAAAAATCCTTTACAATTCAAATAAGTCCCCTGGGATCCATGAGGAGCACCTCTGCTGTGTAAACGTATCGTATAATTTTATAATCCAGGAGGATCATCTCATAAATTCTATAGATCTGTCTTCCACTGGTGTGTGCAGTAAAGGATATTAAAATAGGTAGTGTCTGATATTAAAATATGTAGCGTCATTAAAATATGTAGCATGGAGCCACTGGAGAGGGGATTCAGTCACTCAGGGTGGAGGATTTAGCCCTTAGACAGTGACAAACTGGCCTTGCTCCTACAGGCAAGGTGAAGTCGTTTGCAATCACAGGGTATTGTTCTAGAGACCACATGAACTTCAGAGCATGTTTCCAGTCCCTGCACGAAATGCTTGAGGTATGACAACATGGAAAAACCAGGAACTTTCTTTCTCACACACATCAAAACATCTTCAATGTGAAAAAAAATATAGATAGCTAACAAGTGCCTGCCCCGAGCCATGTCTCTTTAAAAGAAAACAAAACAAAGGGGGGCGTTTTTAATTAAAGCCCAATTAATTTGAATAAGTGAGGAAATCACATCTGGGCTGTTGCTGCCATGCAGCTTCTAACCACAGCGTGCGTGAGGTTACGTCAAGGACTTGCTTGTCAACTCTGCTTTAACTCACAGATGGGACTGGCTAGGAAAGAAAACCCAAGAGTTTTTACTTTCTGCAGTAAAAGCCAAACTAACATAAAATGAGATTAATGGCAACAGCAGTGAGTGCTTTCATTTCCCAATGAACTTTCTCAATAGTACCAGTAATCAAGATCAGGTTGGTTTTTCTTCTTTTTTTTCTTTTTTCAGAAAAAAACCCCAACCTTTCATCAGAGAGAAGAAAAAGAGATGCTTAAAATACAGACACATCTGTTCCCCCATATTAACAACATTACGTCTTTCTCCATGTGATGCACAATGAATCATCCCAGTGTGTTTTGCTTTAATAGTGTCGTACAAATCCAATTCCTTATGACTATTACTGTAATAATAATATTTTCCAATCCGACAGCACTTCTCATTTTGAGCTTCTCCGTGCAAGAAACTGTAACAAGAAGTGAAGTGTGTTGAACCCATTGAAAGAGATAGAAAAAGGGCTGTAATTACCAGGATTAGAATTTGTCTTATAATGGGAGGAAGATAATGGGTGCCTATAATATTATTTAATGCAGACATATAATTTTCACTACATTTGGGCTAAACGAGCTAGTGTTGCCATCTGCATGGTTAATCCTTGGAAAAGCAAAGCTCAGAGCACCTTACAAATGCTTTTGTCTTTTTTTTTTTCCCTTCTTAGAAGGATTAAACTGCATCCATCGTGCACGTTGAGAAGATAGAACTTCACAGCCAAGCCATTGCTGGTCCTGGGTGAGGAGCATGGGGCAGAGGTCCTGCAGGTCCATCCATCTGTTGGAGAGATGGTGCTGAGGCTTTAAAAGAGCAGAAAAATGAGCATCCAGCATCCCCCATTCTGGTCCCTGCTCTGTGGGCAAAATGTTTCCCTTCATGGGCTTCACTCAGGACAGCCGTGGATTTATTGATGCTCCTCGTGGACCAAAATTATGTCCAGTTTTCTTTTCCTCTCCCAGCAAAGGTAACCTGAGCTCACTTTTCCCCAGAGCATTAGTCATACCGCAGTAAACCCCAGTTCAGACACCCTGGATTAGTGGGGATTAATGCTCCTAAGCAGGTACCAAACCCCAATCTACATGCTTCCAGTCAGTGGAAAACCACAGAACTTGGACACCTCCATGGGTTTTATAGGAACTGTTAATCTGGTTTGGCAGCAGCAATTAACAGTTCCTTGAAAGACGTAGATTCTGATTCATTCCACCATGTGTCTTAAAAGCTGCACGAGGACAAAAGTCTTGCCTGGGTTTGTTGGGTTTGTTACCAGCATCCAACAGGAGTGAAGGAATGTTCTCTGCAGCAAGGAATGATAATGACAGTTCTTTATTTAAAAAAAAGAAAAAAAAAGAAAGAAGAAAGAGCAAGAATCCTTGATTCAATTAAGTCTTAGTCATGTAAATAGTTGGGAGTTTCCAGAAAGTAATGTCTTTATAGCAGGATGCCAATGTAGTGTACAATTAAAATGTAAAAAATGTAGGAAGGTGGCCAAGCCTTTGATTATAAACAAGATTTTCCTAACCCACCCATGACTTGGCGTTTCGATCCTGAAATTTATCAACAGGAAAAGGTGATGATTTCTCTTTTTTGGGGGCTGAAATGGAAAATAGGCTGGTGTGTAGAGAAACAAACCTTGTTCACAAACTTTATTTGCTCCTTACAAAGGCTTTGAGCGTTTGATCGCGCTTTAAAGGAGAAGGATTTTCTGGAAGGGGGTTTTGTTTGGTTTGATTGGTTGCTTTAAATACAAACTGCCTTCTATTGTATAATATGGAAAGCAATGCAAAGCAAACAGCTTTTACATAACAACAATTTAATCACAATAATTTAATTCAGCCTCACTGTGCTGTACCAGGATGATAACAAGGCTAAGCCTGGCATTGGCAGCAGGCACCAGCATTTAGCACAGAGGAAACCCAAAATATCATTGGACACCCTCCAGTTCCTCAGCCAGCAATCCTGAGCAACTTCATTAGCCAGCCCTCTGTGGCTTTGTTATTATTTTTACCCTCCTCTGATTTTTAGAGCCACTGACATAAGGTGATTGAATGGATCATCAGTTGTATATCCCACCCAAAGCCTCTAAGTCCGGGCAGAGGTTTTCCACCACACACTGAATAAGGGTGAATTTTAAAATGCAATATTGTTTTTCACTTTATTCCACTTCCCCTTGCATGACAGTGTTCATTAAATGGAGTATTGTAAGCAATAAATCTTCTTACACAAAGTAGGAAGGGTGAACAGAAAGGGAAGACTTTTTAAACTCTGGCTTTTGCTTCGTATAAAGTTCCTGCTGGTGTGGTCGGGTCTTATGGAGTTGGCAGAGAGCTGAATCCACCTCTGATAGGTCTTTTCCATCTGAGCTCTTCAGTGGTATTTTCATCATTGAATTATGGAATCATTTAGGTTGGAAGAGACCTTTAAGATCATGGAGTCAGTTGAAATTAACCCTCCAAATAGTTTATTAGTGGTGCCCCAGTTGGGTGCTACCATACGAAGGGATGAAAAAAAGTTGGGCCCAAGTCCTGCTCTCCTCACTGGACAGTGGAAAGGTTCAGCACCCCTAAAATGCCACAAATTTAAGCTTCACTTCTACTTCAAAGCAGTAGTCTCCAAATACCTGCAATCTCCAGAGTAGGGCCTCAATTCATTGTCCCGTTGAACATTTATTTTAACTCATAGCACTGTGTGAAGTCCAGGATTTATATTTTGAGCCACAAATAGGTAAGATCAGTAAAAGATCCCATGGCACATACCCTCCCTGACTGGCCATTCATGAGAGGTTGTGTCTACAGATTTTCTACAGATTTTTCTACAGATTTTCTTATCCAGGTGTCTTTGATATAAGGCATGTTCCTCCCTATCAGGCTTGATGGGGCTCTGAGCAGCCTGCCCTAGGTAGAGATGTCCCTGCTGGTGTAGGGAGGTTGGACCAGATGACCTCTAGAGGTCCCTTCCAGCCTCAAACATTCTGTGATTCTATCTTATTATGGAGTGGTCACTGTGATGGCAAAGCTTGAACTCCTGCAAAACACAGTCTATGTGATTTCATCAGAATCTTTTTGTTACCAGCCAGCTAAAAAGCAACATTACACCTAGAAAACACAAGCAAAAAAATAAACAGCAAGTCCTATATTGTTCAGATGAACTTCTCCAAGTATATTGGTGTGTTTTAATATAGCACCAAGCATGTTCACCTCTTTTATTCCAGAATGTAGCATCCGGCAGGCTGCAATACAACAGTTCAGAGTGTTGGCAGCAACCACGGAGTTTCCATTTCTTTGAGTGCAAGATTCAGGGTGTGGAAACTTTCTACTTCCTTGGAAACTCTTCTGAAAACGGGTTTTCACTCAATTCAGCCTCTAAGTGTTTAAGAGGTGACTGAAATTCTGAAAGTGGACTGACTGTTTTAGTGCCATTGGCAACCTCGGGAAGTTTCTCACTATGTGAAGGGAAAGGGGGGGACAGAAGTGGGGAGAAATCTACATTATTAAAAATCTAACTGCGAGCACCTTCTCTCTCTCTCCCTCTGCTCCTTTGAAAAGCAGGAGGTGAAAATAGCATGATACTTTTCACTTCACAATCTTATTCACCCTCTGCACCAGAATTTCTACCCGTGTAGTCAGAGCTTCACTTTTTGCTGTTGCTCAGCACCACTCATTCAAAGCCATTGGCTAAAGGCTTTATCTAATAGAAAAATAAACCAGAAAATTCCCACCATCATCCCAGTAGCAGGCAGGATTTTGCCTCAATATATGTCATGACTAAAAGGATATTCCAACAGAAATTAGTAATGAGATATGGATGACCTGAGGAGGAAAATATCCCATAGGATGGGATTAATTTCACCCAAGCTTGCTGCTCTAAAGTTAGACATCTATTTAAAGCTGATTGTCTGTGATTCCTCCCAGGTTGGTGGTGGTGGTGGGAGATGTCTGCTTGGGGAAGGTGATTCACCCCATCCAGGGCTGGGGGGATGAATCACTCCCTGGATGCTCCTGCCATTCCCTGCTGACAGTGGCAGATCCCAGGTCCTGTGCCAGTTGGGAATGGCTGTTGCCAAGCAGGATAGATGCTGTGCCCAGATTTCTCTGCCCCATGATGATGGTCATGCCACAGGACTCTGCTGATGCTCCATCTGCCATGGCACAGTCAGAGCAAGAGCGTTTGGGGGCTTTAGGCATATAACAAACCAGCAGCAGCCTGCAGAAGGGTAAAGAACAAAAAGCAATCACTGCCCAGCATTATTAACAGCTCAATATTAGCTGGAGAAGAACCAGACACTCCTACAGCAGTTGGGTAGGGAAGGAGTCCACCAAAGCTGCCTGAGGTGGAAAAATGAATTATTTAAAAATCCGTTGCATTATTGGTCCGTCTACCAGATATTGGCACCTTAAGAGAAGGAAAGGAATAAAATAACTCCTAAATTCAAAGACAGAAATAAACCCAGAATTTCTCAGAGTTTAATTAGGAAAAAACTCTTCTTTCTTCAAGCTGTATCTTGCCTCAATGTGGTTTTTTTTTTACAGAGGTGCCAACTGGGGATCCCACAGTCCCAAGAAGACAGAAGACAATCGTAAACTTGCATGGACTTTCTGAAATAATCTGAAATAATCTGATTTGTGTCCCCGCTTGACTTTGCTCTCTTAATGTTCTCCTAATCCCACTTTTTTTTTCTTTTCTCCTCTCTTTTTATTCAGTCCATTTTTAGATCTAGACATTCCTTACCTTTGGGCAACCTTTATTATAGAAGAAAAAAATTAAATCCTCAACAAACTAACCTTGGGATGGTTAAAGAAATAACTCTTTTCCCAATGGAAATATCTGAAATTCCTCAGCAAGACCATGAGAAACTAATCTCGAATTTGATCTGATTTTACAGGATGATTCATGTTTTCTGACTCAAGAAAAGTAAACTTGTTGATTATATTTTAGGTATCCCATTTTTTAGTAGAGATACACTATTTATTTTGTTACTTTCACTAAAGAAAAATCTTCTTTTTTCTTTCTATGTTGCCAATATAGTGTGAATATTAATCAGTGGATGGCACTGTGGGCAGAGTAACACGTGGAAACTTCACATTTCTCCCCAACCACCCAAAGGAGACAAGGTAGGACCCAAAACAACGAGGGGGATTTGCAACAAAGCCCTTCTTGGGCTGTGCAATGAGTGGATTCAGCAAAGCATCTTCTCAGCTGTACTTCCCTGACCCCTGCTTCCAGTTGGCCGTGGTGGTTTTTGTTGTTGTTGCTGTTTTAAGGGAACTTCTTGGAACAGACTGTCCATCCTCAGGGTGAGGTTAATGCACGTGCCATAACACGGCCCTTTCCGTTGCCATGGGAGGAGCAGGACTGATCTTATACCCTGGGTGAGGTCTTCTGGGAATTTATTCACCCCCCTGGTAGGTCTGTATAGGGAACTAAATGCTCTGCAGTGTGGCTAGTCCATCCTTCCTCAATCCTAGTGCTGCCTTCACGTTCCTACACCCAGATGTCCATCATCTGACAGATGTCCAAGAGATGTTTTTCTTGTAGGGTAAATTACAGTGACTTCCTATATCTCACTTCCCTGCAGGTGCAGGTGGGACTTGTGCCTTTTAGCAGGGACATGGCAAATCCAGACAAGCCCAAAAGCCTCTGAGATAATGAAAAGAACACAAAGTGAACAGAAAGCAAATGCACACCCTGATCTTGTATTTAGCCTGATTCATACATGACTTATAGACTTTAGAATAATAGAATCATAGAACCGTCAGGGTTCAAAGGGACCTTAAAGATCATCTCGTTCCAACCCCCCTGCCATGGGCAGGGACACCTCCCACTACAGCAGTTGCTCACAGCCCCAGCCAGCCTGGCCTTCCAAATGTCCAGGGATGGGGCTTCCAGCACCTCTCTGGCCAACCTGTGCCAGTGTCTCCCCCCCCTCCTGGGCAAGAACTTCTTCCTAACGTCTCATCTGAATTCCCCCACCTCTAGTTTTGCCCCATTCCCCCCAGTCCTACCACTACCTGACAGCCTCAAAAGTACCAATGGATTTATCAGCTTGGGAAATGAGAGGAAAGTGGAATGGTGGCCCTGGAGTGATGGGGACCTCAAAGCATCATAGATGTTGTCTAAGCTGTTGCAGGAGCTGAGCTCTAAAGCAGAGGTTGGCTCTGATGCCTCTGCCCCACTTGCTGTTCTATTGCAGATAATTTATTGCTATCTACAGCAAACCATCTACACTCACTGTAGACAGACTATTGAATTATTAATTCCTGGAGCCTAATTAATAGGAAGGATGCTGGAAAAGTCTGCAACTAGAAGTTCAAGGCCTTGCATGTATGTAGCTGTGAGGAACCATCACCTGGCCTGGGTCCTCAGTCAGCCAATTACACCATTTGGAGTCACACACACATCAAACAATACATAAATTAATTACACCAACATGCTAACCTGGCAACAGAGAGGCTTTGTCAACAGCAGAAGACAACTTAAAGAATTTAATTTACAATTGATTACTAAAAAGAATAATTAAAATAAACCAAAAACCTCTTGCCAGCTGCTCCTTTTAACTCAGCCAGTTCAGCACATGATACAAAGCAGATTTCCCAGGCTGAATTTCTGATTTCTAGACTTCTCCTCTTTTTGACATGTGCAGCTGAAATCTAATTTAAGATGTTGTTTCCACAAGGTGAAGATGTTGCTGTCATTATCTACTTGAGGCTTGGTCCATGTAGGATGTTGAAGAGCAGCGGGGTCTATATCCCACTGGCCAATTTTTAAGTGTACTGGAAGGAACAAGATTTATCAATAAGGCCAAGTAGAGGGTTGGCAGCTTCTCCATACACAGTGATTCCTTCTAGGCTTTTCCTCTCAAGCAGGTTTAATTTCAGTGCAATATAACCATTTAAAAGCCACTTGCATGCCCTGGAAGCATTGCAGGGGTTCAAGGGATACATAAAGAGTTCTTCAGAGGGATGAATTTTGCCCTTTTACACTTAGACCTATTATATGACAGTTCCAGAGGCAAAGCAGAGAGCATCTCTGGCTGATAATAACAAGGAAAGTGCATCAAATTCCATCAAGGACAGAAAAAACATCCCCAAGGGCCAGAAAGTTGTTTGGAAGCAAGGAATAAATGTTTCATATCAGGATAAATAAAATCCTAGAGAAGACGAATGAAGAAACTCCTGCAACTATAACACACAAATTAGAACTTCATCATTTCTCATCACCATTTCTCACCCTGTTTCTGCCTTTTGGGAAGATCTTGCAAAATACTGACATCTCCAGCTCTGATGGAAGGAAGCATGGAGCTGATGAGCCTGTGGGAAGACTAGGACTGGGGTTTTTTTCCTTATTGATAGACATACACTTGTTATTAGCAGAATGAAACAAGTTTCTCAGTGGCAGAAGAAAGTGTTATCATCCTTCACTCTTGCGAGCATAGTGACAGGCTCAGAAATTCTGTGTACCTGGGGCTGTGTGGCACAGAACCAAACCTCCATCCCTGACCCAAAGATGCTAAGATCCCACAGGCTCTTTTCTTGATAGCTTCAAAACTACATAGAACAAGAATCAAGGGGAATTACACTTCAGGTTCAGTGCTCCCATAGCATGAAAGCTTGTCAGGAACCAGCTGTGTTGAAGCACATGGATCCAAGCTCTTTCTGAGGACTCTAATTCTCCTTCAAGATGTGCCATATCACGTGTTCACCCTCCCAGTCCCATGCAAGCATCAAATCCATGTCAGGTCGAGGGAGGTGATTCTCCCCCTCTACTCCACCCTCGTGAGACCCCACCTGGAGCTCTGCGTCTAGTTCTGGAGCCCCTAGGACAAGAAAGATCTGGATGTGCTGGAAGGTGTCCAGAGAAGGGCCACGAGGATGATCAGAGGCTGGAGCACCTCTGCTACGAGGAGAGACTGAGAGAGTTGGGGTTGTTCAGGCTGGAGAAGAGAAGACTCCGAGGGGACCTTCTGGTGGCCTTCCAGGATCTGAAGGGGGCTACAAGAAAACTGGGGAGGGACTTTTTAGGATGTTGGGTAGTAGTAGGACTGGGGGGAATGGGTCAAAACTAGAGGTGGGGAGATTGAGATGAGACATTAGGAAGAAGTTCTTGCCCAGGAGGGTGGGGAGACACTGGCACAGGTTGCCCAGAGAGGTGCTGGAAGCCCCATCCCTGGACATTTGGAAGGCCAGGCTGGCTGGGGCTGTGAGCAACTGCTCTAGTGGGAGGTGTCCCTGCTCATGGCAGGGGGGTTGGAACTAGATGAGCTTTAAGGTCCCTTCCAACCCTGACAATTCTATGATTCCATGAATCCATCCATATCAGCGCTGGGTTCTGTGTCAGCAGCAGCAGCAGCATCCACAGTTAGAGCTTAACTTACATTTCTTTGACATTGAGGAAATTCAAGGCAGTAAAAGAACTTATTTTGGCCACCCTTAATCCTTAGCAACCCCCTAACGATTTAGGCAGCTGCTCCTTTCTGAAGGAAGGACCCATCTCAAGGAGGAAAGGTTAATATCTGTGAGAGAAATTTCCCCCCTCCTCTTACCAGGTTTTCTTTGCCAGATTTTTTTCCCAGATGGAGGCTGTTTGTTTGTTTGTTTGTACCCAGCAAAGAGGTTAAGAAAGTTCTTGATTATTTTTTATTTTATTTTAGGGGGAGGGGAACTAGCAAACTTTACACTGAGGAAATCCAGGCAGCCAGAGGTGTCTGGACTATCCTAAAATATGTCCTCCTGATTCCTGCAAAACCAATAAATTTCACAAAGCTACATTCAGTTGACAGAACATATCCAGGGGATAGAAATTTCTTTATCTGCAGTTCAAGGATGCTTCAGCCAAAGGACTTGTTGGAGATTTATTCCCAAATTCTGCTTGAATTTATTCTGCTTCACCACATATTATTTTAGAACTTAGCTGCTCAGTATTAGTAAGCTGCAGTTTCCCATTTCACTTCTCTCTTTGGTGGTGTGGGATGGACATTGCTCAACACCCTGGGCACAACCTTGGTCATTCACTGGCCCTGCTCCTTCCTCCTCTCCAGGCTCCTTTCCCAGCCACATGCCCAAGGTCTCAGTGAAAATGGAAAATTGTGGAGAAATATTTCCTTATGTCAAGAATATTAGCAACTTGAACAAGCTGCCCTTGGGCATGCTGAGTTCATCTTTTTCTCTGTGTAACTCTGGTTAAATCATTGGATGGATTTGAGGGGTTTTCACCTCCTAAATGGAGAGTGTGGCCACTCAAATCCAAGAAGAAGGAGGATGAAATATTAGTGGAGCCATCCCTCCTTTGGATTGATGCTGTTGCTACCTCCCAGTTGGAAACTGGTCCAGTATACCTTGGCCTGGAGACATCAGCCTGTAGGAAATTCCAACAAGTAGAGATGTAAAATTGAGAGGAGCCTGAAGACAGTGAAATAATAAAGGAGTGCTTGAAAGAAAATTTTGTAAACTCAAAAAAAAAAGAGCAAATTGATCTAAGGATCCATCTGATCAATTGAAATAAGAAAACAAAGTGAGATAATGAGGCATGTGCTGGAGGAGGGAATGGGTTGCTGGATAGTTCACCTAAGGAAGATATTCTAGTGTATTATGCTCCATGCTGGCAGCATGATGAGGAGAGGTGGCTGCCAAAGAGGAGGATAACTAGAGGAGAAAAGCAAACAGAAAAAAGGATAGAAAATGTGTCAGGCTTGGTTGTGAAGAAAGGTCAGCAGAGGTACACGTGTCCTCCTTGTCTGTGCAGTGACAGCATTGGATGGAGCAAATCACAGGATTTTAGGAGAGTTACTCTGGAAGCTCGGGGGGATGCTGAGCCCAGCAAGAAGCCTCATCCCAGTCAAAAGCCTGGGCTAATGCAGAGGTCCTGCTGCAGAAGTGTAAGGCCAACCCTTCTACAATAAGCAGGGACATCTCCAACTAGATCAGGTTGCTCAGAGTCCCATCAAGCCTCCAGGGATGGGGTCTCCACCACCTCTCTGGGCAACTTGTTCCAGTGATCCACCACCCTCATATTAAAGAACTTTTTCCTAATGTCCAACCTAAATCTACCCTTTTCTAGCTTAAAACCATCAACCCTCATCCTGTTGCTACAAATCCTTGAGAACAGACCTTCCCCTGCCTTCCTATGGGCCCCTTTCAGGTATTGGAAGGTCACAATAAGGTCCCCCCAGAGCCTTCTCTTCTCCAGGCTGGACAACCCCAACTCTCTCCGTCTGGCTTCACAGGAGAGGTGCTCCAGCCCTCAGATCATTCTCGTGGCTCTTCTCTGGACATGCTCCAACAGGTCCACATCCTTTTTATGCTGGGGGCTCCAGAGCTGGACACAGTTCTCCAGGTGAGGTCCCACCAGTGCAGGGCAGGATGGGAAAGAGATGAAAGGAGTGGCCTTGGGTCATCAGGCACCTCCCAGCACATCCCTCAGTGCCCAGCCTCGAGCAGCCCCTCGCTGCGGTTGCCGGTGCTGCCTGGGTGATGGATGGGCTGATGGGATCTCCATTCCCACACTTTCCAACATACATCTGCAGATCCTGAGAGGGACACATGCAGAGCAGCTGCCAGTTGGCCTTACGGACTCGAGGGCGAACATCCAGTTGGCGTCCAGCGGGTTATTCACACTGGAGCAGGAAGCAAACTCCTTGCTGCAATTACCCTCCAATTTCTACTGTTTACCCCAGGAATAAACTAATTGCTGCTGTAAAACACCCCCCTCCCAGCAGCTCCAGGAGGAACGTATGGAAGAAACGAACGTCAGCCAGTTGGTCAGTGGCCAAAGGACTGGCCAGGGGCCAGTTGGCATCCCGTGTCTTCTGTGCAAGGGAGGAGGGCTGGAGTGCCTTGCTGCAGATAGCCTGCCTGGCATCTTCTCCTGTTTACCCTACAAATCCACCAAGCCCCACAGGCTACACCAGCGTTTCCCCAGTGGCCTGGCAGAAACGTGGTAACCAGGACACAGACCTTCATTCTCCCACTGAAAAAAAGTCAATTTATTTGAGGGTTAGGAGCAGAGTCTGAAAGGGAAGTGTGAGCAAGCTGGAGGAGGGCTAGATAATTCCCATGGAGATGTAGAGGGGGCAGTGATTCAGCCCCAAATGCCACCTGCCAATGTGTGTCTTGAATCTCCTTTCTTCTTCTATATTTGCTTGCAAGAAGCAGGGCAGGGGATATTGTCTACATGTGCTGGTGCGTTTTCAAGCCAACGAGAAGAGCCTTGCAGGTTTTGAGCCTTGCTTTGATTTGCTGACAGTGGTTATCTTGGGTCCTTCAACCACCGTGAGCAGCCACGAAGCTTTCCAGCAACTTTGCATCCCCTAGAATCATTTAGGTTGGAAAAGACCTCTAGGATTGGACATTAGGAAGAAGTTCTTTACTACAAGAGTGGTCAGGTTGCCCAGGGAGGTGGTGGAGGTGTTCAAAAACATCCCTGGAGGTGTTAAAACAATGAGTAGATGAGACATGGTCAGGGAGATGTTGGACTTGATGACCCTAGAGGTCTTTTCCAACCTAAATGACTCCATGATCATCAAGTCCAACCTCCATCCCAACATCCCATGCAGGGGCAGCCAGCCTGGGTGGAGCCAGTCCAGGCCTGGTTTCAGCTGTAACCCCAGAGGAGGATCTGACAGGGCTGTCTCTTAATTGCAGTGCACTCCATAATCACTCCTCTGTTTCCGCCTGTCTAAATTCTGCTCGCAGTGGCAAAGCCAATTTTGGCCACCGGGAGTAAATATCATTTGTTTTTTTCCCTTTAGTGTTGTTATCCCAGCACAGAGGAGTGACAACAGTGAGTCACTGTGGCACTTGGCAAAACATCCCAGGAGAAGTGTTTGTCTGAACAAAACGAGAAACCCAAACCCAGGAGAGGTGACAGGATCCTTGAGAGCCTCTCACAAATTACAGCAATGGAATATTCCAGCACGAGGGGACAGCGATAAGCAATAAAAAGCAGCTCACTCCAGAGCTGTCTGAGTGCTTGACTTTTGCCTGGTAGATATTAGGAGTTGGATCATATTGCATTCCTGACTTTTTCCTCTTTTTCCATGAGGAATGATGCTTAGCTCAGCAGCTCAGGTCCCCCCACGGACCCCCTGCTCCAGGCTCAGCTTTGCAGAGCTGCTGTCCTCCCTCTAGAACAGCCGTAGGGGCTGTCCCAGGGATGTCCCCACTGCACCCCTGGCCCCAATCCCACCTCCTCAGCTTGTCACCCGTGTCTGGGAAGAGCCAGGGACACCTGGTGATGTGCCTTGGGCAGCAGCCTTGCTCCTTACACAGGTGGGAAGGGTTCATGGGAGAGCTGGAGAGGGCTTTTGGTTAAAGAGTGTGCAGAAGTGCTTGTGTTCATTGCTGCTGCATTTCTACAGAGCTTTTCAGCCACTTATCATCAGTCTCTCACCACTGAAATCCATGGCAAGATGTGTCTGGTGGACCACCAAGAGTTGGACCAAGGCAGCAAAGGCCAGCCAGGAGGTGAGGACAAAACCCATCACATCTTGTACACACCCCAGGACTCACCACCTCCTGTGGAAAGATCCAGGGGACCTCATGGACAGGGACACAGAAACCTTCAAAATTGTGGAAAAAACCCACCAAATGACCTAATCTAGTGAACCCTAAAGGTGACCTGCCTCCTTTAAAGTGCTGCCTTGTGTCACTTGCTCCTAAAGCTTGCAAGCACCTCAGCCTGGTGTTTTTCCTTCACCCAATGTGTATGTTCCACTTAAAATAAAAAGCCCCCACAATAGGACCTATGTATGTTGCTGCAAGACTGTAAAGTTTAATAGCAAACAGATTACATGCTTAGCAATAGACTAAGCACAATTAGGCCTCACATTCCTCTCACTCCTATAAATAACTCTCAGTTTCCTCTCCATGTCTGCAAATTTCATTAGGATGATGGAAAGAAAAGAAAAATACACACACACACACAAGCCCCGAGCTCTCCTTTCTTGCACAGTCCAGAGCTGATCTCTCAATCAAGGGCTTTGTTCAGCCTGGGGGAGGGGAGTTAAACACCCACCCCCACCAACCCTTGGGCCATGTGTTCCTGGTCATGGAGGGGAAAATTTTCTGCAGATGGCTGAGGAATTCACCTGCAAGAAACAACAACAAAAAATCCTTCCTCTTCACTGATCTGTGTGAGCAACCTGCAGCTGAGGCTGTTGAGAGAGGAGATGTGCTGCTGCTTTTGGGAGCATCATCACCTCAGCTTGTCCTCAACACCAGCAGGAAGGGTGGATGTCATCCCCAGGTCAAAGTCATCCCTCCAGCACCTCCACTGCAAGTGTGCCCAGGCTTGAAGGTTCCTAATGCTTGGATTCAGCTGTGAATTTCATTCTCTGTAAAGGAGACAACTCTACCCATCCCTGGAGGTGTTCAAGGCCAGGTTGGATGGGGCTTTGAGCAACCTGCTCTAGTGGGAGGTGTCCCTGCCATGGCAGGGGGGTTGGAACTAGATGATCTTTGAGGTCCCTTCCAACCCAAACCATTCAATGAATCTTCCCTGAGTGGAGAGCCACCAAATAGCCTCTGCTCTAAATGCAGGTGACTACAAGGTGTAATTGCATGGGGTGCAAAAGAGGCATTGGCCTCTTCCATCCATGTGCTGTACTGAAGTGACCTCAGCTAAGTTATTAAGAGAAAAAAAAAATGTTTGAAAGGTTCTTATTAACTCCAAGGGGAAAAAAAAAATAAGATCAAGGTCAGACAGGAGTGTACAAAGCTTTGGAAACTTGATGGAGTCAACGCTATGACTTAACAGATAAAAATGGGAGATGTTTCCTTGGGCCTCTGTGCTGTTGTGCTGCACTGACCAGTTATTTTGTCCAGGGTAATCTCAGACATGTCAAAATAAGGTGGCTCAGGTACAGGACAACCTGGGCAGGTGGAATTCTGCTACATGGAAATGATGGCAGCAGCATTGACGTGAGAATGTGGACTCATATTGAGTGAATGTGGAATATAACTCAGGTTAAATGTCCTACTGGAGGGTGTCTGAAACTCTGCACCAGGAGAAATGTTGGTTGTTAATGGCTCTTATTTGGCTCTATCCTTCTGGGCATCCTCCTTCATAGGCCACGTCTGAGGTAGGGGGGGAGAAATGAGGTGCTGAGTGGTTTTTTCTCCTTGACAGCAGGAACGTCTTTATTTTTCTTCCTGCATGTTCTCAGCTGACTCACATGTTAGCATCCCAAAGTATGTTGCATAAATAATAAAACCCATGCAGTTCAGTGAATTATTTGCTCTTTTTTTTTCTAAGAAAAAGCAAGATTCCCTTCCCTTCCCACACCCTTCTCCTTTCATCTCTTGAAGAAAGGCTCGTGTAAGAAATGGAGGGCAGCCATCCAGGAATAATGAGACAAAGATGATAATGTAACCCTCAGAAGAAGCAGAGTTGGCTGTTGCAGGCAGGCTTTTTGCATTTGCAGAGCTGTATAGGGCCAATAGAAAGAAACACGACCTGTCAAGCATGCAAAGCCATCCAAGACAGATTAAAAGAACATGCATCAGCTGAAATAAGGCATAGACAAGAGCCTGAGTCTACATCTAGCTGCTAAAAGGCAAGCACCCCAACTCTTGGAGGAGCTGAGCATCTATAGGCAGGTCCAAAGCTGATAGACTTTCAAATTTTTTGGTGTTTGTGTTTGGGACTTCTCATAAAATCATTGCCAATCAAAAGGACAGCACTGACCAGCCCACACTCTGCCATTTGATTCTCTTTTTCTTCCATCAGAACCTCAGTGACCCAATTTGCTCCTTGCATTATCTTCCTCTCACTCGACGAACTCCATTTAATTTTTACCAAAGCGAAATAATTGCCTGGCTTTTTTTTCCCCTGCATTCAGCTCGTTGTTGTTTCAGTCTCCAGTGGCTGGAGGATGCTGAGATTGAAAGATCCGGATGAATCTAAGGAGTTAAAGGCTGGGAGAGCCTATTGTTCTGCCTCCACATTTAATGAGTTCTTACCCAATCTATTACTTTGCCTCGCCTCTCCTTTGCTATCAGCAGAAGAGGAGCACCGTGTGCCTGCAAATAATCAGGTCCTGCTCCTAAAGCCCATAATGAGTTCATCCCAATGCAAAAGAAACCTTATCTCTCATGTGTTAAAAAGCCAAATTGCTGCCTACCTTTGAAGTCCTGCAAAGTCCCAATCACCAGTATTGAGGAAATGAATCACTTGTGAAGCCACACTTTGAAAGCCACGGCGTTATTATTATTAGAATGGGGAAGCAGAGTTGGAGATAAAGTTTGCTTCAACACAATGGAAAAATACTGTGTGCAGGGGGAGAGGGGCCTGCCTGTTAAAGAGATAATGCCAAGTTTGATGAGAAAACACTTTATATTTCCTCTCCCTTGGAATCCGAGTGAACGTTTTCCAGGTCGGCTGGAAAGAAACAGGTTGGAGGGTGTCACTCAACACTTGAGGAGAGGAGACCTCCCTTTTCCAGATGCACTTGTGCAGAGGCAACATGCAGTGCTCACTGATATTGTTTTACAGGGTAGGAAACGTTCCCATCCCTACACTACCTGCAAGCTGAGGATAACCAGGCAGGCTGGAATGGTTCTGACCCGTTTTCATCACCTACCTTTCAATGATCTCTCCCTCCAAGGGGCTCCTTTAGAAAAAAATCATTTTAATTTCATTGCACGCTTTGATAGGTAAAGAAAACATCTCCCTGACTTTGTCTGCCACCCTCAAGAGTGAGTTTTGGAGGGCCTATGAATTCATTCTCAGCAGGCTGTGGTTTGCTAAGATGTGATTTCTGCAGGGCAGATCATCTTTGCTCTCCAAAGCAAGGTTATAGCAGGGAAAGCAGAGTGTGCTTCCTTCTTAGCAAGGATCAGCTGCTGGCAGACAGGGAACACAGCTCCAGAATGTCCCTTTTTCACTCCTTTCCCTACAATAGCTGCTCAAATGTGAGGGGAGGGTGGTGGGGTTTGCTTTTAATACACCGTACTCAAACCAAGCCTCACCCTGGAGCTTCCAAAGGGTAATTTTGCACTTGAGGTAGAAACTATAACAACCAAAATAATGTAGGCAAATCTTCCCATTAAATAAATAACTGTTGAATAGGTTTTAAAATCTGGTTTCCTTCAGTGGGTTCCATTAGTCTCCCCTCCTCAGCTGGCCGTGGCTGCCAAGGGAAGAGGGCTAAGCAGAGCTTTGCAAACTGTTTTTCCCACTTTCTGGGCTTATAAATGCAAAGCTGACACCACGCTCATGGATACACTGGCTGAGACCAAGGACACTCCCCAGACCCCTGAGCTAGAGCATGAATTTGCCACAAAGCCCAAGGTTTGGACCAAATTCCTTTGATCAGACTCAAACATAGAAAGTGAGAACTGAACGATGAGCGAGGCAAAATAATAACATTGCCCTGGGCTGAGGCTCACCTGGGACAGAAGAAGCCAGCTCAGGGTCTGCTCATTATTTAAATCTTCATTATTTAAATTTTTTCCCTGTTTTTAGCAAGACGTGGATAGAAGTTTGCAAGTGCAATCCACTGCTCTGGAGAGCCCTGGGGAGAGAGCAGCGATGGGACCTTCCCACACCAACACAACCTGGATCTGCTGTTCCAGTTACACACTCCACCCCAGAAGGAACCCTATTGATGTGAAGAGCAGGCTCCTCAGCAGATATGATGTCAACCCCACTGCCTCTGACAGGTTGAACATCTGCTTTTGCTGATGTATGAGCAAAAAAACACTTGTTTCATAGATCTCCAAACACCATTGTCTGTGAGACAGGAAGGCCCCTGTGAGGTGCAGAACACATGGATAGTCCCTCCCGTGGCTAAAATATATTATTTATTCACCTGATTTCCACTTTGGCTGGATAAAGCTGATTTTTTCTCTTCATGTTCCCTTTTCACTCGTGCACTCATGTCTTTCTCACCCAAGGATAATTGAATCTCCAAACCACGACCCCACTAGCAACATTAAATCTTCCCTGACATATATGCACTTTATTGAATTTTATTAAAACACATTGGTGCTCCACTAAAATAATGAAAAAGCATCTCCCTGGAAAACTAAATCTTTTCCAAGAAACCAGAAAGTCTGGTTTGAGGAGCCCGGAGCAAATGTGACAAGGTCTCACTTTACTGGATATAAGTAGAAGGATATTTTCATTAAATCTGAGAAGATGCACGAGAAATGGAAACTCAATTTCCCCCATAGTCATTGTGGAGGAAGAAGAAGAAATAGGTCACACCTAAAATAAGACATTTTAGGCCACAAAATCCATGTCAGGGCTCCATAGCTGCAGGTGGATGGTCCCCATGCAGGGGTCTGGAGGTTCAGAGAGGTTTGGTTGGTGGTGAGACCCTTCCCAGCCCTTTGGGTCCATCTCTCACACACAACCACCACCACATATAAATAGGTTATAAACAGGGCAGAAAGGTGTTTTTTCCTGATCTCTGAAACACATTGTCAGAGAGTCCAAGAGAAAAATCTGCTTTAGTCGTGGCTGTCAAGCCCTAAATAGAAACAAGCAGCTGAGCTGAAGCAATCGATGACTGGCATTTAAATTACTCTGCAATTAATAAAGTTTTAAAGGCCTGGATGGTTCCTTGACTCATTCTTCCTACATGTGTCTGGCCATCCCAAGTGTCCATTGCACATGAGCTTAATCAGCAGTGATGTCATGGGATGACACTTTATACATACTATATAAAGCAGAATATCCTCAGCAACAGCTGTATGAAACCACACAAAAAAGCCTTTTCAAAGCTTTTAGAATTCAGGTTTGGGACTCATTTCTTCTCCATTCCTGCCCAGCACCTCCGAGTATAAAGCCATGAAAAAGCTGTTTTATAGAGGAAGGAAAAACCTCCATTGTTGTTGGAGTTTGTCCTACACAATCCCAGTAGAACCTGCTCCTTCTGACAGAACACAATGGAGAGTACACTGAAATTTGTATTTCTTTTTCTGTGAGACAGTTTTAAAGACACAGTGAGTTCTGTGGAAACCAGGTGACTTTTCTCCTTTATAAAACCATAAATATCAATGTGTAGTAAAATGTTGCACTTGAGAACGTGACCGTTTTGCAGAGAACAACCAAAGAGGAGAATGAAGTGATCTCAATTAATTACTGAGCTCTGGGGACTGCAACAACTTCATACTTAAACCTGAGCCTGTCAAAGGTCCCAGACTCTTGCTGGTGGTTGCTGGGAGCACTTTCCCCCTTCCCTGTTTTTGGGAAGCTCAGAGGTAGATAACCAGCAGAGAGTCTGCCCAGTGGTGGTGGAAGGAGTCAGGAAATACAAGCCCATTACTCCAAGAAAAGAGAGATTTTAAAGGACGAGGTGCTTGACACCACACTGTAGACATCATTTTGATGTAGACATATTGGAGTGTGTCCAGAGGAGGCCACCAAAATGCTCAGGGGAATGGAGCATCTCTCCTATGAAGACAGGCTGAGAGAGTTGGGGTTGTTCAGCCTGGAGAAGAGAAGGCTCCAGGGGGACCTTAGAGTGACCTCCCAGTACCTGAAGGGGTCCTACAGGAAGGCAGGGGAAGGTCTGTTCAAAAGGGTTTGTAACAATAGGACAAGGAGTGATGGTTTGAAGCTAGGAAAGGAGAGATTTAGACTGGATATTAGAAAAAAGTTCTTTAACATGAGGGTGATAGATCAGTGGAATGGGCTGCCCAGAGAGGTGGTGGAGGCCCCATCCCTGGTGTCCTTCAAGATCAGGCTTGATGGGGCTCTGAGCAGCCTGCCCTAGGTAGAGATGTCCCTGCTGGTGTAGGGAGGTTGGACCAGATGACCTCTAGAGGTCCCTTCCAGCCTCAAACATTCTCTGATTCTATGATTTTTGTCCCTGCCCTGGTGCATCCCAAGGGCAGTGGGTGGTGTGGAGCTGTTGTCGCCTCCCATGAGGATGCTGTGACATCCATGAAGCTGCAGATGCTTCAGGAATGAGACACTCACTTGGGAAGCATTAAGCTGCCTTTGCCTCGAGCGTTGCAATCAAAAGAAAAGAAAATATTACTTTTGTTTTACTAATCTTCTGTAGACTTGGTAAAATATATAATAGGTTCCATTAAGCCCCAGTTAGTTAATTACTAGTTAGGAAATCCAATATATTCTCAGGGTTATTTTCCAGTTGTCATCTTGCAAGAGAATTTTGCTTTGACGTCACCCAGAGACAAAAAACACTCTGTGGACAAAAGCAACCACAAATAGAGGGAAAATACATCAATATTGTTTGTCTTATAGCCTGCCACTCATTGGGCAGGATTTTTTTTTGCAATATTGTGCAAAATTTGCCTCTGGCAAAGCTCCATTTTCAACCCTAATGGGTGCAATAATAGAAGGCAGCTCGTGGAGCCATTCCTGGAAAAGTTTTGTAGATCTTGCAAGTCCTTTAAGGGACTTCTTCAGGGAGGCTAAAGCCTGACCTGTGTCTCAAGGAAGAATCTCCATTGAGGGAAAAAAAAAATTTAAATATTTATATACATGTATATATTATATATTTATATACATTATATATATAATATATTTATAGATATTTATATATTATATACTTATATATTTGTATATTTATATTTAATTATATAATTTTTAATATATATTTATTTATATGTTTATATTTCACATTGAAATTCAAACCCATTATCAAATTATCTTTTTTTTCCCCCTAAATTCTGTTGCATTCCCACCCAGGTGTAAATCTGCTCCACGACCTTCATCAGTTAACAAGAAAATTAATGTTCCCAAGACGCCAGATTTGGAACAGAGACATAATCACACTCATTAATATTAATCTGATCATCCAGTGAATCTGTTGTCCTGCTTCAAATTAAAATTAAAAGAGGAGTTCATTATGAATTGCAGACTCTAGCAAGGTTCCTAATCTGATTAATTGCTACCTGGTTTATTTACATACAAAGCATCTATCAGCCCAAAACACGTGGTCATTGGTGTGTGTTTGGGTGGAGAAATGCAGAAGTTGCTACAAAACCCCCTATTCTGTTGGGTTCTGCAGAAGTGGAAGTTAAATAGAAATGNTGGAGCATCTCTCCTATGAAGACAGGCTGAGAGAGTTGGGGTTGTTCAGCCTGGAGAAGAGAAGGCTCCAGGGGGACCTTAGAGTGACCTCCCAGTACCTGAAGGGGTCCTACAGGAAGGCAGGGGAAGGTCTGTTCAAAAGGGTTTGTAACAATAGGACAAGGAGTGATGGTTTGAAGCTAGGAAAGGAGAGATTTAGACTGGATATTAGAAAAAAGTTCTTTAACATGAGGGTGATAGATCAGTGGAATGGGCTGCCCAGAGAGGTGGTGGAGGCCCCATCCCTGGTGTCCTTCAAGATCAGGCTTGATGGGGCTCTGAGCAGCCTGCCCTAGGTAGAGATGTCCCTGCTGGTGTAGGGAGGTTGGACCAGATGACCTCTAGAGGTCCCTTCCAGCCTCAAACATTCTCTGATTCTATGATTTTTGTCCCTGCCCTGGTGCATCCCAAGGGCAGTGGGTGGTGTGGAGCTGTTGTCGCCTCCCATGAGGATGCTGTGACATCCATGAAGCTGCAGATGCTTCAGGAATGAGACACTCACTTGGGAAGCATTAAGCTGCCTTTGCCTCGAGCGTTGCAATCAAAAGAAAAGAAAATATTACTTTTGTTTTACTAATCTTCTGTAGACTTGGTAAAATATATAATAGGTTCCATTAAGCCCCAGTTAGTTAATTACTAGTTAGGAAATCCAATATATTCTCAGGGTTATTTTCCAGTTGTCATCTTGCAAGAGAATTTTGCTTTGACGTCACCCAGAGACAAAAAACACTCTGTGGACAAAAGCAACCACAAATAGAGGGAAAATACATCAATATTGTTTGTCTTATAGCCTGCCACTCATTGGGCAGGATTTTTTTTTGCAATATTGTGCAAAATTTGCCTCTGGCAAAGCTCCATTTTCAACCCTAATGGGTGCAATAATAGAAGGCAGCTCGTGGAGCCATTCCTGGAAAAGTTTTGTAGATCTTGCAAGTCCTTTAAGGGACTTCTTCAGGGAGGCTAAAGCCTGACCTGTGTCTCAAGGAAGAATCTCCATTGAGGGAAAAAAAAAATTTAAATATTTATATACATGTATATATTATATATTTATATACATTATATATATAATATATTTATAGATATTTATATATTATATACTTATATATTTGTATATTTATATTTAATTATATAATTTTTAATATATATTTATTTATATGTTTATATTTCACATTGAAATTCAAACCCATTATCAAATTATCTTTTTTTTCCCCCTAAATTCTGTTGCATTCCCACCCAGGTGTAAATCTGCTCCACGACCTTCATCAGTTAACAAGAAAATTAATGTTCCCAAGACGCCAGATTTGGAACAGAGACATAATCACACTCATTAATATTAATCTGATCATCCAGTGAATCTGTTGTCCTGCTTCAAATTAAAATTAAAAGAGGAGTTCATTATGAATTGCAGACTCTAGCAAGGTTCCTAATCTGATTAATTGCTACCTGGTTTATTTACATACAAAGCATCTATCAGCCCAAAACACGTGGTCATTGGTGTGTGTTTGGGTGGAGAAATGCAGAAGTTGCTACAAAACCCCCTATTCTGTTGGGTTCTGCAGAAGTGGAAGTTAAATAGAAATGTTTAAGGAAATGTTGGGGGGTTTTTTTCCCTCTGGAATTTTGTTTTGGAAGAGAACCTGAGGGAAAAAATTCTGACAATGTCAAAATCTTCTGTTTTGACTATTTCAGAGCAAAATGTTTAGAGTTCCCTTTTCGGGAGGGCTTTTGTTTTGGATTTTTGGGCTTTGTTATATTTTTCTCTTAATATTTTTATATATTGAGTATACTATATCATAGACATAAGAGTTAGAGAGCTATAATGAAAATAATTGGGTTTATCTACAGAAAACATTTTCTGGATTCTTCCTGTGGAAAGTTTTGACTTTGGAGCTTTGCAGAGTTTCTGGTTTGTAACAAAGGACTTGAAGGAGTCAAGGAGGAACCAGCCATGGGGTCTTTCTCCATCCCTTAGGAGGTCCCATCAGACACACATGTTCTAGCACACATCCACTTTGGGATGGACACACCAGGTACTGGTTTTATGAGGGTGAACTGGGGGAGATTGGTGCAGGACAATCTCATCCTGGCTGCCCTTTGCTTCCCTGCTGTTCACCATCAGATCCCTCCAGGCAACATCAAATGAGGAGAAACTTCTTCACCATGAGGGTGACAGACACTGGAACAGGCTGCCCAGAGAGGTTGTGGAGTCTCCTTCTCTGGAGACTTTAAAAACTCACCTGGACATATTCCTGCTCTAGGTGAACCTGCTTTGGACTAGATGATCTCCAGAGGTCCCTTCCAACCCCTTCTATTATGAGATTCTGTGGATAAAAACAGTTTATGGACTGACCCTGCATCTTGTTGGATGTGATAATTCACCAAATTGTTATTTTTCTGATATAGACCCAGGAGGGTTTCTGTCTGATGGCTGCAGCCAGGCTTGGTGCCTCCTGCCAAAGAGACCATTACAATCAGAACAACTTTTCAAGGAGATGAAGCTTCATCTCTTTACTCTTGGCTCCTCATCGCTCATTATTTTAAGGGTTACACACTTACTTTGGACATGCTGACTGCAGAGAGGTTACTCAGAGGAGGTCTCCATCCTTGGAGATACTCAAAACCTGACTGGACATGCTCCTGAGCATCCCGCTGTGAGTGGCCTTGTCTTGAGAAATGAGACTAATGAAGTTTAAACCTGGAAGAAACCAAGAAGGTTTTTTCATGGAGGGGAAATTTTGTTTGCCATAATCTGCTTCACTTACTTTTTGTTTGCCATAATCTGCTTCACTCACTTCACTCTGTGATGGCATCTGCTGGGAGGCATCTGGGAGGAAGGAAGATTTCTCATCTGAAAAGTAGTATAAAGGCATATTTTAGAGGTAGCTTATTAAAACTCTTATAGATAACACGGTGTGACCTTGCTCCTGTTCCCAGCTCACAGCCAAAAAGGTCTCAGCAGTCCCAGGCTGGATCCCTCACCTTGCCTAGTGATGTCCCCAAGACCTGGCACCTGGTGAAGGTCCTGCCCCAGGAGAACCTTGCAGGTGGTGACCATGCCACCACGAGGCTGGCACAGAGCAGCAGCCATGCTGGGGGGCAGCACCCTTGGCTGGGATATGGACATTTGGAAGCTTATTGCTATAATCTGTGGTTATGATTTCCAGCCCTGCCAGCAGTGCCGGGAATCAAACCACAGTCTCCTGAGTGCAAGGAGCCTTTATTGTAATCCGATAAAACCTTAACAGCCACTCATCTTCTTTTTATGGTAAATTAAGGGCCTCATTTACTCTGCAGTGGCCTCCTTGCCCTTTTCTTTAAGTCTTCCTAAGAGTGAGGCAGGGAGCACGGGGAAGGAAAATTGATCCCAGATTCCCCCATTCAGCTTCGTGGCTTGGAAAAATTAAACAAAAATCCTATTTTCTCCAGGTGTCTGATTTCTGATGGGCACGTTGGCACCTCAGTAGAGCACCTAGAAGCCATGAGCACAGCCAGCCATGAGCTTGAGTGGTGTGAACCTCAGTGCACCTACTCTGCAGCTGTGTCCAAGTTTCCCTGTTTAGCTTCTTGGAAGTGGAATCAGCTCCAAATCTTAGATTTCTCCCATACTGGCAGCAGCAAGCTCCTGCCTCAAAGGTCTTGACTGGAAACCTTCCAGTGGAGCTGCACTTTCAGCTGTCCTGGTTGTTTCCATGTTAAATGTTCCCACTTGTGAAGTGCTGTCCTCTGGGATGGAGACACGTGTGATAACTCATGGCACTAATTACAGGGATCCCTTTCTTTATGGGATACAGATGGGCTACCCAGGGATGTTGCTGCTCCTTCTGCAGAGAGGATCTGTTTCCATAGCTCTGGGGTAATTTATGGACTTCCTTTGTCTTTCTGGCACAGTCATCCTCAAACTGATCCACTGCAACCCACACTCAAGGTAATGCACTGGCCTGGCTGCCGGGAGTGATGGGGGTTCATCAATCACCCCCGCAGCCCTTTAACGACCCAACCTGCTCAAAGCCATCTCCTGGCCTCTGGGGAAGCCCTTTGATTCCGTGGGTTGGGTTTGCCTTTGCTCTCCTATTAACTCCTCCAGTTCAGCCTTGCTGTGGCAGAGGCTTTGCTGTCAATCACTGGGATTGAATATCAAGAGTGAAATCTTTGGGAGAGGTTGATTTGTCCTAGAATCATTCAACTTGGAAAAGACCTCTAGGATCAAGTGCAACCTTTGTCCAACATCTCCCTGACCCCTGGACCATGTCTGGAAGCACCACATCTACTTGTTTGTTAAACCCCTCCAGGGATGGTGACTCCACTACCTCCCTGGGCATTTATTCAGCTGTCACAGTCCAGAGGGTGAGTGGTGATGGACACATCAGGTGTAAGTGCTCTGTGTAGTCACATCAGGATTTGGAAGGGCTTGCCATGCTCCACATCACTGTGAATAGGTGTTAACCCCTCCTATGCTGTAATAATACAGGAAAAATGTGTTTCAGCAGCACTTTTTCTTCCTTCATGATTGTTTTTAAATTAAATATTATTTTATTCTATTTTTCTCCCCCAAAAAGCAGTAGTTAACAATACTTTATCACAGAAACATCAGATTCTGGGTGGTAAACAAGACAGAGGGAATTACAGCTGGAATTTTGTGCCCAACAAGACACAATTTGGTCTGTTTTTAGGAGTGCTGAGCACCTTTGTTTTCCAAGCAATTCAAGTATTTCTGTAAATCAGGCCTGAGAGAGGTCAGCCTGGGCTTCCAAAAATGAAGAGACTTAAATCAGAGCTTGAATTGTTGGGTTTAAGCACCTCAGTCACCTTCCCTGCTTCTCTACCTACTACCCAGAGAAGAGTGGAGCTTGTTTTTTCCTTACTAGTGGGGCTATAGCAGAAAAGAGGCAACTAAATGCACGATGTCCTCCAGGACCAGCTGCTGCAGGCAGGATAAAGCAACAGGAGGGTGCAAACATCAGAACCAAGAGATAAAATAACCCCCAACAAAGAGACCTGTCGGTCTAAACTCCAGTTGCTTAATGAAGATCTCAGCAAAGCTTCTTTCCACCAGGTTTTTCACTGTAGCAAGTGGATCTCACTCACTTTGGGACTGGTTTTCAGCACAGCTTCCAAAGGTAGAAACAGCAAAGCAAAGAGGTTGGAAGAAGGAAGAGTTCAAGCATCATAAAGTACTAATGGTTTTCACTAAAGGCATCTTGATTGTTCCTGGGATATATTTAAAAATAAACCCAAACAACCAACCTTGAAGGTATTTTTGTCAAATATTTTCATTCCTTTCCCAAAGGAAATAGTTGATGTTATAGCGGCAGATGCCTCTTGGTGAGCTGTGCAAGAAGAATCCCCTGATTTTTCCATCCCTTAGCCAGCCCAGCCTCACTCGTGCATCCCCAGGAAGGTGTTGCTGTTGTGAAACTGGGACACAGTGTTTACATTTTTATGAGCTGCTCATAATTAGCAACGTTCTTTGATGCCCCTCTGGTTACTAATTAAAAAGCGGCTGATCTTCGATGGAAACCTCAAGAACATTCCGTTTGCAGAGTGTTCTGCTGGTGTGTTCCATATTTTCTACTTTTTATTAACACTAAGGGTAATTCTACAGAAATAAGCTCATTATTAGGATGTGACCTGATGCTTCTGCACATTCCCCAGCTAAAATTGTCCTGCTGGTGCACCACAACATGATGTTCTCATGACTGATGCCACAGTCCTAGAGGTGTGATCTCAGCTGGGAAATGAGCAAATGAGATCTGAAATTCAGTGCAGCAGATGAACCCCTCAACATGCCCCCATATACACAAGGAGAAAAAGCAAATAAAAGCAAAGCAAAGATATTTCCTTCTAAAACGTGCCACTTGCAGGTGTTCAGAGGGCAGGCTGTTGGATTTACTGGTGGACTTCCATAGCTGCTAAAGCCTCTCTGTGACCCTGCCATGCACTTTTTTTCATGCACAAGCAGCTTGACATGTGGTTGCTTCTGCACTTAGGACATCTTTGGGCATGAGGAAGAAATGCAAATTATTCAGGAGAGGAAAACACACCTCTGAAAACATTGTGCACCTGGCACACGTGCTAAAATGATGGCAAGAATTGGGTATTTTTTTTTAATTCACTCATATATGGGAATTCATCTGGGACAATGAGAGTGTTTCCACCTTACAGGTGCCTCTCAGTTTCCATCCAGATCAAGCCTGTAGATATCAGCAGAGGCCCCAGTCCTTTAAGGTGCTAAGAAGCCAAATATCTCATCGATTTCCACCAGCCTGTGGTCACCAGCCATAGACCTTTGCAGGACTCCACTGGAGCCAGCAGGACCTGGGGTTGGAGACCCTCAGCAGATGTCTAGAGAAGCCTTTCTGACAATGCAAGTTGTTTTTTATGCCTCTAACTCCAGGTCTGCTCTGCAAATCTGATGAAAGTTGTTCACCTCTAAATTTCATATCCCTGGAGAGGAGCCTTCTCTGGCTAGAAAGTGGTGAAATGTGTCAGAAAGTTGGATCCCTTCCATACAAACACTTACACGTGAACAAGAGGAGGGCTGTTAAATCCATCTGTGTGTAGCATGGGGAATTTTCACTTTCTGCTCTGCCTACGTTCAGCCTGCATGGCTCTATTGTCTGCCAAAACAGAAAACCAAACCAAACCACCCCCAAAGCAGTGGTGTGATCCCTCCAGAGCCCTTGGACTGGGAGATAATTCTGAATTAAATGAGGAACCTCACATTTTCCAGCCTGGCAGATGCTGCATGAGAGCCTTTCCCCTTGTCTCTCCAGAAGGATGGTTCCCTGCTAGTGCTGGTACCATTTCCAGCTTACAAGTGACACTAAATTGCTCCAATCTAGTATTATTGTCAGCTTTTAGTTGGGCAATTCTCTTGAAAATTGCTTCTTTTAACTTGGTTTATCTGCCTGTCTGCCACACATCAAAGGCAGGGAGAAGGCAAGACACAGGCAGAGAGTTTGTTATTCCCACTGCCTGACAAATTTCAGCTTTAAGAAGGGATCAGTGTGAGCATGAGCTCAACTTTCTGTGTGGTTCAGAGAGCAGAGTCTCCCTTCTCCTCAGGCTCAACAGATGGGTTTGGAGGCAGGAGCATCTTCCAGGGAGCATCTCAGCTTGACAGAACAATTTCGGAAGACTTTCCCGCTTCTCTTTCACTTTTACTCCCTCCTCCAGCTATTTTTTGACTCACTGGTGGTGTTGTTGCTGATTCTGGCCAATGCTGCTTTGCAAAGACCATTTCCCTGCGTGTTTGCTGAGTGTAAACATAGTCTTGCTAAATAGAGTGTGTGCTCCAGGAGGTCTGAGGAACAGCAGAGGAAAGGGGAGTTGCTCAAAGCTCATCTGATGAGAGATCTTGCATTAACAGCAAAGAGTTTCTCAAATAAGAAATCTGGCTGCAAGCTCCCGGTGTCTCGGGCTGGTGGAGCAGTTAATGAGTGAGGAAATAAATAATAGATGGAGAGAATAAACCCTGCAAAGCAGATTGATGTTTTCTGTGAAGCTTAACTACTGAATTAGCATCCTGGTACACCACCTCCCATCTTTCAGATTAATGAAACGTTAGTACCCACCTTGTACCAGCTTCTCAAGGGGGCATATCCCAAATTTACACCCCTGGGTTGCTGCTAAACAGGGACAAGGCTCAGAAGAAGCCACCTCAGGGCAGAGCAGCCAGCCTGGATTCTCTGATAGATAGATCAAGGCTGTGCAGCACCTTTGCCCAGCAAACATCTCCCCTTCCCATCTGTGAGGGCGAAGGTTGTTTTTTTTACCTTTGCAACCAACCACTTCCAGGGACTGCTTAAAATCTTAAAAACAAAGCCCAGATTCTGCAAAGAAAACAGGTGTGGGCTCATTAATTCCTCATCACATGGATTTTACAGCAAGTGGAGGGACAATGAACACATGGGGAAACATACGGCTCTGATGGGGCATTGTTCCTTAGATTTTTATATCGAAAAACACTGACTCACCTTCACAAACGTAATCCAAAGACAATCAGGGGAAGTACAGAGGGATCTCGTGGTCTTTGCTGACTTTGTTTTGTTTGTGACCCCAAATCACTGTAGAAGAAATATCCATAAGCGTGTCCTATGTCTGCAAAGTATGGATTAGGGCTGGAAAATCCCGTGGAGCTTCTGCTTCCTGATACAGAGAGCTGCAAACATGGTCGAGTGATAGCTCTTCACTTTGAGCCTGCACACACCGTGGATTTTTTCTTTCAGAGAATGAAAAAGTGCCATATTTTTCCCATTTGTCTTTTTCTTCCCCACCAAACGCTGCATTTCATAACATTCGACATGTCGGTAAAATGTATTTCCGATTCTTCAAGGGGACCATGCATGAAATCAACCCCAAAAAGGGGCCAGCAATGCTCACAACTAATAAACACCAAATGGGAACATTCTTCTTCTTGCCCTGCTTGCTGTCAAAGCACCAAAATTCCCACTTCAAAGTGGATCTGATGTCAGGGACGCATCCCAAACACCACGCACCAGGATTCTGAGGAGGATTCACAGAGAAGTGACCCCCAAAAACTCCATGCAACCACAAGACAAAGGTGATGAGATCTCTGATCACTTTAACAGGGAATCAGGAAGGACGTCCAGACCTGCAAGACCAGGAGATGGTTTGAGGATCATCTCTGACAGGAGGGAGCCAGGTGTCCATGGGCAGGGATGCTCTGGTCCAGCCTGGCCTTGCAAAAGCTCCCTGTGAAAACTGTTCTATGCTCCAAAAAGTGAGTGGGAATTTCTTGTAATTCTAGGATATTGCTTTACATGTCCTAAAGCTCCCCAAAAACTCGTTAGAAATGTTCTCATTAAAGACAAGAATGAAAAAGGCAGAGCTTTTCCTATAGGTGCTATGGGCTTGTGATGTGTGAAGCCCATGCTGCCAGGGTTTAAACTTTTTCCTTTAATAGCCTTTGTTTGAGCTTATATTCACCTGCTCCCACGATGCCCAGGATGATGAGATGTAAGGACCTCAACTCCTCAACCAAGATTAATTGCACAGCTCTGAGGGGGGTTTTTTGGTGGGAACAAGTCCCGGACAAGAAGTAGGTGATGATGAATAGTTAGAGAGAGTCTCTCATGAGACATTTTATTGCAAACCACAGCCCAAGCAGGGACAGGGATTGGTTCTAGTAGATGCTCACCAGCCAACCAAGCAGCATCCCTGTGACCATCAGCTTGCAGAGAGGCAAAGTCTGCTCCCCACCCCTACATGTTGGTCCCCCATGTGCTAAATGACAACTATAGCTGCAGTCAGCTCTTCCATCAAGACCTCAGGGCATTGCTCTTGGTCCTCCCCTTCCCTGCAATGCTCCACCAGCTCAGCCCGTGTCTCTCCCTGCCCAGGCAGAAGGAAGCTGGTACCTGGCTGATGACAGTTTGATACAGCTCCCAAAATACCTCTGAATCAGAGCCCTGGCCCTATCTCCAGCAGCTGTTTATCTGCTGTGACTTTTACCTGCTCTTCCCAGGAAAGTGAACACTTTCTCTTCCTTTTATCAGGCACAAACATCCCACCCAAATTTCTCTACGTCTCTTATTTATTTTTTTTCTTAGTTACCACACAACAAAAATGTTTCTCTTCTCTGAACTCTGTTACTCAGGCAGAGCAAACCCTCGCTCCTCAGCCTGTCGTATCAAAGCCAGGAATGGAGTGACTCAGGCAGGCAGGGTTTTATTTAAACCATTTGTCCTGTGGTCAGAGCAGATTAAAGGCAGATCAGGTTGCCCTGGGAGCAACGCTGGGACAGTGAGAGTGAGAGATGTTGGCACTTGCTCCTCAAACCACATGTGACTCGCGTGACTGCGGCTTCCTCCAGCCTCTCCTTGCCTTCTGTGAATGCATCTCCATGTGGCAGCACCTGCCTGCACGGGGGTTGGGGGGGACCAATGTGTCCCTGGCCACCAGAACCTTCAGGGCATTGCAGTGTGAGGACCCCCAGGGATGGGTAGTGACCCAGGGATGGGCAGTGACCCAGCGATGGGCAGGTGAGGAGGAGGAGGAGGGAGTGAGAAAGGACATTCAGCATTTCCTCATCCCTCCACATACCTGCTGGAGGGGGTTTTTTTCATGCTGCTCAAGGGTTAATCAGTCTGAGAGCATCATGTGGTATATCAAAGCTTTGGGGATGAAAATCCAAAGCCTCACAGAGGATCTGAAAGAAAATGCATGCGATGAACTGGCTGCTCTCTGCAGAGCCATCCCTGCTGGACCATGGTTGCAAAGGGGTCCTGGTGTGTTTTGATGGGTACTGATAGTTGCTGGAGGTGTCACCACCATGCATTTGGTGCAGACCTGGAGTGAGGTAGAAGATGGCAAAACCCAAAGCTGCTGGAGATCCCCAGATCATGGTTTCAAGCCATGAAGTGGCCAGGGATGATAGCAGGTCCTCTCCTCTCCCAGCAGTGTCTGCTTACCCTCCTATGACCCCGAGCCAGCACATCCAGCCATGTAATTCCACCACGGACCAGGCTGGGAATTGATCTGGCTTTAAAATAACCCAGCAGCAAAATAACATTGGGTTTAATTTTAAGGAGCATCCTCTCCCTGATCCAATTCCCAGCACGTACCAGGAGCAGGAGCTGCAGGACAAGGAGGGAACCAGCTCAAGAAACACCTTGAGCTGCAGGAACAACCTCCCCCAGCTCCAGGAACATGAACCACTTATTCAGAAATTTAATTTAGGGCTTTATTAGGGCTAAAAAAAGCTTTACAAACCTGGGCCTTTCTTGTTTCTCTACCCCATGGTGACTCTGACAACAGATACCAGGGTCTCTTCTGGCTTTCTCACCAAAACCCAAAGCACAAAACCACAAAAGTGCTGTAAAAATAGAGAATAAACAAAAATTTGCAGCATGAACTGTTGCAGATTGTCCATTTCATGGCTATAAAGGACATTTCTAGGGGATTATACACGTACATATGTATATATATCTATATCTGTAGCACTTAGGAGGCTGGCTAAGGCCAGGCTGGGTCCATACCATGCACCACAGATTTATGGGAAGCTTCTCTCCCAAATTTATCAACCCAACAACTCGCACAAACAATAAATTCCCCCGCATCAAAAAAAGATGTTGAAAGCTTTGATGAATGGCCTCATCTTTCTGCACCCACCCCTTAGGTCCAGGTGATGGGGTTGAGGTCTGGGCTTCATTCTGCTCATGTCAAACCAACTCATTACCCAAATCCTTGGAGAATTGAAGCCTGTCAGTCCCACATGGGCTTTTATTCCTGATTACAGCCCTTGTGATCAGTTAATCCAAGAAATTACTCAGTCCTTCCAGCTTACGGAGTCAAAATATGATTGATCTTCAAAGAATGCAAACTTGCATGAATTAAGCTCTTCATCTAGGGATATAATGGGATTTTTTACTAATTTCACACAAAAATGCTGCCATGTGTGGGCTCCATAAATCTGTCTCCCCTGTTCCTAGTTACTTTCCCCAGATGCTTTGAACTTTCACAAAAAACAATTGCTTAACCCCAAAAGCACAGCTGCCACATGGTGTAATTTCCTCTTTGGGGGCATCTGGTACCCTCTTTACAAAGGTTTTGCCAACTTCCCTGAGGAGGTTTTTTTTTCCCCTCTATTTATTGTATTTCTCAGGATCTTTTTAATTCTATCCCAGAAAATAAAGCTGCTCGTTGCTGTGTTTTCAGCACCTTCCCAATGCTCTGAAGGATGCATAAATTCAGGTTATATTCAACACTTGGTAGAGAAATTGCATTTTTCAGCACTTTGAACTCTGTTGGACAGTTTTCCAGTGCTCATTGACCAACGTTGGTGTTGAATTCAGGGAAAGGAGGGAGGAAAAATTTCTGTAAGATAATAAACTTTATAAAAAAAAAGAAGAAAAGGTCATGGTTTGAAATTTACCTTCATGTTCTCCTGCCCAAATGTTTCCCCTTGTGCTCATGAGTGCTTCTCCTGACTTCAAAGGAGTTCAAGTAGGACTTGGCCCAAATTCCTGGTCACAACCACTTGACATTCCTTGGGTGACCTCTAAGCCCAACATGTTGAAAATTTTGCTTAAGCTGCACCTCCAAAATATGTCTGCAGAGGCACAAATAGCTCCTTTAGTGTAGAACAAGCAGGGACATGCCAATATAGATAAAGTAACAAGCAGAAGGCCATGGAGACCTCTGTGCTCTCAAGGATGGGGTCTTTGAAAAGAAAATAAATGAAATTTAGGCTGGGGTGATGTGCACCACAAAGAATTTGGGCCCTCCCCTCCTGGCAAGAAGTGGCCATCTGGAAAATGCCTGTTCATGTCCCACCATGGCCATGGTCTAACGTTTGACATGGGGGCTGGAGACACCAGTTATGAGGTCGTGATGTCATGAGGGCCTGTAAAGCCTGCACCTCCAGGGCTGCTGTGATGCACTGCAGGGATCATAGAATCATCTAGGTTGGAAAAGACCTCTAGGATCACCAAGTCCAACCTTTATCCAACATCTCCCTGACCCCCAGACCACGTCTCGAAGGGCCACATCTACTCGTTTGTTGAATCCCTCCAGGGATGGTGACTCCAGCACCTCCCTGGGCAGCCTGTTCCAGTCCCTGACCACTCTGCCAGTAAAGAACTTCTTCCTAATGTCCAATCTAAACCTCCCCTGGCACAACTTGAGGCCATCACCTCTTGTCCTGTCAGTAGTTCCTTGGGAGAAGAGCCCAACCCCAGCCTCACCACAACCTCCTTCTAGGTAGCTGTACTAGGATGCTGTAGGTAGCTGATTTAGGATGTTGCCTCCGTGTGAAACCCTGACCATGAAAAATGACCCAGAAGTTTGTGTTGCAATGCAAAACAATGTGCATGAGTGTTCCTGGGCTATGGTTGTGTCCTCTCCTCACTGACCTGCTGCACACCAGTGCACACAGACTCTCCAAAGCTCAGCAGTGCTGGGAGCTCAGTGATGCTCCCCAGCTCACTGCTCTGCTCTCCAGCCCAGAAACCTCCACACTTTGGGGAAAACAAGGAAATTTTGGAAGGACGGACACAAACCATGTCTCCAGCAACCACCATGTGCTCCTCAGGCTTCCTTTTAGGAGCTCTCCTGCTTGTCCTCAGCCACCACGTGTGGAGGTGAGTCACGGTGGGTTTCCAAACACCGCAGCAGTGCGGAGCAGTGGCACAAACAACCACACACCCACACAGCAAATTGCCTCAATTACTCCCTTTCTTCTCTCATTTGCATTAACAAAATGGTCTAAATATCCCCATCTATTTGCAGGTCCTGGGGGCATCGGGACCATTTTGTTTTCCCCAGAAAATATCGAGCAGTTCGAGGAGCTCGAGCAGGGATCTTGACTCATTGGTTTCCAACTATACTCAGGAATCTGTTTCACTGTGTGGCCTTTTACAGTTTATTCCTCTCCTGACTAATATGAGGAGTGAGTGAATGATTTTATTTGGCAGATATTGCTCATTTCTCCTATTGTGTTGGGTTGGGGTTTTTTTACTGCCTTTTTTTTTTTTTTTCGGGGTTGTTGATGCTTTTTTCAACCGCAGATAAAATTAGCTGAGCTGGAGTTTTGTTTTGCCTTCCGCAGCTTAATTTTCAGTGGAAATCTTGTCATCGTTCCTCTCCCCTGAAGACAAGATGCTGAGAGAGGAGGGTGAGTAAGCCAGGGCTCATCAGCTCCTTCCTGCAGAGATGGAGCTCAGGTTGCCAGAGCACTGGTAACTCTGGGATGAACCATCAGCCTGAAAGCAACTGTTGGACTTTTCCTCTTAAAGAAATCTACTTTTTTTTTCATCATGATCTAAAAGCTGGAAAGGCTCAGCAGGAATCATCTGTAACGTGAATGTCAAGGTGCAGAGACTGATGGAGGAGGAGTGACCCTATGTGGTCCTCCTGCTCACCCCCCATCCTACAGCCCAGCAGCTGGAGAAGGTACAGAGGGATGGAGCAACATTTGGTGGAGTCTCGGTTGTCTTCCACCTTCCCTTTTTTTATTGCACTGATTAATGTGTCTGGGATTTTCCCCATCTCCCCACCAAGGCTCGTGGGCATGATGTGGGTTTGACGTTGCTATTTAGGGCTTAGGTGGTAATTACCAATAAGCACAAAGGGAATTAGGAAACATCTCCCCCTCCCATAGGACTGGGCTGAGTACCCGTGGTAGCTCTGCTCTTGGGAGAGTGCAATAGACTGTTGGAATCACAGCAGGACAGCTTTTCAAACACATCATTTTATGGGATGCCAGCATGAAAGTTGAAAAGGAAATAGGGAAAGAAAGGCCAAGCTAAGCTCCAGGAGCTCAGCACCTCCATGGGCTGGGCTCTTCAGAAGCAGCAGAGGTCCCTGCCATCCTTCTCCTTTAATGACCCATCTGACCACAATTTGCAGAAGCAGACGGGGTAATATAATTAATCTCTGCCCATAAAATAACTGCTGTGCTGCAGTGAGGTTGAGGAAAATCTGCCTTCTGGAAAGTGCTTTGTCTCCTAAGACACTGCTCTCCTAATATGTATTCTAATAACAGTGTAAAGGGGAAAACCATTTGGAAGGGTTTGTTATTTCTCAGTGCCTCGTGTTGGAATTCGTGTCACTGTAGAAGTTATTATTGCAATAAAGAGTAAAAATGAGTTCTCAAAATACACTCTAGCATATTATTCAGGACAGCCTGTAAGCAGAGCCTTAATGTTAAGCACATGCATGGATCACTCTGAAGTCAAACCCAAGAGCAGGGATGAAGTTAAGTGAGCTCTTTTCCTGACTCAGGACTCCACGCCGACCCTCCAGATAATAGAAGAAGACAGACCCAAACTCATGGGGAAAAAAAAACCCCTAATCATATTAAATCGGTGGTAAACTCCCCTTCACCATCCTGCAGCCCAGATTTCATTGCTAGTTTAGGGCAGAGAAAAAGGCTGTATTTGTTTTGAGAAGCTGTGAGGCCAAGCATGCATGTGGCATTGGGTTTGTGAGCTTCTTGCCATCACCCAACACCCATTTCAGAAGGGATTAAACTCCAAATTTCTGGTTGATTTTGCCTTTTCTTTTTTTATTATGTGAAGGTTGCTCCTGTCCCTCTTGCTCTGATGGTTAAAAACCTTCCTCACTGCACCCAGGGTCCCCTTCTCCCATCGTTTACAGCTCCTTCCACTACTTATAGGTTCATCTTGATGTATTTTGAGCCTTCACTGTACAGGGCTGAGCAAAACCAACCTCTCCTATTTTCCTGTTACAGGAGGAGTTCCATGCTCCTGCCATCTCATAGATCTTCTCTGAATCTGCTCCAGTTTAAATTAATTTTTCTTGAACAGGGTCACCAGAAGCACAGCTCTGCCTTTGTCTAGACATTGCACAATGACAGGAATATTCCCTTATCTCTCTTGGAAACAATTGGGTGGACACATCAAGAATTGAGTTTGCTCTATTCATCAGTGCCTCGTGTGGCAGCCTTGTTATGATGCCATAAAAGTGTAATGCTCCATCTGCTCCTCTCTGCTCTCCAGCTGAGGAAATTACTTCCCACCCTTAGCAGTGTGATTTTTCACTGCTTCCACCTTATCATCCTGCTCCTGCATCTCCCCAGCTTCCAAAGCCACAACCTCAGCCCGGGATCTCCCAGTGCAAAAGAAACTTGGATAAACTCACTTATATTCTAAAAATAATCTCAATTTTAAGGCTATAATAAGTCATTTTAGAATAACACTTTTAAAACGTGCAACAAAACTCTCTTGGTTGTGGATGGTCTACACCTGGAGGTGTTCAAGGCCAGGTTGGATGGGGCTTTGAGCAACCTGGTCTAGTGGGAGGTGTCCCTGCCATAGCAGGGGCCAGAACTAGATGATCTTTGAGGTCCCATCCAACCTAAACCATTCTATGATTCTGTGGGTCTATGATTCTATGTTCATTTTATACAGCATTTCAGATGTATAGACATGAAATCAGGGCCTCTTGAGGTCTCAGGAGAAAGGTTCATTTGGGTGTTGTAGCTCAGCTGTCACCTCTGGGTTTACACATGTTCCTGCTGTAGGTTTTCCTGGAGATTTCTCTGTTTTATTAAAGATTTATTGCATTATTTTCATTCAGAGGAAGAAATGGGATGCCTTATACTCCAGAAACACTAACAAGAGCTGCTCCACCAGGGCAGATGAGCTTCAACACCAGCATCCTGTCCATGAGAAGTGACTGCCGAGGGTGGGGGGGTGAACATACAATGACCTTGTAGGGATGGCTCCCAACACACTCTGCCAGCCCCAGTGATTTGCAGCTTGGCCACACCCCAAGCAAGAGCATCTGCCCCATGATTCCTCCAGAGGTGCTGCTCCAGACCTCCAGCATCACTTGATCCCACAGGGCTGCATGTCCATCCACAGTTGGTCATTGTGGCCACTAACAAAACCACAGGTGACCTCAAAGGGACCATGAACATCCCTGACTTTTTAAGGAGGAAACGTAGGAAAAGAAGTAAAGCAGAATATGTTTCAAACTGAAATGCCAGTGGGTTGGAATCCTGCAGTTCAGGACGAGGTTGTTCAGAAGATTTACCAAGTATAGAAGTAACTCATGCAAAGCAGTTTAACACACCCTCTGTACAGCATTTCTCATCAAAAAACCCCATGTACTGGAGTCAGCACAACGTGTTTGATCTTTCATCTGATTCAACTTCCATCATCCAGGGAAAAAAAAGTAGTATTTTGGAAAGATTTCCCAGTGGAGAAGGTTAGTGAGGAGCGTGTCCTGCCGTGCAGGGACCTCATGTAGGGAGAGCTGGTGCCACCTAGGCCAGGGAAGCTGCTCTGATTGGCTTTGCAAACAGCAGAAAAAATTATTTACTAAATAATTATGACAAAAATATGTCCACAGATACACCCACCAAACTTATTTAAGTCTTTATATGAATGAAAACGCTTCATTACTAAAGACCATTAACTGAGAAGGTGAATTAGGGATGCAAAGTAGGTGTGTGCTCCTTTGATTTCTCCTCATTTTATTCTCAAACATAAGTAGTGTTGTAATATTTCCCCTGGAGGTGAAACAAGCCACTGCTGCCTCATCCCCACAGGTCTGGTGGAACCTGCCAAGACCACAGCTCTGCAAAATCCATCACCTACCCCTGCTCTGTCAGGAAATACAGCCTGTAATATCCGACGCTATTGCCAGTTAATGTGATTCAAAGTCATGGTTCTCACCCTTTCCATCTCTTCAAGGGTGAGATGGTTACAAGAACTCGTTACAAGAACTTACTCAGGCAAAAGTCAAGAGTGGAGGGGACCTTCCTTCCTACCCTGCCACTTGTCGGGATGCTTGAAGGGATTTTAGGGAAGCAAACCCAACACTGAGCATCGGGCTGACGGAGGCAGGGAGCTGCCAAGTTATTATTGCAGCATTTTGTTATTATTTAATAGGAAGCATCCCAGACATCTTCACAAATAGGAGTCCCTGGCGGCTCCTTTGCACAGTGTTTCTTGGATCCTGTGACTCAGCACTTTACCCACACAGCAAGGATCTAAAAAATGAGGCTCAACGAGGCAACAAGCAGCAGTTGAAGCAGATCAGAAGTGGTGGGTACACTTGTCAGGACAGCTTTGGCTGGTCTTGTGGGAACACGACCTCTGGGCTTGTCCCTTCCAACACAAAAGTGTCCATCCCACTGCGCCAAGAGATGCTGCAGCAATAACAGGATAATATATCTACCTAAAGGAAGACTCCAGCCATGCTAGAGCATTTCCCAACCCCCTCATGGTGGCCATATGAGGGATGAAAACTGGTTTCACACCAGCATTTGCTGACAGCAAAATATAATGAGAAACATCTCAATGAGACAATGTAGACCGCGCACTAATTGGCATTTTATGTAACCACCCTGAAGATCATAAGATTTCAATTTAGCAGAGAGCTAATCACGGCATCGGTGGCGTTCCCCTGGAGCCACCAGTTACTCCAGGCTCCACTGCTGTCCTGCAGCTCCCAATCATGTCCCTGGAGGGATGGTAGAATCATAGAAATAGAATTGTCAGGGTTGGAAGGGACCTTCAAGATCATCTCGTTCCAACCCCGCTGCCATGGGCAGGGACACCTCCCACTACATCAGTTGCTCACGGCCCCAGCCAGCCTGGTCTTGAACATCTTCAGGGATGGGGCTTCCAGCACCTCTCTGGACAACCCATGCCAGTGTCTCCCCACCCTCCTGGGCAAGAACTTCTTCCTAACGTCTCATCTCAATCTCCCCACCTCTAGTTTTGATCCATTCCCCCCAGCCCTACCACTACCAGACATCCTAAAAAGTCCCTCCCCAGCTCTCTTGTAGCCCCCTTCAGACACTGGAAGGCCACAAGAAGGTCCCCTTGGAGCCTTCTCTTCTCCAGACTGAACAACCCCAACTCTCTCAGTCTATCCTCATAGGAGAGGTGCTCCAACCCTGGGCAGCAAAAGGGCCCTACCTCCACTCTCCACCCTGCTCATGGGCTGCACCCCAACCCCACCAGCCCATGGGGTGCCCTAGGGGGGGATGACTGAGCGATGGGACCTCCCAAAGGGTTAAGCTGCTCCCCAGCACAGGAAACCTGGAGCTGAAGCCGGGTTCCCAGGGAGGAAACATCCAACCATGCATTTCTTGTGGGAGAGAAGGCGAGCGAAGCGTTAACGGCATCGCCCGAGCAGAGGTCACCGGGTATCCTGCTGCAAACTTCCTGAGCAACCTCACACCAGAAAACAACAACCCTGGCCACGGGACGTGTGGTGGGTTTGTTTTTAACTCTACTTACCTTGGACCTACTTTCTTGCTGGTGCTCGTGGCTGCTGACATGCCCACCGTGCAGAGCAGAGCAGAGCAGGACCTGGTCGAGCACCTCCCTGCTGCTGCAGTTATGGCTTTGGGGGGCTTTGTAGATTTTCCTCTTGTGTGGCTGGCTGTATTTTTATGCCCTGGACTGGAGATGGGGGTGGAGAAGAGGTGGGAGGCAAAATGTATCTCTGGAGGCTTCAGGCTCTTTGAGATGCTGGTGGCCCCTTGGAGGTGGGAGCAGGTGGGAACAGGTGGAGCAACCCACCAAAACTTTTTGCATTGTCTTTTTTTTTGCTTCTGGTTCCCAGAACATGGAGCAAGGATGGGTGGGGGCAACTGGGGGCATAGGAAAGGAAGGAAAATGGAGAAAAAAAGTGGAAGCAACTTGAATTGGTTGATATTTCCAGGCAGAAATATCAAGTGTTTCAGAAATCCTCGTTTCAGCTGAGAGATGGAGGGAGATGGAGAGAGCCAAGCCTGGGGGGTTGGGTTCATGTTAACCTTTTATCTGAAGTCATCTGAAGGGCACGTGGACAAGGCGGGAGATGAGTTTAGCTCTTAGCAGGAGCTCAAAGATGGTCCAAGGAGCTGCAGGATGATGGGGAGAGGGTCCCACACAAGGACCTTGGCCAAAGCGTTGGGTGAGCTGTGGGGTGATGCTGGAGGAACCTCACAAGGTTTTTCATAACCTGGCAGAAGAAATGCTGCAAATAACACTAGGATAACACCTATGGATATCTGCAGGGTATAGGAATGGAGGACATCCACCATCTCCATGTGCCAAACCAGCTCTTGGGGCTGGTGGAACCTGCCCAGCCAAGTGCAACTGCTCCCGAGGTTGAGCAAACGTGTTGTTCTCATCCAAACAAACCTGAAAATAAATCTGGGAACAAGTTGTATCACGACAGCTGGACACTAATAATGTCCTGGGGTGGCTGAGAGGGACCCCAGAGCCTGGAGAGGCTCAGGGTGGGGGAGATGTGGTGCCTGCATTGCTCAACCCTCCCAGCATGTCCAGTTGGATCCCTTTGGGATAACCACAGGGATCTGGACTTGCTGCTGCCAGCAATGCTGCACTCAGTTATCTCTGTTTTATAGGACGAAAAGAAGGAATAAATAATGCAAAACAAGTTAATGAGTTGGTTGTTTGTGGTTATTTTTAAATTAAAGTGGCTTTCAGTCAAAAAATAACCCAAATTCAGGAGGTGTTCTGCTTAATGCCATGACCACAGAAGCCAGAATACAGGACAACCCATTCTAAAATTGTGCAGGTTCTACTACATGGATGCAAAATATGTTTGTTGGCCAGAAAAACCCTCTCCATGGTGGAGAATCCTGTGAAAAGTCCTCCCTGGAAGGAGCACGAGCGACTCCTCAGGAAAACCTTCGCTCTGTCCCAAGGGGTTCTCTGTCCTGTTTATTCACTGGTACCTTACAGCTCCTAATAAGCTTTAGACTAAATATTCAGGGCCTGGGAGGTGGAAATCACATCCCAGCCGTGTCTATCAGCCCCAGACATTCCCTGGAAAGGAGCCAGGAGATATTCCTGACCTCCACCTCTGAGATATTTGCTGTTTCTGGGTCCATCCAGGGCTGAATGACTGCAAGAAGACCTCCAGGGCTCTGAGGGCTCCCACTATCTTGGTTTCATTGCACTTTGTAGCTGGAGGGGGGGGGGCTGTGGGGGCTGCAACAATGGCTCAAAAACAAGCTCTGGAAAGAGCGACTCACTTGCTGAGCCATTGAGGATGTTGTTTATATGTGAGATCCTGTTTTCTTCCTCCAGCAAAGTGCTTCTCCTCCCAGGTGCATCTCCCGCAGCTCCCCACCACGCTGGGGCCAGAGGCAGCTTCCTGCCACTGTGACCCCCCCAGGAGAGGCTGGGCTCAGATGGGGGGTACCCACCACCCTGGCATGGAGCAATGACCCCTTGGCTGGGGAAGAGGTGCTGGTCGACCTTGCAAGGTGCTAAATCATAGAATCATAGAATGGTTTGGGTTGGAAGGGACCTTAAAGATCATCTCGTTCCAACCCCTCTGCCATGGCAGGGACACCTCCCACTAGATGCCCCATCAAAGCCCCACCCAACCTGGTCTTGAACACCTCCAGGGATGGAGCATCCACAACCCCCTTGAGGAACCCGTGCCAGTGTCTCACCACTTTCAGAGTGAAGAATTCCCTCCTGATTTCCAATCTAAATCTACCCTCACATAAATAAACTCCCCTTCATCTCCAGGGTGATGGAAGTAAGATCTGGGATGAGCATGATGTGTGCTCACCTGGGTTATTTGAGCTGAATCCTTCAGCCTCATCAGGGACCACAGGGCAGCAACACTAAGTGTCCAGGAGCTCTGGGTGGAAGGGGTCACCACCACCACAGGCCTTCTGGCTGTCACTGATGCCTGGCCAGCCCATGGAAAGCCCTCTAGACTTAATGTGAGCAACTTTAGATGTTCACAGAGGCTCCTGATGTTGCAACATGATTTTCCTCAGCAATTACTTCTGGAGATGCTTCAAAATGACAGAAAAGAGGATGGTGGTGCTGTTTAGAGCATACACCTGCTGGACCTGCTCTGCAGGGACCACTGACTTGGTGGGACAGGCCAAAAAAATGGATATTTCTGATTTTACTCCAAGGAAGAGAAGCTGTGAGCCTGAGGAGGCTGCACAGGTACCACAGCAATGCCACGTATGAGGACACGGTGGTGCCACCAGCCCAAGGGGCTCTTGCTGCACCTTGTGATGCCCAAGGAGAGCCTGGGTGGGGTGACCCACCTCCCACCTTTCCTTCAGCATCTCCCCAGCAGCTGAGGACGCTGCCTGAGCTGACACGTCCCCTGGCGAGGGGAGGGGAGGTGGGAACCAGGACATGGGCCGGGAGCTCAGCAGCTGCCAACATGGGAATGTTTGAACAAGGAGCGAAACCTCATTTAAACAAATAAATAAACAAGCTGACATCCTCCGGGCCCAGGTTTATGATAATAAAAACAGAGAGCACAGCTTGTGGGAGGAAAATACATCGTGTGTTTTCACATCTCCCGTTTCCTCCTCGGCCGTCGCAAGAATTTCCTCCGAGCCCATCGCTTCCTCCTGACGTTTTCGAGCCCAGAAACCCCTCTCTGAGCCCACTGCCCTCTCCTTGAGGAGTGACGCAGGAAGAGGCAGCTTTGAAGGATACCTCTCAGCCACAGTTTTGGGTTGCTTTGAAGTCAAAGCAGGGCAGGGACAAAGCAGAGCTGGGGATGGGAGCCCACCACGTCCCAAGATGATGGTTTCCTCCTTTTTCCAGCCTTGTAATGACCCTGTGCGGAGCAGCACTGTCCAGGTTCATTGGCCCCCATGAGGGTTTTCTCCAGCCAGGCTCTTCCTATTGATTTGATACTGGCCTTCCAGGATCTGAAGGGGGCTACAAGAAAGCTGGGGAGGGACTTTTTAGGCTGTCGGGTAGTGGTAGGACTGGGGGGAATGGGTCAAAACTAGAGGTGGGGAGATTGAGATGAGACGTTAGGAAGAAGTTCTTGCCCAGGAGGGTGGGGAGACACTGGCATGGGTTGCCCAGAGAGGTGCTGGAAGCCCCATCCCTGGTCACTTTGAAGGCCAGGCTGGCTGGGGCTGTGAGCAACTGATGTAGTGGGAGGTGTCCCTGCCCACGGCAGGGAGTTGGAACTGGATGATCTTGAAGGTCCCTTCCAACCCTGACAATTCTATGATTCTATGATTTCCAGGAGATTTTTCAAGCGTATCCCAAATTCTGGGAAAATAAGATGCAGCTGGGACCTGCAGGTGCACCTCTAGCTGAACCCAGCCCATCTATTTCTTAATTAAAAACCTCTTGCAGTTGGCAGTGGAGGAGTGGATAGAAGTATCCTCAGCACACAGATACTGCAGGGCTCAGCATTAAGCCAAGGCAAAAAAAAAGTGGGGAAACTGAGGCACCAAGCAAGCAACTTGCTTAGAGTCCCAGATAGGAGCCTTAATTATTATTTTCATCTGATGGTGTTTAAAGTTACCTGTGCTTTCAAAAACTGGTGAAGTGTTTTCCTGCTGTCTCAGAGCCTCTGATGCTAGAGCAGAGCTTTTCATCTGCACTTGCTTGTGAATGAGCTTGAAAAACTTGGCCTAAAACTAAGATTACAGTAAACAGGTTGTGGAGATGGGAGCTGGGATATCCTGGAAAGCCCCAGCTGCCCTGGAAAAGAGGAAAAAAAAATCAAAATAAAAAGCTACAAGTGCATACCAGTGTCCTTTAAATTGAGGTGAAGTTGCCCTAACTCTGCCTGCAGCCAAACAATTTTTTTTCCCCCCAGGGAGGGGGTAATTTGGGCACCTTTGCCCTAAAGCAGCGACCTTGGGGCCGTGTCCCCAGGGCAGAGCCACTCACGCCAGCCCAGCCTGAGAGAGCCCCAGCTCTCGTATCACAGGGGGGGAAAAAATAAAGTCACCTTGGGAAGAGAATGCTTCCCATCTTTTGGCTCTCAGAGGTGTCAAAGGAAGCAATCTGACGTCGGAGGGCCGGAAAAAAACAGCTCCTTGGCTGCTGTGGCTCATGGGCAGCGAGGTCACCCCGAAAGCTATCAGTGGCTTAAAAATAAATGCAGAGTGGAGGTTTCATTCAGCAATATCCTGTATCCGAAAGCTGCGAGGGGTGGAAGCAGGAAGAAACTGGGATGACCTTCCCTCCTCCCACCCCCATTCCCACCTTTTTTTTAATTTTTTTTTCAAGCTCCTGGCAGTAAATCACTGAAATTTCTGCATTCAGGTAATTGTGCTTCATTAAAAATAGCCCTGGGTGGGTGATGCTCAGCTGGGTGTGTTCCCACTCACCTCCACGGCCAGGCTGGCACCAGTGGGTGCTGGATCCATGGGCAGCTTGGTACCAGTGGGTGCTGGGGTGACTGGTGGTGGTGTTGTGCTCACAGGAGGTGCCAGGGGAATTGCTGAGTGCAGCTTTTTGTGCTCTCCCCCTGGATATCTGTGGATGGACATCGTGCTGAGCATGCACGTTGGACCTGGGCAGTATGGGAGGGTGAGGAGGAGAGGATGGATAGATGTTTTAGCAGGGGCTGTTGGGACAGGACAAGGGGTGATGGTTTGAAACTAAAAGAGGGAGATTTAGACGAGAGAGAAGGGAGAAATTGTTGATGCTGAGGGTGGTGAGAGCCTGGCCCAGGTTGCCCAGAGAGGTGGTGGCTGCCCCATCCCTGGAACCATTGCAGGGGAGGTTGGGCTCTGAGCAACCTGCTCTAGTTGCAGTGGATGTTGGAAGCACCACAGCCAGGCCAGGGAGCTGTAAGGCTCTGAGGGAAAGGGGTGCTGGACTCACAGCCTCTCTCCCTTGAAGTAAAATCAGAAATATCCATTTTTTGGCCTGCACCCCCAGCTTTAGTGGGGCTGCTTTGATTCGTCCCAGAGATGTCCATGAAGGGGATGATTTGGGGAGCCTGGTTCTGCTTTTCTTCCTGCCTGGCCACACTGAAGAGCTGGTACCAGTGTTATGAACATCAGCAAACTGCTGGAGGCATCTCCCCACCATGGGTTTACTGAATGAGGTCTGTTTGGTGGCAAAGTAAAGCTCCTGCTCTGCTCTACTCCTTCCAAACCCTTCCAGCACGTTACCCAACCAACATAGGGGTAAGAATCAATAAATCTGAAGCCTGTAGACAGACAATCAGCTGATAAACCCACTGAGATTTTCTCCTGAGAAACTTCAGGCCACAGGAAAGAATCGACACCCAAACAGAGAGAGAAAGAGGAAGAAGATTTTACGTCTCCTAAGTTTAGAGGATCAAAACTGGCCCTGATGTAAGAGGTGATGGAGCCCACAATCCCCTTTTGATGTCTGCAGGAAGGAAAGAAGATGCTGAGAACTTTCTCAGCTCTGTGGACGCCAGCCCCTTATTTCCACGTCCAGGGTCAAGAGGTGGTGGAAAGAAAAATAAAGCCCAAGTGGGAAATAAGAAGTTGAAAGAGCTTTTTCCTTCCCTGAGGCCACTGAGGCAGGGGCAGAGAAGTGCCTGGAGCTGGTGGGACGGCCAGGCAGGTGCTTCCCAAGCCCAGGATGAGCATGAGCAGGATGAAGTCACCATCATGCTGGAGGGATGTGCATGGCCATGGGTCCTACAGGCAGCTGTGGACGTTCACAAAGGGTCTGAGAGAAGCAAATGGCATCGGTTGGTGGCGCAGGTTGACCTGAGTGTCCCCACCATGTCCCCTTGAACAATAGCACATGATCCCACCACGCTGCCTGGTGGAGGAGCCCCCTAAATTTAGCTCTACCAGCTGTGGTTGGCATGCCAGGTATTTCAGGGCCTATAATTTTAGACTGGGCATAATTGTGAGACGTATTTAATCGCGTTCTATCTGGGGCTGAGCAATGCCAAATATTTTCCACAGTTATTCATGCAGATCTTTACATGAATTAGCAATAGCCACAATGAGCCCTCTCCAGAGCCCATCACATGGGGGAAGAGAAGGAGAAGCTGCATTTTTCATCCTCCACCAGTTGGTGTGTGTGAGAGAAGCACTCAGGGGAAAGAAAAATCCCCAGCTTGCCTGGGATCAGTCGCAGGCAACTGGACTGGGCTCTGCCCAGCTCTGAACACAAATAAATCAACCAATAAATGGGGTTTATCGAACACGCCAAGAAATTTAGGGAAATTTTAGCCTGCTCACAAATTTTCTGCAACCAAAAATAATAATAAATAAATAAAAGGGGCTGCTGGGGCCAGGTCAGGGACTGGGGTGAAGCTGCCTGGAAGTCGAAGTGCTAATGGGTAGCAGCTGAGAAAATCTGGCTTTGAGGTGCTGGTGAGTCACTGGGTGGTGGAGCTGATACTGCCCTCCCCACAGCCATGAGCAACCAGCACATGCTGGCTGTCTGTCTGTCTGTCTGTCTGTCAGGGCAGAGGCCATGCCCGGAGCATGGGAGCATCTTGGAAAAAATCCTCCAAAAGCCACTTCTGCCCAGCAGATGAGGAAAATGGTTTAGTTGGCAGCCAGCACTGCTCTCAACCTTTTTCTTCCCTACCAAGTTCCCCGAGTTTAATGCTGTGAAGGCCAAATGCAAGATTTTATTGAGCTCCCAGCACTCCCCAAATAACCCTGGGAGGGATTAATGGGCATTAATTGACATCATGGTCCTGGAGAGGTGGCAGAGTCCACAGAGGAGAAACAACTGGTTTCCTCCTCTCGTCCCCCTCCCTTCTTCTTTTCATCTTCTTGTATTTCAGGAGGGAGAGGAGGAGGAGGAGGAGGAGGAGGAAGGAAGGGGTAATTTTGACTGATGACGAGGAAACAATTTGGTGTAACTCCAGCCAGTTTTTTGTCAAGCACTCAGCACCCAGCATCATTTTCCCCAGCCTGGGGAGGCTCCTCTTACCTCACTACCTGGAGGGTGTTTAACAGGCTGCATCCATCCCCTCAGCAGGTCAGAGTTTTCCACACTTCCAGGGAAAGGGGGAATTTGTGGGGGTTTTTTTCTTCATTTGCTTTTTTTTCCCAACATGACTTGTCCCTTCTGCCTTGGGGCAGAAGCAGCAGCACCTCTTAGCAAGGAAAAAAAATCCCAGCACATGAAGAGCCTTAAAAATTTAGCTTTTGTACTGAAATATCTTCAATGGGGCACAAAAGAGGGAAGGTAGGTCTGCAAATTTATGGTGATAGGAGGAGATGGAGACAGGAAAATGCTGAAGAGCTACAATAGCATTGGAAGGACTTGATGCAAAGGGCTCAAAGAATGGATTTTAATAACAAACAGCACAAAAGCACCAGAGATCAGGAGTTGATCCCACTCACACAGAATCATAGCATTGTCAGGGTTGGAAGGGACCTTAAAGATCATCTCGTTCCAACCCCTACATGGGCCACAGGGGCTGAAATTTCCCTCTGAGAGGGGTTGAGCCTCCTTTTAGGCATCATTCCCTCCCCTGTGACCCCTCCAGCTCAGCTCACGGGGCTCCCTCTTAACTCAGAGACATCTTTCTACACCAGCATCTCCTCCATCATGATGACCAAGGGAAGGGGAGGTCGCCCAGCCATGCACAGCCCTCACTTTGTATTCACTGTGTCCAATGTGAATAATCTTGGCTGATAACATATCGTGCAAGAAAATACAGAGAAAAAGGTGAAGTAGCTGAGAGGAAGGACAGCTGGAAGAGAGGAGTCATTGGCAGCACATGAATCACAGGTATAGGCAAGGACATTTGTCTGGGTTATGAATAACACTCCTTCCTCAGCTGGCTAAAAATAATTAACTTCTAAAAACCCAACAGCTTCTTATTATTCACGTTCTACCTGAGTGAATAAAACACCCCCAGGTGGTTTCACTTCCAGCGTTTTGGAGACAAAAGTGGTTTGCAAACAACACAGGGATTTTAAAAATATGTTTATGGACACATGGTTTCATGGACACATTATTAGAAACCTTTTCATGGACACATCATTCTCAACTCATCGAAGCTTTTTCATTTCAGTTGTTGGGGTTTTATAGCTGAGGATTGATTGGAATAAAACAGAATCTGGGATTTGTTTGTTTGTTTTTCTCCTGATTTGAGATGACCAGGACAAGGCATCTGGAGAAGTTGTGTGAGCATGTGGCTCAAACCTGCCTCTGAGCAGTTGCAAGTGTGTTGTGCGTATTTATCAGGGACAGAGGGATTATAACACAATTATTCGCTACCAGTCAATAAAAAAAGAATTATTATAACAGCTTCCATGTCACACATGGGATCACACTGCAATTAGGAAGGAAGAGCCCACAGTTAATCACTCCAAATGTGTGTTTTACAAGGTACTGAGGGGAACATTTCCAAGGAGAAGCTACAACCTGAAGATGCTGTAGCTCAGCAGAGCAAGGACCAACCTGTGACACCTTCCCTGCAAGGATAGTGGCATCTCCACAGCACTGGGCATGGCCATGACACTACAAAGCTCTCCAGCCAACGTGTCTTTGCCCTGGAAATCACTAGGAAGTGACACAACCAAGAGGATTTAGGACCTGAACGACTTCTGCAGGTCTGGGCAGACGTGGTCCCTGTATCGTGGCCAACACAGAAGAAAATTCAACCCGATTCCCTTGCATTAATCCCACTATGGAAAAAGAGTTTGTGCAGAGAAAGCAGAGAGGGAAAAGGCTGAGGGGATCATTTATCTGCAAAAATGAGGAGGAGGTGAGGGACAAAGGGGACCCACCATGGGAGGTCACAAAGCTGCTCCCTGGCACTGCAGAGTCTTTCCTTTCAGGGGATGACAAGAGTGCCCGTCAGCAAAGGCAGCAATTTCTACACCATCCTGTGTTCTAGTCCAGTAAAATGAAGTGGAAGAATTATAGAATTGTCAGGGTTGGAAGGGACCTTAAAGATCATCTCATTCCACCCCCCCTGCCATGGGTAGGGACACCTCCCACTACATCAGTTGCTCACAGCCCCAGCCAGCCTGGCCTTCCAAATGTCCAGGGATGGGGCTTCCAGCCCCTCTCTGGGCAACCTGGGCCAGTGTCTCCCCCCCCTCCTGGTGAAGCTGTGCCTGCTGCTGTCAACGTGCAGAGACAGTGAGGGGTTTGTGACTCGTTTTTCTCCCTTAGCTGCCGGGGTGGTGGTGAGAGAAGTCCCTCTGTCATCACCCAGGTTCGTTTCCCTGGGCTCCAAGGGGAACACGTGCTCGTTTTCCAAAGGCTGCTCTATCATGAAGTGCATCCAGCCGTGGCTGTGAGAGCTGTCAGGGCTGCTGCTGGCACTGCCTGAACTTGCTGCTGCTGTAAGAGAAGATCCATCCTCTTCCAAGCACAATAAATGCTGCGACCACCAGCCCCAGAAGTCTCCCTGCTAATTAAAGGCTTTGGGTATGGATATTCCACGAGCTGCTGAGATCCGGTGGAAGCGGGACAATGTAAACACCTTGGAAAATGCCTCAGTTTCCAAATGAGCTCCCCACATAAAAAATAAAACCTGCAGCAGCTGACCTAGCAGAGCAGAGCAGAGCAGCAGTGAAGCCAGTTCATTGGCCCTTGCCCTGCTAAGCCTTGGGGAGATGGAAAAATACAGCATATTCCTTCATTACTGATCAGCACTGGTCCAGAAACTTGGGAACTGAGAGCTAGTATTTTTTTTTTCCCAGCTTTTGTATATAAGAGTGTCTATTACTGTTATTGATTCCTGTCCCATTGCACCAAATTTCATGCTCTAGGACCTAAAAAGCAAAAGCTTTTCTTACTCCGTGGCGCCTGGAAACATTTGATCCACCTTTTTTCCACGTTCTCCATGGATTTTCCTCTCCCAGGGAGGCTGTGACCTTGGGCATTGCCCATCAGGAGTAGTAAAAGCCATTCTGCATACTTTGACATTATCTTCCATCAAAGAATCCCCAAGGCCTTTTTAATCTCATTAATTAAACCTCGAGTGCTGCCTGGGAGGTAGATGCAGGTTACCCACCTCCATTTACATGGGAAAAGGTTAATTGGCTTGTTGGACCTCACAGAGCCTGGCTACAGGTGCTCCCCCATTCCCACCAGGCTCCCAGATAACCTGGGACCAAGTAAACTCCCACTGGTGCCATTTTCTCTGGAATCCCATCACAGACCACACAGGGGAATCAAGTGAGCAATACAAAAAAAAACAACCCTCCTGCCTGTATCCATCGCCTGCTTCCCCTTTTGCTTTTCTTAGTATCCAGAAGAGAGAAAGAAAAAAAAAAGAAATTAAAGGCAACACGAAACCACTCCAGGCTCCCAAGGAGAAAATAAAAATGGATGTTGCAGGCTCATGTGTTCTATACGTTTCCAAATATTTCCATCTGCTCCTGAACTTTCCATTAGGAGTTGCCAAAAAGTCTTACAGAATTGTTAACACGATGGTAAATTTAGATTCTTTTTATGGAGAGACGTTTCCCCCACCCTCTTAAAAGTCTGGTATCAATTTGTCCTGTCGCTGATAAGCCAAAGGTATTGCTGAGTTTGCCCTTTTGCCCTGCTCGTGGGCTCAGCAGAGGCTGGGGAGCAGGTCCAGCTTCACCCCTCAGTCTGTCCCCTCCATCCTCCTGGTATCAGCATGAACAACAGAAATACCTTGGAAAAAAAATGATGGTCCATCTGTAGCCAGTTTCCCCCGTCATGTCCCCATCAACCTGTTCTGCAGCTTGGAAACTCCCAAGTGAAGGTTGGAGGCTCTTGTACCACCCAGGATCCCACCCCCTGATTAAAACCTCTGCACTAACGAGCAGGTTTCTGTGCTCAGAAGGGCTCGGGGCAGCTCTGGAGGGGAGCAGAGGGTTAAGTTGGACGTGGTCCCATCACCTCCCACCCATGCACCCCCAAATACAGGAACTGGCTTGGTGGCTTCACAGGGGGGATGATGGAGGAGGGAGCCAGGCAGAGGTGAGGACTAAAGGAAGAGCATCCCCCAGGGGTGGTGGAAGCCAAAACCAAAGAGCAAGATGAGGTGTGGAAAGCAGGGAGAGGCTGCAGCATCTCTTTGGTTGCCCCAAGGATGCTGCTCATGCCTTTGGCCACGTGCAGGGGATGCACTTGGGAGTATCTGTAGGTGCCACGATGCCCCCCAGGCACAGCTCTGGTGGAGCAACTGCATTCAGATGAAGTTGTGTCCTCCGGCTGTTTTGTCAGGGGTGGCTTGCTCAAAATACTGCTGCTTTTCCAGTAAAACAGAGGATGCTTTCCTGGTGGAAAGTGGCTTTGGGGGTTGGCTCTTGTGTGTGCTCCATTCAGGGAATTAATAGTGGCATCATTGAGGGCTGATCAACCTGTTATTAGAGTAACTGAGCAAGAGCACAGCGGGTACTCTGCAATAGTAGTTTAAAGCAATTACTCTCTGTGACCATTTAATAACAGTCCTGTTCCCACAGCATAGCAAATAAAGGCCGTTTTCCAGAGGAGACACTTAACAGAGATTAAAGATTCGGGGCCATTACAAACAGGCAGAAAGCACCACTTGCTCCTCCAGCAGCAGGATTGATGCTGAAGGACCAGCAGAGCCTGAGCCTGACACGACCTGTTGGGTTATGGCTTGAGATAGACCCTGCTTGGCTCAAACAAGTGAGTTCTCTGCTATGACCTGAGCTCCTAGGGAATACCAGAGCCCTTCCTTCAGCTTCCCATGTCCTCCTGGCCAAGCTGCTCCATTTTCAGGGGCATTTCTCCATGTTTCTCCTCTCCTGTGTTCCCAGGCTGCCTCCCCCAGTGATCTCCAGGGATTAAATACACTGCACCAGGGCTGATTAGTAAAACCCCAGCACAAAAATACCTTTACAGGAGGTATCTCCTCACTGGAGAATTGGGATTGCTGGATGGACACTGTAAGGCCCCTCTAATGCACTTAGGGATGCTCTAAATCACAGAATCATAGAATGTTTTAGGCTGGAAGGGACCTCTAGAGGTCATCTGGTCCAACCTCCCTACACCATCAGGACATCTCTACCTAGGGCAGGCTGCTCAGAGCCCCATCAAGCCTGAACTTGAAGGACTCCAGGGATGGGGCCTCCACCACCTCTCTGGGCAGCCCATTCCACTCATCTATCACCCTCAGATTAAAGAACTTTTTCCTGATGTCCAACCTAAATCTACCCTTTTCTAACTTAATTAATCTGAGCTTTACTCTGGTTGATCTTCCTTAAGGAAGGAGAGAGAGCTGCAAGTCTCTTGCTCCCGGGAGAACAACATGACAATGAGCCCAGGGAAGGGGAAATTAAAGATGCCTCATTTCATCCTTTCTACTTCTAAGATCTTCCCTGATGTGTCCCAGAGCTTCGTCCATCTCAGGGGCTGCTGCTCCACTTCCAGATGACTTCTCCAGCACATCCCACTTGGCCAGGACCGGGCTGAGAGGACGAAGCAGGAAAACCCAGAGCAGCTGCCTTTAGAAAGGAGCCATTCCCACTGGAAGGAAACTTATTTGATCTCTGCCTAACCCTGTCCCTGCCATTATGCTCATCATATTTCTCTCCTGATGGATTCCTTCTTCCAGAGCAACCTCCTCTGCTCTGATCCCAGCCCTGATGCTCCGGGACACCAGCATCAATAAATGTATTGCCACCTGCAGCCTGCTTGGAAAAGAGCCACGCTCGGGATGGAGCTGCTGGAACCAGCTGGGATTGAACCTTCCTTGATACTTCCAAACTCCCCAGGTTATCCAGGAATGTTGGGCACCAACCCTGGGCTCGTTGGTTTATAAATTAATTAATCCCCTTTATTTCTAATGTTAGAGCTCGACCTTTGTCCCCAAGATGTGAGCTCGGAGGAGACAGGGAAGTTTCCATCTCATTTCATGCAGGAATTATTAACTGCCTGGGGTGATATTAGTCAAGCCTCAGGGTTAAAAAGATGGGGTTAAAATCTTGCCAGATTTTAGTGTTCCTGTCCATTTTCAGAGCATTTTCCTCACCTTCTAAACAGACACAAGGATGGGCAGGCAGCTCAAATGCTGCCACACATTGAAGTCATTTTATTTTAAACCATTAATATTTCATAACATCCCCTTTTTTTTTAACTATCAGTGACTGTGCTCTTAGCTAGACTTTTTTTTTTTAATATTTGCATATTTGTAGGCAAAAAAAAAAAGAAAGAAATCTTATTTGCCTGAAGAAAATGTCAAAATTTGAACAGATGGGAGTTTTTACCCAAAGAAGAGTGTTTTGCTCAGGAATGGTTCCATTTCCAAAACCTCAAATAAAGTTTCATATCTTTCAGCAAATCTTGGACTGGGATTATAAATTCAAAATAAAAATACAGAAATTTCCTATGCTGAGCTTATAAATGTTGGTTTATGATATTTTCTGGTGTCTTAATGAGAGCCATGTGACCCAAGCTACAGATTATAGGAAATGGCCAAAAGGCACATATTATTTTACAGGTATATTTTTAAAAGTAGGGGATTGCTTTTTAACATTTTAACACAAGAGGTTATTATCCTTTTTAAATTAAAAAATTACTGGGCTATTTTTTTTCCATTTGCAATATGCTCTGCACTGCTCAAGAGAACTGAGTCCTGTCTCTAGAGTCCCCAGCATATTGCAGATGGTTCTACCAGGGATATTTATACTCCCCTTGCAGCCCCCAAAAGCTCAGACCCACCCATTTTCTCCCCCTCACATCATTGCTTCACCCAGAGCTTCTTGAGTGCAGCACCAATGATGTTGCTGGATAGTGTCAGCATCATTAAAACCCATTTATTTTACTTAAATCCAGCAAACTTAGACAGGGAACATAATGGTAGGGGAGGGAAAAGGCTTGGGGCTGTTGCTGAGCCTCCCCAGTCATATAGGATCAGTTTTAGTGTTGCAGGGGACCTGAGCTCTCTGCTCCTCACAACTTGGCCCTTGTAATTATCCCCATCTCCAGCCCCATCTCGGCTTGTCTGTCCTATTGACAGCGGTGCTATTGAATGGCCAGTAATGGGTTGTAGCCTCCAGCCATTCTCCCTCTCAGTTTCTGGCTCAGGGAGAACACACCAGATGAGCCCAACGCTAAAAGGATGGGAGGCCACGCTTGCTTAGGGCAGAGGTTCCTCTAAAGGCATCAGTGGAGCTCGCCAGGGTCTTGGCCACATGGGGCACACACCAAGGATGACCCAGTGATGGCTTCTGTCTATCTATATCTATAAACTATATCTAGTTTAGCATCTACGGTGTTAAACACAGGCTCCAGATGCAGTTTGCAAGTAAATCCATCAGCCAGCAGCACTGGGGGGGCAGCTTGAGGCTGCCCTAGGGAGAAAAGGCCCTGGGTGAGCTTCAGGAGCAGTATGGAAATGTCCACTCTGGGTAGGAGCCACAGCTGCAATCTCTCCTGGCACCTCACACCTCCGTGAGCTACCATGAGATCAACACGTGTCCTTCAGACAGGCCATAGAAGCCTTCAGTGGCACCAATTTCCTTATAAAATATTTGCATGCTTTCAATTATAAATTAGCCCAGGCAGGCCCAGGAGACTCTCTGCAACAGAGCCTGTGTAATGGATCCATTACATCCTTCTCTTGAGCATTGCCTGGTGGGCCAGAAAAACCCTGCATTTACAAGAGTGAAGGGCTGGGGGGCTGGGAATTAATTGACATCTTCCATCTTCATATGATCTCAAGTGGATACTTTATTTTTGTGTCCGAGGAGGTTTATTTTCCTCCAGATTGATTGGATGAATTGTGTTCCCAGAGATCAGAGAGTTCAGATGGCAGAGGATCCTCTTACCAGAAGATGAAAGCCAATATAATCAACTGCACAACTTCAAAACATGCAGCTTGTTCTTGTTGGCTGAGCCCAAGTTTTCCCTGCAGAGAAGCTGTCGACAATGATTTGATATCAATCCAGTAACAATCCCTGGTTTCTAATAATAATTTGCACTTCAGTAGAAATGTTCATGTGAGGCTCTGAGAACATTTAGCAGATGGTCATTAGCGAAGCTCCCCAGTTTCTCCTGCAAGGAAGAGATAACAATTATTAGCCTTGTTTTACAGCTGGTAACACTGAGGTGAGGCACTGAAAGGTGAAATAACTCCCCTAATTTTCCGTAATGAGCCAGTGGCAACAGATCTATGAATGAAACCCAGGCATCCTGCTGCGATTACTCCACAAGCCCTATGTCCTTATCTCTTGCAGGAAAATGTGGTCAAAGAGGTGAGCCTGGAAAGCAGAAGGCAAATGACTCAAAGGCAGGATTCATGACACATTTCTGGAAGTAAGGAATTAGTTCTGGGTCAATAAATAACTGGAAAACCAGGGGGACGCAATCTGAGAGGCATGTGAAATGAGGATGGATGGAAAAGAAAGAAGATAATGGAAGGGAGGGGAAGGAAAACAGAGTTGCTCTGACTTTTTATTTCCACTCTTGGTTTCAATCAGTGTTGTCAAATCAAAGGTTAGGGCTCTGAAAGAAAGAAGAAAGCGAGCTCCATCTGCTCCCGTGGGGGTACGTGTAATGGGTGAGGCTTCAAACGTGGGTTGCCGATAACAAACCCTCCTCCTCCTGTGTCTGCTGGTAGGTGACCCTGCAGCCAAGCAGCTGCCAGGGGACATGGGTTGTGCTTTGAGTGCCACGGTGACCTGGGCAGGGCAGCGAAATGGGGTTGGAGCTCCTGGAAAAACCAGCTCTGCCCGAGAGCATCCATCTGCCGTCAACCACCAAAAAACTGGGCTGGAGAGCCAGGAGCTCATCCCTGCTCTCCTCAGCCAGCAGTGGCCAGGCAGCAGGTCAGGCAGAGAGCTGGAGGTGCACGGACGGGCGCTTCGGGGACTAATTTTAGCTTTCAGCTACACTGTCTTCTCCTTTCTCACCCAGAACGTCTGGGCTGCTAATGCCGAGGGGCTGGCTGATGCTCCAAACCGCCCCGCTAACACCACACAGCCCAGCGAGCTGGCCCCGCCGTGGAGTTTATAAAACAGCCAAAGGGAAGCCAAAAGACTTGAGTTTAATCCCTCCAGTTAAGTCATCTAGATTCCTTCTCGCCACCAGCCATCTGATCTCAATCAACAAAACTTGGCCTTCATCTCCTAACCTAGCCGAGACTTGCAGAGCTGAAGCCTGAAGTAATCTGCAGGCAAAATGCTTTAGTAATGATTCCTTCAGGAGGGATTTCTTATTATTAATTATTATTATCATTATTGTTTATATTTATAAATTATTATTATTTCCCATAAGTACCCTAATGTGGAAATAGCAGGCAAACGAGAAAGTTGCCATAGTGAAGTCTGCTGTTAATAATTCATATAATGAATTAATGTAATGTAATACATGTTTAATAGTAACATCATCATTCTATTATTATTTTCATATTATTATTATTATAGTTGTTGTTGTTGTTGTTGTTGTTATTATTATTATTATTATTATTATTAACTTATTTTTTCCCATAAGCACTCCCAAGTGGAAGTAGTAGGCAAACAAGAAAGGTGTCGTAGTGACGTTAATAATCCATTAACATTCTGTAATTCATATCATGAATTCATGTAATTCAGGTAATACACCCCATTCTGTAATTTCTTCCATTTATTTTCAGTGCCTATGGTTAATAGAAGTGTGTCGAAAGAACACGACCGTGATAAAAACCAATCATTGGGCATTAAAATTGGATGTTTTTTGAAGACTGAGAAGACATCCAAGTTGGCTGCTCCTCTCCTAATATACACATGGATGCTGCTATTGCAGGTGCTCCTGGGGAGCACTGAGGAGAGCTAGAAGGAACAAGTGCTCACCAGCAGCTGACTGGCATGAAACTCGGGATGGGGATTTCAGAGACCTTCATCTGGCATATTTTCAGTTTAGAAGGAAATCTTACAGCAAACCCAGAGAGGATCCCAAAAGAGAGGAGAAAAGAGAAGACCAAAGTGGGGAGCATTGGGCTGCTCTGCTTGGGGTAGCTATGAAAACGTTGTTCATGCTGAAGAGGAGTGTGTGTCACCTCAACTACTCTTATTTCCATGCCCCGATAAAACCAAATTGTTAAATTTCAGGTGTCTCACCACAGCCAGAAAGAAATCAAAGATCAGGGGAGCCAACTTACAGAGCAAGAGCTGGGTTGGAACAGGTACTGTTGGCCTGAAAATGCTTCCTGTAGTTCCTTCAAATCCCTGGTCTGTAGCTGTGGACATCTGTCCCCTTGGAGAAGGATTAGGAAAATCCCATTTGTCAGGTCAAAGGGTGTCCCAGTAGAAGTCACAAATCCAAGCTGGATTCTAGATATCCAAGGCTTTACCAAGAGGAATGATGAAACACATTTCTCTTCAATTTTACCATCTCTAACAACTGCAGGTTGTTCAGGCCTCAGCATTTGATTTTTATCATCTCTTTCCAAGTTCAGCAAGCACCAGATATATAAAAAGCAAGGACATGTTTGGTGGGTGAGATACTTTCCACAAGAGCAGGGACACTTCTGCTACTTGCTGTGCCAGAGGATTGGCTTGTGCCACGTGAAGAGAAAATAACCCACAAAGTTCTCTGTGTATTTACAAGTCCACAACCACCAAGCAAAGACATTTCAGCAGCCACCTCCATCTAGCTTTGAGGACTTCAGAAAGCCTCTAGTAGTAAATTTATCACCACTATTATTAGCACAGAAACCCCAAGGCCAAATCACCTTGTCTTGCATGGGTGCAGGGCCAAAAGGCAGGAGTCTCTGTCTCACAGGTGCTTCAGTTTCTCCCAAACGGCTATATATATATTTTTTAACTGATTTCCATGAAATTGCTGCTGCAAAAGGTATTCAGGACTTCATTCCAGCCTCGTCTGCATTCCTCTTGGAGAAAGTTTTACCTTTGGTGGTGGTCAGCGTGGAGGGTTGTCAACCCCTCAACTTCTGGGGGTTGTCAACCCAACATTGGCCCTACAATTCACACCCAGTTTTGGGATAGTAACCCAAAGAAGGACCATATAAAGACACACTTAAGGCTGGACATATTTAAATACTTGTACCGGGCTGGAGTTGTGGTGTTGCTTTGCTGTGAGGTCCTCAACTTTCACTCTTCTTCTTCTCCTCACCTCAACGTGACGTTAGCTGTGATCACGCAGGACATTATTTCACCATTTCAAGTGCTGCACATGTATGAAACACTATCTAGCAGGTATGGGAGGCAGAGGGAACAAGATCTGCCACCTTGCCAACTAAAACAATTGCATTACAGAGCTCAGCAGGGTTTACATTATTGTGCCGTGTTCAATCAAACTCCATCCCAAAGGTGCATACGTATCTCCAGACTGTTTTAGGGCTTGGCAGCTGCTCCAGTACACTCCTTTTTATATATTTCTTTTTTTTTTTCCATCTCGGGGCTTTTAACACTGATGGGAGGCTGAAGGCAAGAGCTGATGCATTGTAGATGACAACAAAAGAGGCTCCATAAAATTGCTTTTGGCATCTCGTGTGCGTTCCGTCTACATCTTATAAATTACTGCTGCATTTCAGCGACAAAAATAGGTTTGTATTTGGGATTGATTACAGTGAGATAAAGCTCTAATAAAAAAAAAAAAGTACTGATGCATAAATATTCTGAGCATACAAGGGTAATTTGATTTGATACGATAAAAGCAGGGCCCTTAATTTCTTCCTTTTAAACAGAACATGCTTACACACATACCAGGGTGCAGATCAAACTTCGGCAGCTGTTTCGCTGAGGATTCCCAGAAATGGTTTTGTGCCTCTTGCAACTCTTCTCTTCAGGCATTTTTATGGATCCACCAGCAGTCCCAGCACCAGGTAACGTTCCCTTGCAACCTGAAAGTGCTCAGCCCAGGTCGCTGAGCTTTCTTTGGGGTGAGAAACATTGATTCCTTTCCCTTCCTCTGCCCTTAGAGGTTATTACATGAGGTTATTTTTATTTAGTCCACTCCTTAGCTCATCAGAGAGCTTTGGCCTTACCCAGGACTGCAGGATCAGCAGAGGGAGCTGATAAATTGTTTTCGGGAATTCTAATGTAAATGGAAGCGTAATTTTATTTACATGAGAGAGGGAAATAGTGGTTCATGTTTCAGCATGACCCAGACCAGCACGCTTTACTCAAGCAAAACGCTATTTGACTTAGCCTAATAAATTAAGGGTGAAAATTGGCTTCGCATCATGACAAATGCACAGCCTAATAGTTAACCTTTAAAGAAATGCAAAGGCTTAATTGCACATAATAGCCATGGGGCTGGCAGGGGAATCCAGGGCTGGATCCAGGACCTGGGGAACGAGGGAGCAAAGCCCCACGTCTGTTTTCCACAAACCCCACCGCCCGCTTCAGCCACATCCATCCAAGGTGCTGAGCAAACCCCTGGGCTTCCAACAACCCCAGCAGCCTGTGTTGGTGTCTGCCCAGCCCCAGGCAAGGCTGGGCACTTGCTGTGTCCACTTGCAGCCCCTTGAACCCCCCTTTTCCTGCTGGAAAGCTGCTTTTGAGAGGAGGGGGGGTGTGCAGGAAGCCGGCTGCTCTCGTCCCACCAGCACTCTGCCAGAGCTGTGGTGGGAGCTGGGACTGGTGCCTTTGATGTGGGCTGGAGGGGATGTGGATGTGTCTGCTCCCGCCAGCCACGCTAGCCCGAGAGCAGAAAGAAAAACCCCAGGGCAGAAAGACTGACAATTATTTCTGTAGAGCAGCTTGAGCATTCCCCAGTTTTCAGTAACGCACCCTAAGCTGCTACGAGGAATGATCCCTAAAAACCTCCCATATGAAGAGTCCAAAACATGTCCCCAACAACTGGTAGCCCTTGCAGCAGGTAGAAATACAGGTAGACTGGCAGCACAGCACTTTTAAATTTCATTTATTTATTTTTTGTGTACATTTTTTCTGTAATTTGACCGACATACCCTTGCTATCAAGATGCCCTGCTCTTTGAATATTTAATCCAAGACCACGAGTTCAAGTGTGGTTATGAAAAGTCACGGCAAACATATGACTGGAAAGAGGTGGTTGGTTTTGACTTCCAGGCAGTTTGTTTGAAGCATTTTCAGAGATGCACACGGTATCCAGCAGAACACACGCACACACAGTGCTGGGTTGAACACACACACACACGCACACACCCACCCACCCACATCTGGAATATGGTTACAGTGGTTGCATTTCAAAAAGGTGTCCTGACCCCCCCTCTCAGCAGCAGAGAGAAACCTTTGGGTATCCTGAGAAATTAAAGTATAGTAAAGAAGGTGAACTTACTCCATCAGCAAGGTTTGGGGTTGTTTGGGGTTTTTTTTTTCAAGTTAAATATATTCTCCCAATCTTATTTTTTGTTTAAATGAAGGGGGTGGAAGGAAAAGGTCTGGGGAGTTTGGGTGAATACCAGTTCAGTTGTTCCACCAATATCCTTAATCCAGTACAAGACGGATCCTAAAAGCATCTCATGAAAACAGCAACATTAAATAAAAGCTTATCTAATGTTACACACATGGTCCTACTGTCAGTCTCCTACTGCTGATCATCTCCATAGTATGAGGAAGGGCTTTGAGATGAATGAAGACAACACAGATTGAGAGAAGTGTTTCAGAGGGAGGGGATGTGGAGCCATACTGGTGGGCAGCTGGGCGACCACCAAGTCTTCTGGAGCTCAGGGAGGACCCTGTGAGCTCTGCAGTATCTGACTGATGAAATTCCACCTGGCTGCAGGCAGGAACAGGAGCTCAGGGTGATGGTTCATCACGGCATGGGGCAGCTACCCCTGCTACAAACCCTGGGCAAAGCCCAAGGGGACTTTAACCTGCACTGACAAGGACCTGGGTGCCACCTCACAAAGATGACAGCACCTCATCTCTTTTAAATGTACCACTAGGACGTGCTCACAAGAACTGGCCAAGGCAGGGAGAGTCTTGCTCTCCCTGCACCAAGTTTCAAGGCCAGGTTGGATGGGGCTTTGAGCAACCTGGTGGGACCAGTGCCCACAGCAGGGGGGCTGGAACTAGATGATCTCCAAGGTCCCTTCCAACCTTAACCATTCTCTTCTATGAAGTTATACCTTGTGTTCGGATACAGACGGTTTTGATTCTCATGAGGACAGAGCTTCCTCAACAAGGCTAAAAATCACAGGTTGCTCACATGGCGTTGTCCCACCTCCCCATCTACCTCCACCTGCTCCATTCCTGCCATCCATGTGAGCACTGGTGCAGATCCTGTGCTCCAGGAGCATCCCAGGGCCACGGGCTCCTGCGAGAGGGGTTGTGTGAGGTTACGGGCGCTACGGAGCGAGAGGAAACCGGCCAGCAAAGACTTAGACAACAAAAACAAACACAGAGCAATTAAAAGAAGGATGGGAGATGTGGTCTGATGCACTTTTGCCAAGAAATAAATATTTGACATTGCCTTTTTTAAGAACACTTGCATTGTGTTGTTTTTCAGCCTCCAAAATGGTAGATTTACCCCTTCCACCGCCCATGCACAACACACACACACACACACACACTAATGCACATGTTTCCAGCTTTGTAGAGCTACTGGATTTAGTTTTGAGACAAGTTTCTTGTGCACTTTGACAATTTACTGGGAGACAAGTTATTTGCAAGAAGGCAAAGTTCATGCATGGCTTTGACAGCTCCACTTTCTCATAAATGGTTTTTGAAAAGCAGAAAGCAAACGAGGGCCAAAGCTCCATTTAAAGTTCACCTCAGATGCCTGAAAAGCATTTATACCCACATCCTTCTGAGGTCCCTGCTTTATGAACTTCTAATGAATTCCACATTCTGCTACCCAACGTTTCTTATACATAGGGGGAAGAAAAAACAAACCAGAAAACCAAGGCAAGCTGCTTGAAAACAGATGCACCACAGCATTCTTTATCAGGAAGGCTGGGGGGGCTTCGGGAGCAGTGGAGCAGCAAAAGCACCTTGGCAAAGAGGAGAAAGGCAATAAAAAGACCCAAAAGCTGATGGTTTTGAGCCCTCAAGTTCTGCTCATCTCACCCAGGTTGTGCTTACAGGATGTCACCTCAACATCTCACAGAGGAGGTTCATTAGTTGCTCCATCACTTCTGTAGGACTCATGTTGTCCGTACCCAGAGCAGATATTTGGCCAGAGGGTGCCTGGGTGACCCTCAGCCCTGCTTCAAAGCAATCCTGGCAACCCTGAGTCTCAAGGACTAAAGGAAAACTCCATGGAAATTTGCTATGGAAAAGCCTGACATCAAACCAAACTCATCACAAATGAGATTTTATATTTCAGGTGGAAAATTATCACTTGCTCAGCATCCCAACTGAACCCTGGTGCTAGTCAATCCCCTCTTGAAGGAGCACTCACAACCCAACTGCTGCTTTTCCTATTAAAAACAAAAGAGCAAACAGGTTTATTCAGAGGCCTCCAAGACGTTTAAAGAAAAAGCTGAAAAATTGGATTTTTCAACAAAATTTTCTTATCCCCGTCCCTAATTCTAGAGCGAAAGAAAATCTAAATTGTTATAACATAATTTAAAATAATACTTAGCCATCTACTGCCATCCACCATCCCAGCTGTTAAGGGGATACTGCAGTGATTCCACATGGCTCCAGGGCAGGCTGGGAGATACCTTCAGCACATCTTGGGTAGTACCAGAAATGGATAAATAATAAATAATAAGAGGAAGAATAATCAGCTTTCCACATGTCAGGAAAAGCAGAGACTTTCACAGTAATAAAACAAATGATGTTACTGTAAAAAAAAAATAAAAATCCTAAAAATAAAGGAAAATAAGGACTTGCATTCTATCAGGCTGGAAAGTCTTGGTTTTTCTAGAGGGTTCAACACCAGTGCTTCTTTGTCTGTATCCTCTCCAACACCAGCAGATCACTGGGAAGTGGCTCCTTTTATGTTGTGCTCCTATCTGGAATTTTTTTTTGAGCTGAAGCAACATAGAAATATCCTTGTTACAAATTCAGCACCATGTCAAGAAAAAGCCAATTTCACACCTTAAGACAGAAACTCTAGAAATTGATATAATCTGGTGCTAACCATGGATCTTTGCCAATGAAACTGTAATTCCTTAAATGTAAGATTTGGGGCATTTTTAGATGGGTTTTCTCTGTTCTATGAAAAACAACAAGTTTTACTCCAGCACATTTCCAGTTTGCAAGAAACTACATTTAGGAGCTTTCCCCCAGTGCATTGCTATTAAAAAATCAATGCAAAATCCCAGCTATTTTGTGTGTAGTGACCACTTCCAGCAGCCCCCTGGCACAGTGATGTTGTCACCAGGCATGAGCTGCCCAATTCATAATTATGGAGGACACAAACTGGTGGCAGAACTCTGGAAATTCACTTCCTACATAGATATTAGAGCAAATGTTTGGAGCCAAGCCCTGGTTTTGGTGATACTGTATTTTGAACCAGGCTTTTTTCTCCCTGTGGGGCCCCAGACTGCCAGAGCCCACCAAATGATATAGTCCAAGATATTAGATATTCATACAAGCCTCCTCTAAATCTGGGCTAAATGTGGACAGGGAGCTCTGCAGCTGCACCTGTACATGTGAAAACCTGATCCTGACTTAACAGCTACAACAGAGCCTGTAATTTATCTTTAAACACACCTTTTTTGGCTCTTAGGAGGCACTTCATCTCCATCTCTTCACCCTGGCTGTGTAAATCAAGGACACCTGGCCCGTCCTGCCTTTCCACAGTATCCCCCCTGAAAAACCCCACACCACTGAGCTGAGAAATACTGAAGCCTTCCAGATAGTGTTCCAGGGCGCTCTGAAAGGGCTGAATGTTCTTTACTAGAGGGAAAAAACCGAGACGTGGCAGACCCTGATACCTCCATCACACAACCCCTGGGGAAACTCTATCTACCTATGTTTTTGGAGGCCATGGGCAGCCAGGCTGCTCCTTCCAGCCATCAGAAGTTGGCCACCTTCTCCTCTAGCACTTATCTCCATCCGTCTTCTGGCACAATTTGGGGTGTACCCTTGAGCGACGGGTCACAGTGATTTGGAAAGACCATGGTCTGAGCTCTTTGTTTTCTCAAAGAGAAGAATTATCTGACTGAATGAGGATAAACCCCGAGCTGGCCTGAATTATTCCTGCCAGACAAACCCAGCAGAAACCTTCCTGATGGGCTCAGTAATACTTGGGGTGTGTCCCCTCCTCATTTCAAAATTACACCATTCCCAGTTTCCTGGATTTAACCAGGCCCAAAAGCGAAAGTAAGGGATCAAAATACCCTGAAATAAACTTCTAGGAAGGGTTTTCAGGTCTGGCTAAAACCACAAAGCTCTGGAAATTGCCGGAAGATGTCTGATCTTTTGAGATTTCCATCCCTACTTCCAGAGCGCTTAAGACCCTTCCAAGCTCTTCCCGGCTTATCCTCGTGGCACCTCAGAGCCACTGGACTTCTGCCCCATCCTTTAGAGAAAACCAAGAGCCTTTCGAGGAAGGAAACGTGGCCTGTCCTGCTGCAATCCCAGAGCTGCTCTGCTTCCAGAAAGGGATTTTTAATGCAATGGCAGAGAAGTTTTCGGGATGGATCCCTGCAGGGTAGCAAGCCCCTGGCTGCAGCGTCCCGTTGAGTAAGGTCTGGATAACTCCTTCCTCTGCCCAAGCCTTCTGTGGAGAGCTGGCTGGAGGCCCCTCTCCCTTGCCTTTGCTCTGACCAACCACCTAGAATAAAGGCTGCTAGTGAAATCCCAGACAGTAAACTGCAAGACGTGAAGGTGACAGAGATGTAAGGTGTCGATGGAGGTGAAGAGCTTTCTAGCAACCCAGGAGTGCCCTAAAGGAGGCTGTGTAATAAATGTCATCCAGCCAAAATTGCTCCCGCTGGAACAGCTCTGCTGGCTGCATAGGCCCCTGAAGAATTCATTTATCCCTGTAAACTAGGTATTTCCACCCTTAGCCTAGTTAGAGACCACCTTAAACTGTTCACCCTCTTCTTTTTCAGCTGCAGAGACCTTTCCTGAGCTTAAGTCAGATCTCTGACGAGCTCGGCAGGGGAGGTTTTCCCTGTGGGTTTCTTTGGGGTTTTAGATTTTGTTTCTCTTGCTGGAGGTGGGGATGCAGCAACAATCTGGGACTTGTGAGCAAAGCCACTACCTAGAAATCCTGGCCATGGCCAGAGAAAGGGCGGAGAGGCTGCTCCCACCAGGCTACGCACTCGATCAAGTCTGTGGCTGCCTCTTTTGCCTTCTCCAGCCTTCCCCATCAACTCCAGCCCTCCCTGGGCAGCCTGGACTGACACCAGTTGCCCATCAGAGGACTCATTCTGTCCCTATGCCATTAAAACCACCCTTGCACCTTACTCTCTTTAGAGTCCTCCTCATTTATACAGCACATGAACCTGTGTGTCCAGACCATGGGCACCACCAGCTCCAGCTGGGTCTATCTCCAAACAGATAAATACTGAGATCCAACTGGGCTCTGTCTAGCCCTTTTTATTAACAAAACCAACTGCTTTGAAGGTGTGGGGTTATGTGAAGGAGCAGTGTCCTTCCAACCTACAACACAGCTGCCTACTGCACAGAAAGCATCTCCAGCCATAGTCCAGGAGAGCGAATCTCCCCGTGCTGCAGAGCTGGGGGCTGCCAGAGCGCACGTCAGGTCTCATATTATCCATCTGCTCCAGTAAAGGCTGAGCTGAAATATTAATTAGGAGATCTGATCCCTTCTCACCAGAAACAATCTGGATTTTATAGCTCAGCCAGAGGCCAGCGAGGCAGACAAAGCTCTGGGATACATCCTTTGCTGCTGGTTAACAGCTTTCAAGGAAACAACCAACTTGGGGGGAGGACACGGACTGTAAAACACGTGGACATCTGGTCTGGTTTGTCCACCCCTTCATCTCCCCCATCCTCAACCCCCACCTCCTAAGTGCATGTTCAGAACAGAGAGAGACGACTCCTCTAACATAAACAGCTATAATATGGCAATAAAGATTAATGAGTAAAACTTGCCATTTTATGTATAATCCGCGGGGATTTACAATCATTAATCTTTATTAGTGTGTAATAACTGTTTAGACATTAAGGACAGATTCTCAGCTGGACAAAACTGGCCTTATTCCAGCCAAGCCAATGGAGCAATGCCAGTTTACACCCTCCCTGACCCCAGCTCTAAATGAGACCCATCCCCATCTGCAGCCATCGGATCACTGACGGTATTTCCCCAACAGCAGGGGCAGAGCAGTGAAGGCAACTATTTGTCTTTCTCTGCATCTGAGAAAGAGAGCTGCATGTGTCCAGGAAGCTCAACAATAGACATGTCAATAAACATGAGGAAATTCAATGAAAAAGCAACAGCAACAAAAGGAACCCCAAGGAGCAGGGAAGTGGATGATTTTTGAGGCAAGACTATAAGATCTGGTTTGGCAGGAGCGTAACTAAGAGGGATGTAGCAATCTTTGGCATGTGGAAGAGTGAAAGCACCAAGACGGGCTCCCAGAGTTCCTCTAAGAGGAACAAGATGGAAGGGAGAAAAAAAGAAAGAGCAGCTTGGCCAGCTTTTCTAAGAGAGGAGTTTGGGGTTTGTTTTTAATAAAAAAGAGGTCTATTAAACAAGGGAGCTGGTGGAAACCTTGTCTGAACTACATCAGACCAGCCACTAATGCAATGCTGCGTTGACCGAGCAGGATTTCCTCTTCCAAAATGTCTAGGAAAGAAGGGAAATATGCAGATATGTAGATGGAGAAAGGCCCAGCTAAGGCTGTGCCTGCCATCAGCTCCTCTGCACGGGTGAAGGACCTGGCAGCCCCTTTCCACCAAGAGAAGGTGCAGCTCACACTGACCCAATGGTCACAGCCACCTCCCTCTGCACCAGCTGAAGAACTGGGAGCTCAACTGTGCATCTTTTTTAGAGCTTTCTGTAAGTAGTGACCCAAGTGCTTTCAACATCATACAGGAGAGGGCAGCTGCCTCCAGAAATGGTGTTCCCACCTCTTTGTCCAGCCTCCTTCCTCACCAGTAATCCTGATAAGAGCCAGGAGACATGCAGAAATACAGTACATGGATATCTGTGTAGAGTTTTGTACACCTGGAAAAGCTCCAGGAAAGGTGGGTGTCTCACCCACTGCAGCAGCACAAACCTGGTGTTTAAAAATAGTGTCTGGCAAATGCCCTCCAACTCCTTTCTCAGGTTTAAGGGACCTGTGGGCTCTTGGGGACCCAGAAAACAGCTTTCCTGCCAGTGACACTTCAAGAGCTCTCAAGGTCTCAAGCATCCAGGAGGTTGCAGGAACACCAAGAATAGTTTGGTGGAGTGAAAAAGAGGATGAATATCATGCCCTGGTGGGCTCTGCATCTTCCATGCAGCCCAGTAACCACAGCCTTGGTGTGGAGGTGGGACCCTCCCTGCCTTGCAAAGGGCTCATGGTGCTGGAATTTGCCCAGGTCCCAGCTCAGTGCTGAGCTCCCAGCAGCTTTTCTCTTCTTTCTGGTTTGTTTCAGGTTTGTGGCATGAGACCTGCCTCTTTTGCAGCTTAAAAACCCCAGGTCAAGACAATCTACCAACCATCCTGTGCTGTCTGAAAACAGGAGAGCTTTCTGAAGAACAATTTAAGCCCCAGCACCTTGGCTGTTCAGGGGGCATGGCTGTTGAGAAGGGCTTCCCAGCCCAGAAACCTGCTACAGCCAAGTTCTGAGCCCTGACCCAAGGCTTTTCATCTTCACAGAGGTTACGATCAAATGAAAGAGAAAAAAAGTCTGATTTCCATCCTGTAGCCCAGCATGTTCTCAGAGCTTTTAAGCACACAGGAGTCCCTGGCTCTCCTCCCTGCACCGAGGCCACCAGCTCAAGCTTCTCTCTAAGAAAAGCCTGGGTCAGGCCAAGCTTTGTGTCCACACATGCCATGAGGGATGGACAACCAGCCAGCCTCTGCATTTCTCTCCTGCCACAACCACCTTCCACAGTGGTGATCCCTGGGACCACTGTTCTCATCCACTCTGGTCACACGGCTTCACACTCACTCTGGGCTGACGCAAATGACTTTTAAAGGAACAAAGTCACGGAGGACCAGGAGGGAAGTGATTTGTTGCATGCCCTATTGTAATGTCATTAAAACAAAGGGATTAGGCAGCCCAAGCACTGTGAGAGCAAGAAGCATAAAGGAAAGCACTCAGCATGTAGTGTCGAGGCATGTAGGAATCATTTTAGAGGGTTACTAGCTGCAGACAACACTGACATTAATTTTTCTATTGGAAAACGCTGGTGACATTAATATCTGCTATTAATACTGAACCTTGACAGTATCTCATAAATTCAACCTGTCAATTACAATGGCACTGAAACAAAGGTGCCGTGAGGTCAAGGAGATGCGGTGTCCAAATGAGACTTATACTCCAGGAGAAAAGCAGTGAAAACAATCTTGAACAAAAGCATCAGATCCATATGTAGGAAAACCAAAGGGTGGTTTTAAATGTCATGTTTTTCAGAGCGAGAATTGATGCTGGAACCAAGTCTATAAACTGGCTGGCTGGACTTTTAGCTGCAGCTGAGGACAATCAATCAAAAGAGCTTCTGCGACTCTGAGAAAGTGAGAGAGAGAGAAAACACACACACACACACACCACGGAATATGAGAGGGCAGATTATGAGCCATGTGAGGCCTCTGAAAATTACACTGTGAAGTAAAACATCCTTGTGTTTCACCCGCCACAAAATGTAACCTGAAAGGTTCCCCTCCACACAAATATGGAGCTTATCGTTAAGCCCAAGGGCTGGGCAGGCTCGTGAAAGGCTGAGGAAGAGGAGCCCCCTCCCCAAAGTCTGCAGCAAGGAAACCCCTGCACCCCAATTCCTGTGAGCCCTCCTCAGCCCACCCTGCTCTGCAACTGAGGGCACGAGGATCAAGAAGTCCTCACGAGCAATGCTCCTCTAACTCCTTCAGTGCTGGCCCCAGGGCAGAGCTGCACTATTGGAGGGTTCACAGCCACCTCTTTTGGCACTGCCAGCCATGGCCATGGTGGGGACAGTGGCAGCCCAGGCACTGGTGGTGTCTACGTGCACCTCTTCATGATTAGCATGTCCCTAACACAAGAGGTACCACCATTTGGGAACCCCTGCTCCAAATACTGCCCTTCCCATCAGCCCTTCCAAGGGGTTGCTCCCCAGACAGATGCTCAGACAAGTCCAGAAGCTCAACCTGCACCAACTGAGACTGGAGGCATCAAACTGGGAGAGAAAGGGCTGAGTTACAACTTAAGTACTGCAGAGCAAGGCATGCTTCTAGTTGGGATTTGACCCTGAGGGTCTGAGCTGAAGCTATGGATGGGGAAGGGCAGCATGTGGAGGGGCACGAGGCACATGTGCATGTTTCAGTGCAGCCACACACATGGACACTCTCCTTCATAGGAGAGAAGGAGCCACAGGCAAAGAAGGCAAAGGACCTCACAGCCAAGCAAGGCAGCTCTGCAGGTTTGTCTCAGTCAAACCAGCATCAATCCAGAGCCAGTGGCCTTGCCCCAGACTCTACATGGTCCCCCCTTTCTCTAGACAGTCACCATGTCACCTCAAAGCAGCGTGATCTGCCACCTTCCCCTCCCACCCCGACAGGCTCTGCACTCCTGCCCTTGGCTAGTGGGTCTTCTCTGAGGACCCAGCCAACGAGCTCCTGGTAGGGGTGGGCTGGTTTCCCTGCATTGTTTCCCAGCTCTTCTGGAGGACACCTGCAGCCCATGGTGGAGCCCAGCGCTCCTGGCTGCCTGCAGCATCCCGAGCAGAGCCCAGGCCACATGCCAGCAAAGGCTAAGCACAGAGGGATTGCTGAGAGCCCTGGAAACTCATGCTGAGACATCCCATTTTTCACACATGTCGTGCTATGCATACTCTCATCCTTTCCCATCTGGAGAAGGAGAGAGGATTGCCCTTTCAGGCCCAAAGCAGCTCATCCCCAGCCCAGGGGAGCCCCAGGCGCTGCAACGCTGCTGGGCTTGTGGGCACGGGGGGGACTGACCTGTGCAGCCTCCTCCTGCTCTTTGTGCAACTTATCTAACAACCTATTTCCCTCTGGGGCTTCTGTCCCAGACACTATTCCAGCACCTTTCCACTCCAGACCTCATCACCCACCCGCTATAGCAGAGTGAGTTGGTGGGACATAGGGCAGGGGCTTTCCTGGGGCAGGAGGTTGGCCAGGACATGCTGGCCAGACTCGGAGCGTGGTGTCTGGAGAAGAGGTGACCTCATGGGACACTGGGACCTCCTTCCCTTACAGTGATGCTGCAAAAGCAGCTGGAGGAGCTGAGCCGAGACCCTTGTTTCTAAATTCTTTTTACGATGCACATTAAATATTTTCCACGCCACAGACACTTCTCCTCTTCTTTCTCTTCTCCTTTGACACCTTCTCCCCAGCAAAGCCCTACAGCTATTGCCTGCTGTGGCCTCATTTAGCATCATCATCGTCACCACGCACTCATCCTCATATAAAACAGGAATCTATTCCATCAAGCACTTAACATAAATATTAAAATAATGGAAGGGGACAAAATATAAATCTACATACAACTTCATGACTACCATAGCACCTATTACCATGACAAAGCAAATTCTGGTTCAGGGGGAAGGGGAAGGGGATGAGGAGAAAGTTAGGAAGGGGGACTTCGACTGTCATTAAATATGTAAATCACTCTTTTCAATTGTTTTTTTTGTTGTTTCGTTTTTTTGTTTTAAGGTTACCAACCTCCTTAAAATTCATTTCACTAACCAGCTCATTCTATGTCACTATGGATACCAAAGAACCCTTTAAAAAAACTCGGGCGAGGCGGGGGTTTCTCAGCATCAAAACAAAACAAAACAAAACACGGCGACTTTTCTGTTGGTGCTTCCATGACAAGTCCTGCCACGCGCCCCTCCCCTGCACCCACCAGTCCACAGAAGGGCAATTCATTTACAAGTCCAGTTCTCAGTCTCCCAGGATGAGTTTGACAAAAGAGGCCACGTCTGTCTCTTTGGATTCGTGCAGGGTGAAGAAAGGATGTTGCTGGGAAAGAAAAGAGAGAGAAAAATAGAGAAGTTTATTATTCACAGCGCTGACGACCAAACCTAAAACCTTTTCAGACAAACTTCCAGACAGTGAGAAAAAAAAAAGGTTTTGTCGTTGGCATCACAATATTGAGCTTTCCATGTTTGGCAGCTGAGGCAAGTGGAGGAGACTGAAGGGCCAACTCGTGAAGGCTGCAGATCTGTGCTGCCCTCCTGGACTCCCTCTAAACCCTGGGCTGCTCTCAAAGCAAGGAAAAGTATTAAAAGCCACTCTCTCCATCTCTAGCACATCTTGCTGGCTCACAACTCCGTGGTGCTCCTCCTGAGATGGTGGTTACCCCACCCCACCATGCACCAGCTCCAACGGGAGCAAGGCAAACCTTGCAGGAAGGCTGGCTGCAGTGGGTTCTCCCTCCCCTTCCTTCTTTATCTGTGTATTTACCCTCTGGTGACTTCTGAGCCTCATTTCTTCCCTGCAATTGCTCATCTTGGCAGCAGGAGATGGCTACTTTAGCCCTAACCACCACAAAGAGGAAAGCCATCCCGGCTGGAAAGCCATCCGCAGCTGGATGTTTAACTACTTCATCGTGACCAACATGGGAAGACATCCTGCCAGAAAATCTTGCCTACATTTCAGCACAAACGGAAAAATATGTGTCAAGAGAGAAAACCCACAACCGAATGGCCCCTGACAGCAACAGCAAAGCCCCTCCTGCTAGAGCCAGCGACTGTTTGCTACCAGGGGCTGTGAAACATCAGCTGAGATCAGCCAACTCCACCTGAAATCCCCCAAACACTGTTTGACACCCACTGTCCTGGCAGTTCATAGAGTCATAGAATGGTCTGGGTTGGAAGGGACCTTAAATAGCATCTAGTTCCAACCCCCCTGCCATGGGCAGAGACACCTCCCACTAGCCCAGGTTGCTCAAAGCCCCATCCAACCTGGCCTTGAACACATCTACAACCTCCCTGGGCAACCCGAGTCACTGTCTCACCAGCCTCATAATGAAAAAGTTCTTCCTAATTTCTAATCTAAATCTTCCCTCTTCCAGCTTAAAGCCACTACCCCTCATGCTATTACTACAAGCCCTCATGAAAAATCCCTCCCCAGCTTTCTTGTGGGCCCCTTCCAGATACTGGAAGGTCACAAGAAGATCTCCCTGGAGTTTTCTCTTCTCCAGGCTGGACAACCTCAACTCTCTCAGCCTGGCCTTGTAGGAGAGGTGCTCCAGTCCTCTTATCATCTTCGTGGTCCTCCTCTGGACCTGCTCCAACAGGCCTATGTCCCTCTTGTACTGGGCATTCCAGAGCTGGATGCAGTGCTCTCATTAATTATTTTTACTCATACAGAGGGTGTCAGAGAGAAGCAAAAGGCAGCTGAGGCCCTGCGGGACTCACAGGTGACCTCTGCTCTGTGCAACATGCTGTTGAGCTTCCCAAACACAGGCTGAGGGGAGCCTGGTTTGATCCCTCACCCTCTCATTTCAAGCCAGATGTTTAAAGACAATTTGGGGCTTCCAGGGTTTTTCAAAGCTGCCCCTCACCTTGGCTATTTCAATGGTCATTTATGGCCAAAGCAGAGGGAGAGGAGCAAAGAAAAGAGACTTTCCAAGGTGGGCTTGGGTGGGAAGTTATTCAGTGACTAAAAAGAGGCAGCTCTGAGCAGCCGGGAAGCGACCCAAAGACACAGCAGCAAGGAAGAGGAAGCACAATTATGTGGGAAACAGAGCTGAGATGGGCTGAGGCAAGGATCCAGACTTAATTCAAGGTCTCCCTGGGTCAGACAGTCACGGGAACCAAAGTGTCCTGAATAACTCTTGGAGAGATGGCACCAATTGCCTGCGGTGTTATTATCCCAGCGTGATGCCACCGCTTACACAGCCCAGCTAACTCGCACCCAAAGCAGAGCTACCACAGCCTGGAAGGACCCACAAGGGTGAACATGGGCAGCAGTGGTGGCCTCCAGCCCTGTCTCCCAGTGAACCCAACCCCACTGCAATGACCGAGCCTGGTTAGAACGCAAACCACCCCATGCCAGGTAGCATGTGCTCCATGTGCCGACCACCAGTCCTGCAGTAGTTTCACGCTCCACTTCACCTGGGGAAGTGGGTTTTAAAATGAAATTAAGCATCCGCATCACTTTTCCTGATGCTCAAGATAGCACAGAGTCACATTTTCCATGAGAAACCTCAATCCCACAGGAAAGCAAGGGAGCAGCCTTGGTCTACATGACAAGTCCAATCCAGTACCGCAACTTAATGCCGTAAGAGAGAGAGAAGGGAGAAAAAAAAAGCCAACAAAACAGCAACCCCTCAACCACAGGACCTCACAACATTCATGTCAGCCATAAAATACCACAGCATTGAGATACTCTGGAGAGGGGATCCAAGAACCTAATTCAATAGAAATGCACTCACTTGCCAATGGGTATTAAAGCTGCAACAGACGGAGCTGCTCAGGGTGAACCTTTTTGATAAAAGGCCATTTGGCAAAGTCCAGAAATTTGCTTAAAATATATATGTGTATTTATTCAATAATAATAATTTTTTTTAAGAAAAAAAAGAAGCACCATAAACCTCGGGCCTCCCTTTGTTTGGAACCAGCATTTGGGCAAAGTGCGTGTAAATCCAATCTGTGTAGAGTCTAATTGCATTACAGGACCCAGCAAGGAAGGCCACAGGAATTATTCTTTGCCTACAACTCATGTTCAAAGGTACATGGATTTCCAGCATGCCTTGGAGCTAGGGAGCACCTTAAACCCTGACACCTTCACAGGCTGACCCCCTGGATGGCACAACACGTGTCCTACAAGTTATGTAGGTGACACGTCCTACAAGGGCCAGGAGGCACCAATGTCTGAGGAAATTCTGCAGCAGTTTCCACCCTTAACCCAGAAGATCTTGCCAGTGGCACTGGACAGGGGTGGGCATGTAGGAACAGGCAAGGATTTGGGTGAGGATCTTCAGAAGTTAGGCACCTTCCTGCCTTTAGCAAGCTGTGGATCAGGTGAGAGAAAAAAAGGGAGTGGATGCTTACGAGAGTGAAACATTGGCTTCCAAAGCTCTCCTGCTTTTTCCCAGCTATTAGGATATATATATCAGGATCAACACCAGAAAGTCAGGAGAAAGAGAGGCCATGAAGCCCTAGCAGAAAAATCTCACCATAGACCTTATTCTTGCCAGCTCCAGAGCTCTGGCTGGGTGTACACCAGTGTCTGCACTACTGGGAGTTCATCAGCAGTGAAGAGCATCTGACCTCAGAGCCCTTCCTTGCTTTGCATTTCCCCCCTCGTCAGCCTTTATCAGCATTTTCTTCCTTAGTGATTCCTCTGCCCTAGACGTGCCCACAGCAAAGAGTCTCTGAGCAGCAGATGAAATTCAATAACCGGAATGATTAGTCACAGACTCATCCCTGTCCCGAACATCCAGGAATTACCCTGTCCAAAAGTCTCGTCTCCAAGGCACCATGATAACACAACCTAGCAGGACCCTCAGCTCCTGCAGCCCATGTGGAGCATCCGTTTCATTCAGCTGCTTGAAGCCACCACATAAACCCAAGACAAGGATTTTATCCTCACTAACTAGCTCTTCACAGCTTCCTTCTCCTCCCTTAGTAAATTTAACTGCTTCTACATCTTTTCCTCCCAATAGCACAAGAACGACCTTTCAAAGAGCATCTCTGATCTGCAGCCTCCCTCCCAAGACCCTGAAGTGCCACGATTCTCACATCTGGTATGAAAAAGGAGATGCTAAGTATCCCAAATCATCACCTATTGGGAACCCTCTGCTCAGCATCTCTTTGTAACCCATCTCAGCTCTGAACCAAGCTCTGAACTGCTTAGTGCAGGCACACTCACCATAAGCTCTGGGTATGTTGGCCGCTCTTTGGAATTCTTCTTCAAGCTTTAATGACAAAAAAAAAAAAAAGGAAGAAAAAAATTACAAGTTACATTCTGTGTGCAATTTAAGCAAGGCCATACAATTATACTGGGACAAAAGCAAGGCTTCAAGTCCCTGTAGAATGAGTTCATAGAATCATAGAATGTTTGAGGCTGGAATGGACCTCTAGAGGTCATCTGGTCCAACCTCCCTACACCAGCAGGGACATCTCTACCTAGGGCAGGCTGCTCAGAGCCCCAGCAAGCCTGACCTTGAAGGACTCCAGGGATGGGGCCTCCACCCCCTCTCTGGGCAGCCCATTCCACTGATCTATCACCCTCATGTTAAAGAAGTTTTGTCTAATATCCAGTCTAAATCTCTCCTTTCCTAGCTTCAAACCATCCCCCCTTGTCCTATCATTACAAACCCTTTTGAATAGACCTTTCCCCACCTTTACGCAGGTCCCCTTCAGATACTGGAAGTATCTGTAGTAGCAGTAGCAGCAGTAGTAGTAGTAGTAGTAGTAGTAGTTGTTCAACTACTCATTCATATGTTTATCAGTGTTGGCCTTGAGGAGGCTACAGGCAGCACAGCTGGCACCCAGTGCTGGGCACACACCAGTGCAGGGAGATCCATCAGGATCAAACAAGACATCTGGAAACACCACATATAGTGAAGACCCTGGGGGCCAGATATAATTGGGTTTTGGGTACTCTCCATCGAGGCAGCGACTCAGGGAATGGACACAGCCTCCAAGCCCTGACTGGGAGCAGTGACCGAGTGGCTCTGAAGCACGTGTACAACTATTTGTTTATCACCACACTGTTATCAGCAGGGACGGTTACATGGGACATCCTTTTTTTTCTCTTCTCCTACAACAGATGGCTCTGGAGGGTTGTAGCTGGGAGTTATTTTGGTTTCCCTCCAGCAGAAAATAGCTTTTAAAAGACAGGACGTAATCTCTACTCACTTCCTGACAGTGTATTTAGGGGAAAGACACTTGGAGCAACTTGAAAAGATCTTCACACACGTACACGTCGGTGGCGGGGAAAAGGTGTCACACTGAGCCAAACAAAAGTGAGAACCTCGGCGGTGATAAGTCGCTCCTCTGCTGGGATTTGCTGGAGCCCAGAGGAAGCAGAGGACACACACTGAATAGATATTTCCTGCTTGCTGTGTGGAGCAGCCTCATGTCCATGTTGTGAATGAACAGAGGAACCTCGGGCCGATACGTGCCAATATTGCTGGACTGGAGGTACGGGATGTGTCACATCCTCTGGGCTCCAAAGCAGCCCGAGCTAAGTTAAGGTGAACTTGAAGGTTATGTGTGTCCAGAGGCAGGAATTGGGGATAATTCAGACTCTCTACAAACAAAAATCCTTATTCCCAGGTTACTAATACCAGGAAATCTGGTGACAAGTTACTGAAATCAATGTAACTCTTCAGGAATAATGAGCCGTATTTGGATCTGGTCCTGACTCAGACATCCCAGGAACTTCCCTGCAGTGGCTACAGGTAATGAGACTTTTGCTGCTCCAGGCAGCAGATGCCGTGACTCTCTCTGTGTGACCTCTTGAATTTGAGATGGGCCTAAGCCAGGCCAGTCTTGATACACTCGCTGAGTTGATGTGACCTGGCTCAGTGTCAGAAGAAATTCTCAGACTCCAACAACACGAAACTGGTGCAATCTGCAGCTAAAATGCACTTTTCTGAGCCCGTGCTCAACTGGCTTTGAGGGATCTCCAGTGACCCTGGAGAGCAGGGCTTGCAAAGAGAGGAACCACCACATGCTCCCCAAAGCACGAGCTTTCTAGACACGATTGCTGCTCATTGGGATCATTCTTCTCACTGCAACCACCCTGAATAGCTGTGGGTATCTCACTCCTAAACCAGCCCACAGCTAGAGCTGCAAGACACTGTGCAAAAGCAAAATATTCCGTGGGGAATAACAGCCTGTGCCTGGCACAAACAGCTCTGCAACAACAAGCAGTGAGCCAGAAGCATGGGGAAGAGGCAGCTGGTCCAAAATCTCAACGTGGGCCTTGCAAAAAGGGTGGGCATCTTGCGAGAGGGTTTTTCCAAGCCAGCTCCCACCTCTGACAGACACAGAGCAGCGTGGGCACAGGCAGGTATTCCCCAGCGTGGGTGGGCACAGGGGTGTGCAGCTGAATCACAGGGACCTCCAGAACGGGTCTGAACATGACTCTGAAGAACCTGAGGGTCGGTACTTCAAGTCCCTGGGGCAAGAGTGGCTGATAATCCCCTTGCTGGGTCACAGCAGAGCCAGCCGGGCTCCGAGCCCTGACGCTGGCAGCTCGGGAGCAGTCTCACATTGCTGTATTTGTGGCTCTGCCGTCCTCTCTTGGCTACCACGCAAACCCCACCACCCACCTGCCAACTTGGCAAGCGCCGGGTGGCACCGCAGCGCCTGCAAAACACAAACGCCTCCCCGGCGGTTTCCAGGGAAGCTGGAGGAGCAGCAGCCGGGAGCTGCGGGGCCGCTGCCAGCTCCCTTTGAACCATACGGCGAGGGCAGCTGTGAGCCTCCCCGGGTGCTGGGACAGCCTCTGCTTCCATGCAACCTCCAGACAGCCCCGCATCTGCTCCAGCCCTTTTCCTACGCCACGGCCAAGCCCTTCCCGCTGCTTCCAGCTCCCAGTCCCGGGGAAAGCAGCCGGAGAAAGGCCCCGGGAGCGGGATGGCTGCAGGCAGGGGCCATGGTGGGGTGAGCTCTGTGCCACCGCTGCCCTCAGAGCTGTGTCACCCCGGAGTGGGAGGCAGGAGGATGCAGCCATGTCATGTCCTGCTCCCCTGCCTGTCCCCGACTTGAGGGGTCCTGTGGACCTGCCTGCTCGCACTTGCTTGTGCTGCCAGCCTGGCTACAGACACCCTTCCCAATCTGATTGGGAAAGTCTCCTAAATCCCTTCCTCCTGCCTGTCCTCACAAGCCTGCTCCTCATTACCTCAGTAAGGGGAAGACCCCCACAGCCACCATCACTGATGCTCTGGCAAAGGGCACACGTTGTTTGCACAGTGCCAGGCTCCATCATGGCTCAGGGAGGGCATCAAGGATTGTCCCGTCCCCCAGGATGATGTTTTGTTCAAAAATTTGGGTTGTACCCCAGAGAGATGCGCATGGGGACACGGATGGGGGAGGCTGCCAGTGCCTGCCCTCCTCAGCCTCCTCACAGCATGGTGGAGATGAGCAGGGCCAGGGTGAGTGAAGCCAAGAGGATGTTTTACCATTGCGAGGTAAAATCGACGAACTCCGCCGAGAACTTCTCTGCCGGGAGCTGCGGCGACGGCTCCTCCACCACCTGCTTGAGCTGCTGGAAGGGGGTCCCCCAGGAGTCGTAGGGAAAGCGCAGGATGGCCAGCTCGATCTGGGGAGACAGAGCCCACACCTCAGGCACCAGAGGTGGACATGTCACAGCTCACCCTCCTGCCCCACAGATTCCCCTTTCTCACATATTTTTTACAAATATGTGACATAGAATCATAGAATGATTTGGGTGGGAAGGGACCTTTAAAGTTCACCTGGTCCAACCCCCCTGAGGGAGCAGGGACATCTGCAACTAGAGCAGGTTGCTCAGAGCCCTGGCCAACCTCACCTGCATCCCCATCCAGGGATGGGGCAGCAACCACCTCTCTGGGCAACCTGGGACAGGCTCTCACCACCCTCAGCATCAACAATTTCTCCCTTCTCTCTAGTCTAAATCCCCCTCTTTTAGTTTAAAACCATCACCCCTTGTCCTGCCCCAAGACACCCTGCAAAAAAGTCTGTCCCCATCTTTCTTTTAGCCTCCTTTAAGTACTGAAAAGCCACCAGAAGGTCTCCCTGCAGCCTTTTCTTCTGCAGGCTGAACAAGCCCAACTCTCCCAGCCTGTCCTCCCAGCAGAGGGGTTCCAGTCCTCCCATCACTGCTGGCCCCAGCACTGCAGGGGGCTCTCCCCAGAGCAGAGCAGAGGGACAGGATCCCCTCCCTCACCCTGCTGCCATTTCCTCACCCCACCTGGCCACAACATCTCCCTTAACCTCCCCCAGCAGTGAGAAAGGCCTGAGGAGCCCCATCAGTCTCCATATTCAATCCCCCATCGCCCTCGTGTTAGACGTTGCTTGGGAAAGGTTCGAAGTTACAAAACAACCCCCACGTTGCAAGGGGGTAACTGTGCTATAAAATAACTCTGTGAGCAGATGGATTCCCCGTAAACACTGCGTGGGAGACACCACCCATCCCTCCTCTGCTGAGGGGGACTTTGCTGAGTGCTGGGAGTATTTTTTCATGCTTGAAACCCAACCTGCTCCAAGGCGACAGACGCGCGGTGCTGGCCGCCCTCTCGCCTTAGCCCATGCTGCCATCTCCCGGCAGCCCGTGGCCACCACAGCAGGGCTGGCCCCACCAGAACGACATCCCCAAACCACGTCCAAAGACAGCAAGGAGATGACAAAACCATCTCCATCCTCCTTCCCTTCGACCCTGCGCTGTGCTCCCAGAGCTGCTGTCCCACCCCGCCACCTTCCCAGGGAAATGGTGCCACCCGTGTCATAGATATGGGGAGGAAAATGAATTAAGGAGCAACACTCAACCCTCCTGGCATCAGTGCCACCCTACCATCGTGATGCCCAGGCTCCAGATATCAGATTTGACGCTGTACCCCTTCTGGTTCAGCTCCGGGTTAATCCTTTCAGGCTGTGAACAGAGAAAAGGTGGTTGAGGAACAGGGATGGCCACGGTGCAATGTCCACATCCAGGACTCATCAACCTCAGACAGGTCCTCTTAGCTCCCTTGGTTGTCACGAGGCCAGATCTGGTCCCATATACTTGCCAGTAAGGGCAGGTAGTGAAATGGGTCATCAGAAGCAGATGGTACCCACACCAGGGACTGGGGTGGTGGAGCTGAACTGGCACATCTGGCACACAAGGGGTTCTCCAGGATGGTTTTCACCCTGTGCAATTTCACAGTGAGCAAATCCTGAGCTCCTGAAAGGAACCTGAGGGACCCAACCCCTGGGGCCTATTTTTCCACCCAGATGGAAAAGTCCTATTGTCCCCACAGGGGAAATAGGAAAAATGCAACATGTAGTAACTACAGAACCTTCCCCAAGGTCACAGGGAGGTGATAAGGCAGCAGAAGATCTGATCTGACCCCTCTCTGCTCCTTCACAAGCAATATCAAGGGTATGTCTTCCAAGAGGAGTCCCCAGGACACATGCCAGAGGCTGATCCTTCCCCCTCTATGCTGACCCAATGCCCAGGCTCATGTTCCTCTGGCTGTCCCTCAGCAGCTCCTCCACAGCTCCACTTACAGCCATGTAGGGTTTGCATCCTGCGTCCATGGTTTTAGCAACCGAGTCCACGAGGTATCCACTAATGCCAAAATCACACATTTTCACCTGCCCCTGCGTATTGATCAACACGTTAGAGGGCTTTACATCTGCAAGAAGGAACACATACCACAGTCACTGTCATGCCAAGCCAAAAAAAGCTAAAGAGCTAGCAACAGAGCTTCCTATCAGCAGAGGGCACCAAAGGTGCCCACACAAACCCCTGTGCTATGAGCAGGGCTGGCTGCAGACACTGTAAATTCAGGTAACTGCCTCATGGGCTTGTCACATGCCCTGCAAGTGTCCCTGACTCCTCTCTTTGATTTTTGGGGGGGTTAGAGGTAACCCTGCACGTAGCCATGGTATCCCACCATGCAGAGGAACAGTTCAGCAGGGCTGGAGGCATCTCCAGAGGATGTCTGGAGCTCTGGCAAGCCCCCAGTTGGAGCTGGTCTCATGCCAGCAAAAGGCAAAAGCCCTGGGGAAAGGATGAGGGGTGGGCAGGGAAAAGTGAGGAGGAGCAGGGGAAGGAGGGTGCAGTAAACCAAGGCAAGGATTTCAGAGATGGCCTCTAATTTTAAGGATACCAAGCTTTAAGGCAATGTGAGCAGCAGCAGGTGTGTGGGTGCTCCACACCTCATGGAAAGCAGGCCAGTGTCTCATCTATTTATTACTGCCAGATTTATCTGCTTCCCATCCCAATCCTCGGTGCATTCACACTTGCACCACGCTCAGAAATGCCATTAAAATCTGATCAGAAGGGGAAATTAAGGCCCAGAAGGAAGCTGGTAGGGGATACCCAGGAGAGCTTGGTGGTGCTTCCCTGCACAGCAGGAATTTGCTCCTTGAGAGGCTAATCCCAGATGAAATCTCCTCACAGGCTGCCCTCTTGTCTCTTATCCCAGCACTGACCCTCAAAAAAGGAGTAATTCTTGCCCTGTTGCCACCCAGAAATAAGAGGTCTCTTCTGCAAGAAGTCCTCTGTCTGATGTGATGAACTATTAAATACAAGAGCTGAAACACCATCCCAAGGAGGCCAGAAGCTGCTTTTGAATCCTGCTTATTAGCATTGAGTGGTTTAGTTCGTTAACATCCCCTCTCTAATCAGCAGTTTGCAATCAAAAGCTTCAGGTATCTAAGATCCTCACCCATCTGTTACTACACTGAAACGAGGCGACTCTCAGTGGAAATCAAGCCAGTAAACAGAAATCCAGAAGCCAAGCAGCATTTTCCACCTACTGCCAATGACCCAGAAGGGAGAAACTCAAGCCCCAGCCACCTGCAGAAGGTACAAAATGTGGCTGCCTGCTGGAGCCAAACTGGCTTTGCTTCAGATGCTCCTTTCCCTGGCAGTCACACACTCCAGGGAGGGCTCCTTCCCCGTAACAAATTGAAAATGACCCTTTAAAAATAAAGGTGCCAAGAAGCAACACTGCAAATGTGTTTCTGTCTGTGCTCGTGGCATCTCTGAGATGCTCCCGAGGGGAAAGTGTCAGAGGAGTTTAAGGAGGGTATTTATGACTGCACTTGAGGCTGGTTTAGGCTCGGAGGAAGCTCCCAGGAGGGGATGAGGATGGTTAGATCACTGCAGGAGGCATCACGCTGGCGTGGAGACACCTCTCCCTGCATGTCAACATGGGGCCATCAAGCTAGGGGAGAAACCTTCACAAAGCCTGATCCAAAGCCCACCAAGGTCAGATGGAAAAACCTGTCTCAGTTTTGCAGGGTTGAAGCAGCCCATGGATTCAGACCATGCTTTAGGGACACAGCCCTTTCTCTGCCAGCACAACCAGGCTGGAGCTCGCTTCTCCTCCACCTTGAGGAAACACTGGGACCACCACACAGGTTTTAAAGAGTTGGTTTTGCTAGTCATGAGATGATGGGGAATTTCTTGGGTATTTTGGGAGCCCTGGGCCTGGCCACAAGGCCCTTGCAAGGCTGAGAGTGATGGCACAGGACAGAGAGACCCCAGCATGGTCCTGGCTGTGTGCCTGGCACTCACCTCTGTGGATCACGGAGAGCTTACTGTGTAGATGTTCTAGTGCTTTTACAATCTGGAACAACAAACAGAGAGAATCAGAGCTGGCAGCAGCATGACAATGACAAAATGCTACCTGGCTTCACCTGCCCCATCCTCATCAGATCTTCTAGGAGGGAAAGAACTACATCTCCCATAAGTTCTGTACCCTCACAGCAGCCCAGGGAGCTCCAGGACCCTAATGAGAAGGCAAAGGAGCTGCAGGGCTGTCCTCACATCTAATGTGTCACCTCTCAATTACATGCACAGGCATATTTGGGGTATTTATGCCTTATAAATAACATCATCTCACAGCAGATACTGGAAGCCAGCTAGGAACATTCACATGGACTGGCCTGTGGACCATGCTCTTCAAACACAGTAGGGAGACTGGGTCACGTGGGGCTTGGTTCAGAAGAGAAACACCCTCTCCCTCCCCTCCTCACCCTGCCACTACTCACAGAGACAGCTATTTTCCCTAGGATGTCCTCAGGAATCGTCAGGCCTTTGTCAATGACGTGTTTGTAGAACTTGTCCAGTGAGGTATCCATCAGCTCCATGCAGATCCACACGTCTCCCTGGAGGGTAAAGCAAGAAAGCATCTGCTCACTAGAATGAAGCATCTTTTCCTTTCCTTTCATGCACAAAGGTCTTCTAGGCACTTGTCTCTTGCTGGCCTGTTTGCCTCCTCCCTGTCTTTTAAAAGTCATCCAACAAAGCTGTACTGGCCTTTCTCCTTCCCTCCTCCCCAGCTGGAATGAAGTGCTCTCCACTACCATCTAGGGTGTATTTTCTGCTGTCTCTTCCCAAAGCAGAGTCCCAGTGATTTAGAGTCCTGAAAGCTATCAGGACTGAGGTTCCCCACATGCTCAGGCCATTGCAAGTGCTCAGCCAGGAAAAGTTCAGCTCTGCAGAGCTACCCTGAAAACTCTTCAATAAATCTTGCTCCTCAGAGCTTGCCACAATTTTCCTCCACGTGGCTTTCTCATTGTGAGTCAGGACAACATTAACACTAAAGGACCAGGCTGTGAGCTGGTTGTCCCCATCACCCAAACCCACCACCAAGCCCCAATGTCTCTGTGTCTCTTGCACATTGCTGGCTGCCCTTGGCTCCCCCTCACATGGGACCATGTCTCTCCTTGCTTGCCAAGAAATAACTGTACATGACAGATTAGGCCAGGATTAAGCAAATCCTGGCCATGTAAGCCAGGATTAAGCAAATCCATATTGTCTCAAGCCTCCATGTCTAGATGGAGATGAAACCCCTAGCACTTGAAGGAAGTCTGGGAGAGGATCCAGCCTCCCAGGGGCAGTGTGGCTGATCTCCAGCATGCCATACCTCTCGGAAAAGTGCCCCGTAAAAGGTGACAGTGAAGGGGCAATCTACTGTCCTCATGGAGATATCCAGATCCATCAATAACCTCTTCTGCTCCTGGCTGTTCACCGTGGCTCGGATCCGCTGGAAGACAAAGCATTTGAGTGTTAGCACCTCCAGACCACAGCCTTGACATCACACCTTTAATCTTTTATCACACCTCTTTGTGTTACTCTTTTATCACACCTCTTTGTGTCACCCTTTTGTCACATCTCTTTGTCACAGGCACATCACAAGCAGAGCACCCACAGTAGGAGCACCGAGAGAGAGCCGTGGTGGCTGATTCTTCTCACCTCAGCCCCCACTGCAGGTGATTTTGCTCTTCCCTGCAAACATCACCCTTCTTGCAACACCCAAAAGTCACTTGTGGCTTGGGAGAGGAGAAAGGAGCAGGAAATCAAATTCTAGGCTGACTTTTGGAGCTGCAGTGGAGATCTCTTTCCATCAGCAGACTTTGGTCACAAGAGAGGGCTCCAGCTCCGCAGCCAGAGCCCGTGTGCTCCCCATGGCTTTGGAAAATGGACATTTCCCAGTCTCACAAGGAAGAGACATGAAATATCAGGAAGCCCTCAGCTGAGAAGCACCACAAAGAGGCACAACCCAGCCCAACACAGGTCATATACATATTCCAGGCTCCTTGGTGAAGCCACTTGAGGTCAGTAATGCGATGGAATTAAAACAGTTTGCATATGCAAGTAATAGCTTGAATATTCCTGCCATACCCTCTTCAGATCTTCCATCATACTCAGAGAGGTCTCCTGCAGCTTGGTGAACACCAAAGCAAGCAGAGGCCCTGAGACACATCCCAGCATCCACAGCAAAGTCCATCCACAACTGAGGAGCTCAGAGTTTTCCTTCAGTTTGCTCATAACTTCCAGCTCTGCATCTTTTTCTTTTCCTTTTTCTTCTTCTGAGAGGAAACTTGAGCTAAATTTCAGCCGAGCAAAAATTGGTCCTTCCCAAAATACAGATTTTCCCATGACTATTTCCCTTATGAGTAAAAATGTTATAAAAACTTTTCATAATATTATCTACAAGCCTGTCATAAAGATCCCACTGCAGCAGACAACAGGTGAAAATCCCACCTAAATCTCCCTGCTCCCAAGAGACTAAAAAAGTCCAGGTTGAAGAAAATTACCCTCATGCAATTAAATCTACAGGACACTCTATAAAGTGTGCAGAGCCCTGAATCTGAGTGTACACGGACACTAGAAAAAAATCCATATATAACATAATATTTAGAAATGATGGCAAATGCCTTATAAAATCCTGGTGAAAACAGGAATATTGTAGACAAAGGTAACAATATATTTGCAGGAACCACAATTTTTAAAACACATATTTTTAAAACACTCCTTTTCTTGCTTAAATGGCCCAAATCTGCTTCGTCGATCTTTGGAAAGAAATAAACCTCAATTAAAGGCATGTGTCAGACAAAGAGGGATTAGAAACGTGCATCAATGAGAGGTTGGAGGGTGTCCACACACAAGGAGAAGACAGAAAGCACCTCGGGAGGCTCACTCTACCTTCACTGCCATGATCTGCCCGCTGGGCATGTGCCGCATCTTCTCCACCACCCCGTACGCACCTCGTCCCAGCTCAGAGATGGGCTCCAGGTCATCAGCTTTCACCTCAAAGTTCTGGGGGGGGAAAAAAAAACCCCAACAGTGTGAAGGTGGTCACTGCAAGAAGGTGAAATGACCCTAAAATTGGCCATCTGGTCTAATTGAAGATGTCCCTGCTCACCGCAGGGTGGTTGGACCAGATGAGCTCTAAAGGTCCCTTCCAACCCAAACCATTCTATGATTCTATGATAAAATGCAGCCCTGCTTGGAATATAAATTCCCCCTCCCTAACTGTGTTCATGAGGCTAGAAACCAAACCATGGTCCTCAGAGGCTTTCAGGAGGATTAACTCCATCCCTGGAGGTGTTCAAGACCAGGTTGGATGGGGCCTTGAGCAACCTGCTCTAGTGGGGAGGTGTCCCTGCCATGGCAGGGGGGTTGGAGCTACATGATCTTCAAGGTCACTTCCAACCCAAACCATTCTATGATTCTATAATTACTGTGCAGTAATTAGCAGAGCTCTGAAGAGGACAAGACTCATAATGGCACATGTTGAAGAGCATCCTCATCAAGGAGGGTGCAGGAAGGACCATTCCTTGGGTGGGATGCTCTCCCCACCAGCCGCCCACACCCAAGTGTCCTTCCCAAGGTACCTTTAGCTGCCAGTCCTTTGGGCTTCTCCATCCTCTAAGGACTGGGCTGGAAACCACCACAGCACCTCCTCCCCTAGGAACCACCTTCAGTCTTTCATTATTTTTTAATTTTCCTTCCATCCTGCTCCTCCCACAAACAATCATGGAAATACCTCCAGTTTTTTTAAGGCTTGTAGAAGCTCATTTCTCCAGAGCTGCAGATGGGCCCCAGACCAGCTGAGTACCCCCCATTCCCAGACCACAGAGGATTTATTCTGTCTAGCATTCAAGATCCCTTTCTCCTGGCCTCACACAAAGGATGACTTTGTTTGGAGCCCTCTCCTGCTCCTTTCTGCTGCCATATTGTGCAGGGATTTGGGGGTTTTTTTTTGCTTATTATTATTTTTGGATGTTTCCAATACTCCTTTGCTAGGAAAAGCAGCCATTCTGTTTGCTGAACCCAACAACCACATCAGTCAATCATCCTCCAGAAAGAAGAGGGTTAGAATGAGCTGATTCACAGCACTTAATCCCACACCAGTTTCTGCTGGCACAGCAGAAAAAAAAACCCCAACAACCTGCAGCTGAAATGTGCTGGCTGGGGCTGCCCCAGCCTGCAGGGCCCATACACTGTGGTACTGTGCAGAAAGGAGCCCTGACTAACATTTCTGTGTCCCAGCAGTGATTTAAGCACCTCTGACTGCCCGACACTGCTCCCACTGTTGGGCAGGACCCTCTCCAAAAAAGCACTTAAGGCTGCTCTTAAATTTAGCAGCAAAGTTGAAAGGGAGAGGAGGGAAAGTGGCTTTGCTGAGTGTGGAAAGGCTGGTGGAAGAGGGAGCACGTCCTAAAAGAGCAGAGCTGGATGAATCATAGAATGGTTTAGGCTGGAAGGGACCTCTAGAGGTCCATCTGGTCCAACCCCCCTACAATAAGCAGATACCTCCACACTGTGACTCACCACACTGTTAATCACAGAATGTATTGGGTGGGAAGAGACCTCCAAAGGTCATCTGGTCCAACCTCCCTACAATAAGCAGGGACATCTCTACCTAGGGCAGGCTGCTCAGAGCCCCATCAAGCCTGACCTTGAAGGACTCCAGGGATGGGGCCCCCAACCCTCTCTGGGCAGCCCATTCCACTGATCCATCACCCTCAGATTAAAGAACTTTTTTCTAACATCCAGCCTAAATCTCTCCTTTCCTAGCTTCAAACCATCACCCCTTGAAATAGGTAACAGCTCTATGGAACTGAGAGCCAGGGCACATGAGCCCTTCTGAGAGATTTATGGATCTGCATCCATAAAAAAGACTGAGCTCTGGGTTTTCCAAGTGTGTTTCTCTTTGCACCATCCCACACAGGCTCTGCCTCCATGCATGGAGCCTTCCTGGAGCTCCTGAGCTTCTCCTCATCCCTGGGACTGCAAGGGAGGAATTATTTTCCTGGAGCAGGTGCTCACAGGCATTTTGGTGCTGCCCCATTTTGCTCCAGAGGCATCTCACACTCCACATTCCAGCCCCTGCTCCATGCCAGGGAAAATACAAAATCCAAAATGAAAAAAAAGGGGGGGAAAAAAAAAAAGCATCCAAAGATAGACATTATAAACCCAAAAAGCATCCAAACACTATTATAAACCACTATTGGATTGGCATTTCACTTCATAAATTAACTGGCTCACACCATGGCCTATCTTTTGCACCTAATAAATTTATTGCCTGGTTTTTAAGTGTTTGTATAAATGCTGCTGGGCCATTCTCACCTATCAAAATAGCTGTCCTGGATTTTGGTTTTTTTTCTCTGCTATTTTTCTAGAACATCAGGTGGACTGTTTTGGAAGCTGTCAGAGGGATTTGCATCCAGGACAGGAAGATCTACCCTGTGCTAGAATCCTAATGAGAAGACCTTCAATATTAGCAAAGGGAAATACTTCAGATGAAGGCTTTAAATCAGCAAAGGGAGAGTAAAATCTGCTGTCAGCTTTGCTTTATAGTCGTCGTTTCCAGGGGATCAGCTGCACCTTATTGAGGCAATGAAAGAACTTCCAAGGTGGAAAACATGAAGGGGGATCCTGGTGTGATGGGATGCAAAAGGTGAGGGTTTGGGGGCATGTTCATCCAAGTGGTGACAAGCAGTTGGTCACTCTGCAGCTGGCCATGGGGCCATTGGTCCTACACCCTCAGCCCTTGCTGGAGAAGCACAGACACCAGATGGTGGTTGTCAGGGCTCACACAAGCCCCAGGGTGGCTCTTCCCATCAGCAACCACCTCCCATTTGATGCAATTTTTCATTAGTGTTTAATAATCTGCCCTTTCTCTTGGCTGAAATGAAGCAACCCCATGAGGAGCCTGCCTGGACAAGCAGCACCACAGCAGCCAGTCCAGGATGGTCACCTGTCCCCAGAGATCTTCTCCTCACCATAACTTACCTCCTCCCCAATAGAGATGCAGGCTTTGGAGTCCAGATCTCTGGGTGGCCTGCAGGAGAGAAAAGAGGTGAAATGTTCCTTATGAAGATCAGTTTTCCCTTGGTGAGTGAATAAAACCCCCCTGGTCCACAGGTCACCCCCTCACACCTTGAGGCCAGCAGCCCTCACAGCCCTGAGCAGCCTCACCAGGCTTTGCAGGATCAACAGATACAGCCAAGACCCACAAAGTCACCCCAAAAAGGGGTGAGGAGGGAAGAGGCTATAACTGGCACTTCTCACATCCAACTTTCCCAAGCAGGAACCCAGAGAGATCCACTGCAAAGGGCAAGGCAGGTGCCAGCCTGGATGAAAAATGGATTAAACAGGCATCAAGGTCTCAAAGGAGTGTAAATGATTCCCTAAGTCACCCAGGACAGGTTAACAGACCAATAAAAGTCAATCGAGGAAGCAAAGAAAGCCAAGCAGGCTGGAGTTGAATAAATTGCCCTAAAAATAGGGTTTTCTTTTCAAAGGCTGAGTATGTAGGGAAGGGGAGGCATTTTCATGCCTTGACCAAATGCATGTTACTCAAACTGGGTGGCACAAGTGCCACAGCAGCTAAAATCATCCTGGTTCTCCAGGAGAATATGTCATATAAGGAGCACCTGAGGGAACTGGGGTTGTTTAGCTTGGAGAAGAGGAGGCTGAGAGAAGACCTCAGTGCTCTCTACAGCTACCTCAAAGGAGGTTGTGGTGGGGTTGGGGTTGGAACTAATGAGAGGACAAGAGGTGATGGCCTCAAGTTGCACCAGGGGAGGTTTAGATTGGCCATTAGGAAGAAGTTCTTTACTGGCAGAGTGGTCAGGGACTGGCCCAGGCTGCCCAGGGAGGTGCTGGAGTCACCATCCCTGGAGGGGATCAACAAATGAGTAGATGTGGTGCTTCCAGACATGGTCTGGGGGCCAGGGAGATGTTGGGATGAACGTTGGACTTGATGATCCTAGAGGTCTTTTCCAACCTAAATGACTCCATGATCCTCCCTTTTTCTGACCACATCATGAAGCAGCACAAGAGGCAGCGATGGGTAGAGGGTGATGGGCTGAGACCCCTGGTTGTACCTGGGGCTACAAAAGAAACTCAAGGGCTGTTATTACCCTCCCTAATGGTGCCAACATGAACCCAGGTGTTTCCTCACGGGGGGTCCCCATTATCCCAGAGCTGTGACACGAGGCTGAGCCATGACCCCTGGCCAAGAGGCAGCCCAGGCAGCAGCAGAGGCTGGAAGGCAGCTGGGGCTGGTGGTTTTCTTTTTATTCTGCCTTAGTGTTTGCAGACTTACGTGGAGCTTGTCTGTGGTTGCTCAAATGCCTCTTTAGGAATTTTCAGCCCAGGGTTTCTCTTCTTGCCTGCGAAACAAGAAAGGGGCAGAATTAAAGAAAGGCATTTGCTGCTGCTGCTGTTGTTGTTGTTTTAATTTGCCAAACATGGCTTGTCTCTATTTGTTGACCTTATTTACCATAAATGCCTGGGAAGGCTGGTGGTGCAGACTCAGGGCACAGAGTTCAAAACATAAAGTGCCTTTGTTCAGCAATGCTTCATTTAAACCTGCAAGGTTTGAATGCCAGCTGGGTGCAGAAACCAGGCAAGAGCCCTGGCAAAGGCAGCCCATGGGAAAATGCAAAGTGAAAGGTATTTCTCCTTCTCTGCCCACGTAGGATCCCTTAAAATGTTTCTTAAGATTTTTAAACCATTCCAGATACAAAACAGCCAAGCCTGGAAGGACTAAAAATCTTTTTTAAAAATTGAACCTGAAAGTCCAGAACCAGATTCTGATCCTGTTCAAGTGGACGCTTCGCATCTTGGGCATTAAAGTTGTGCAAACCCAGCAAAAAAAAAAGCAGAATGAAGTTTGCAGGCTTCAAAGGCATTTGTTTCTGTTCACACTGAGCAGCCAAGCTTTCCTCAGCTGGATGGAGCTCAAGCTCTGAAGCTCTCCTCTAAAGGGGGTCCAAGCCAGCAGACACCAGAGCCAGGCAGACAGGAGAAACACAAGAACCTTTTTCTGACTAAACATCTACAGCCACATTTCAGCACGGGGCTCTGAATTCAGGGATAAAACTACCTTTAAACATACATCATGTCACCCCAAACCCCAGAGCAAACCTCTGCCTGGTTGGCTGTGTAATAAAATCCCTGCTCCCCCCCCCAAAATGGCACAAGCATCTGATTGAGGTGCTAAACATTTTTCACCTAACAATTCCTATCAATTACTGCCTTTAACTATGACTTTTACCCTCTATTCCCAGCACTCTTTCCAACTTCACTCGTACATGCTGGAGTTTGTTCTTCCTCTTGACACAAGCTCATGTCACTGATGTCTGTGCATCCCAGTGCCTCAGGGGTGCTAGATCAAAGTGCACACACCCAGATCCAAGTATTACCTTTTTTAAGCAATTAATCAATTTAGATTGACAGTTTTTAATCTTTTTAAATTCTTTTTTCCCCCCCTTGTCTGCTCGCTCCTTTTGGCAAAGACTCATCCCAGGATGGGACAGGCTGTGACAACCCAGCTGATGCCTTGTGGGAAAAGCATTTATTGGAAACACACTGCTGTTATTAGAAATATACAGAGCTGCAAATTTACCAAAGGGGAAAAAAATCCCACAAAAAAAAGCGAATTCTCTGCTCTGAGGAGCTTCCAGACTAGCACAGAAATTGCAAAATAAAAGATTCAAGGATGTGACAAATAGCTCAGTTTTCCCAACAGGTAAAAGTTGGTCTGTAAGGAAATAAAAATCATAGTAAAAACAAGTGGAGGGATTTCTACAGTTAGCAGAGCTGTTCTTTGACCCTCTTCTTTCTAGTTTCCTTGGCTGCACTACTAAAGTTGAGGAGCAAGCCCTGAGGCAGGAGATGCTCTAGACACCAGTTCTTGCCCAAGCTGGCCAAGAGCCCATCGGATCCAAGGGATGCTAAAAGGGGAATGGTGCTCTTGATGTTGTCATGTTTTAGCTAAAAAAGGCATCTCAAAAATACAGGTCTTGCAGCACACACAAACCAAACCCCTGCTTCTCTGGCAATTTCCAAGTCTGACCTCTCAGCCTCCAGAACCTGCCCGCACCCTCTTGCAGCCCAAGCAAACAAGACAACCACAGGCATAAGAAAAGCAGCATCTTCATCCTTATTTCACACATGGAAACCAAGACAGAAATTCTCCAACTTGCCCACAGAGTTCTTGCCTTTGTAGCTCTAGACCTGAACTCTTCCCATCAACGCTCACCAGCCATCTCTTCTCCACATCATCCATCCATCCACACAGACATTCATGCAACAACCAAAAGAAAAGGAGAAACAAGCACAAATCTGCTCTGTTTTTCCCCTTTTTTTTTTCTCCCTTCATGGATTTACTTGCACAACCCCACGTGCTGTACCTGAAGCTCAGGAACCTGCTCTCCAGCAGCTCTGGGAGAGTTGAAAACGAACCTACTGGAAACGAAGCTCATTTGAATGTGAACCAGAACAGGTCGTGCAGCATTTAATCTGACTGTGGTTCCCAAGTAGTGTCAGCAGAGGAACAAGGTAGCAAAATGCCAAACCCAAATAAATATTAAAAGCCTTCCGCCTTCTGGTGAAATCAAATCTGCACTTTGGGGAGTTTATTTTCCTTCTCTCTTCTCCACAGAATACAATATTTTGAAGCTTTGCCATTTTTTTGAAGCACAATCTGTTTGCGGAGCCCAGTTGCCAAGACACAGACACAGTTTAATGTTCTTTGGGGTTTTCTTTTCAAGAAAGAAGAAAGCAAAACCAGCAGCAAGAATAAAGCACAGAACGGCACCAGGAGAAGGGATCACAGGAGGGAATTGTCCCATCCAGCACCTGGACCTGCAGCACCATCATCTCCTGTGGGATTTGGACACGGTGTGGAGGGGGAAAGCAGATACCTCCAAACTGTGGCTCACCACACTGTTAATCATAGAATGGGTTGGGTTGGAAGGGACCTCCAAAGGTCATCTAGTCCAACCTCCCTACAATAAGCAGGGACATCTCTACCTAGGGCAGGTTGCTCAGAGCCCCATCAAGCCTGACCTTGAACATCTCCAGGGATGGGGCCTCCAGCACCTCTCTGGGCAACCTCTTCCAGTGATCAACTTCCTAACATCTCATCTGACTCCCCCCACCTCTAGTTTTGACCCATTCCCCCCAGTCCTACCACTACCCAACATCCTAAAAAGTCCTTCCCCAGCTTTCTTGTAGCCCCCTTCAGATCCTGGCAGGCCACAATAAGGTCCCCTCGGAGCCTTCTCTTCTCCATGAGAACCAGAAGCAGGGAGCAGAGGTCAGCACTGTGGGGTGCAGGAATTGGGGTCTCCCCTTTGCCCCATGTCCCATGTCCCAGCTGCATTGGGGGGGCTCAGCTGATGTTCTTCAGCTGCTCCAAGAAACAAGGGGCCAGGTCACACACACTCAAAGGAGTTTCTCCCCAAAGACACACACTGATGCTTAGAGGGCTTTTTTTTTTTTTTCTTAAGAATTAAAAATAATTGGAAGTCCCAAGCTCAGTTCTTTTCAACAACTGCCAAGCAAGTATCTGCTGTCAAAATAAAATCCTCCAGTTTACCACAGCAGACATTGGCTTTGAAAGATGCTGCTGGATTAAATTGCAGCTTGCACAGAAAGTCACCAGCACAGGAGCTCAGAATGTGGAGGCAGCTTTAATAACACACAAAATTGGATGTTACCTGTCCCATCCACCAGGAAACCAGCATTTTCCACAGTGTTTTCATGAATCATTATTATTTTTAGCCTTGTTTCCTGAAGAAAATCACCGCATGTATTTTGACAGCCTGTGGCTCTTGTGGCAAGTGTAAAAACCCACTGGCCAGTCTCAGCCCTATCTGAGCTTCTGGGGATGGCAAACCTGATAAAAACAGGAGAAATAAAGAAGTCCCCAGCTCAGAGGCAGCACAAAAGCAACCCATGGCAACCACATCCAGGCCCTGGGTGTCTCAGACACCAAAATAACAGCACCAAGCTCAATCCTGAGGCACAAACCAGCCAGAGCCCGAGCATCAGCGCAGGGATTTACTGCAGCTCCTTGGGATTTGCAGAAAGGAAAGCCCCAATCAGCCACCACACAAAGCATGAAGCTTAGATGTGGCTCCTTCTGCAGAAGGTTCACAGCCCTGCTTGGTCAACAGATGGGCTCGTACATCTACTCCCCAGCATCCCAAAAGTCCTGAGTTTTCCATGTAAACAACCACTGGTGTGCTTTCTGGCCTCCAAGCCTTCAAGCTACAGCTCATTTGAAAGCTCTCCCTGCAATTTTCCACCACAAGCACTCAAAAGCCAGGTTTGGAAGGATAATTGAGGAAAAAAAGAACCAGATGGGTTTGGAGCGATGCTGAGAGACATCTCCAGAACCCAGCTTTGATTCAGCAGAACATCCAGAGGATCTTAAATCTCCTTTGTTACAGCAATTACCCACAATAAGTATTAAACTGACTGATGCTAGAGAAGTTGCCACTTCCAAAAAACCTCAGTGCTTCCTTGGTGAGGACAATGTAGGCAATGAGCTGAGAGCTCCACAACCTTCTGTGCCCACCTCATGAGTCTTCTTCACAGGCATTGCCTGGACCAACCCAAGAAAGGCTGAAGGAAGGTCTGAAAGCAAAACTGCAATAGGAAAAAGAAAACCTGCCTTAATGCAAACATATTAAACACTTCCCTGTTAAGGTCTTAAACCCAATTCCTGAGGGAGGGGAGAAAAATCCAACTTCCAATGGGCTTGTTAACCTCTTCCCACCAGCACTGACAGGGCGTGCAGAGAGATTAATGCCTCCAGCTCCCTCAATTAGGGCAGTGTTAACTATCAATACTGGAAAGGGGAACTTCAAAGGCTAGGAAGCATAACAGAGGATAACAAAGACAGGGAAGGCAAGAGGAATTCTCTCCCCACAGACACTCCACCAGAAAACAAACTTTCTGAAGGAAAATCCCATGTCCCAGACTTCTCACGGCAGTCAAAAATTTCTTATGACAGAATCCAAAGTAAATGGTTCCTTGCCACAAAAAGCTCCTGTTTCCTTCAAAGGATATTAACCAGTTCTGTCTTCACCACAATTTATTATTAAAGCTGGGTTCAGTAGCCAGGGAGCAACACTTTTCTTTCACATAACACTCTCCAGCATGTAATTTGCTGGTAGAATTTCACAGGAGGGAAGTGCCTCTTTCTCCCACTTTTTTTAAGAGACAAAAGTGGCTCATTTACTATTCAGGTCTTTTCCTAAGGACTTTTTTTGGTCTGATTTCTTGAAAGGGTTTGAAAGCCAAATGATCTGCTTTTCCCCATCAGCTGTAAGCAGAACCTCCACCCCTAACGGGAGGGCAAAATGGGAATGCTTGGTGTGTTTCCATGGAAAAGGAGAGAACCAGCATCTCAGGGGCTTTGTAGGACAGCCCTGAACCACCCAGCTCCACAATCAGTGTCTTGCTTCATACTGAAGTGCTGAAGATACTGAAAGGACCCATGGCCATGGCTCAGGTGCAAAACCCCAAACCAAGATGGTTCTTATAAAACCAAGAAATTAACATTAACTGTTTTTTGAACCAGATGTCCTGGAAATGCCCATCAGGAGACAGCTCTTCATGCAATGACTTGGTCTTCAGCTGCGAAGGGCACCTCTTATCCATAGCCCAGTTCCAGCCCATATTTCAGCAAACTGTCAAAGAGAAGTTTTACCCTTGTAGGCCAGGTGGAAACACCCAAACCTCTCAGAACTTCACCCATTAACACATCTGGACCCAGGCACATAAATACCAAGACATCCTGCTTATGGCAGCCAGGGTCACCTGGAGCAACTGCTGCTGTAGAAGATGTAGCAACCTCACCTTTAACATCAGTTTCACACAGGATGACCAAAGAGGGTGAAAAACAATATTTGTAACAAGTATTCAAGATCATCTCACAGGTTTATTATTTATGCCTGCCAATTATGAAAGGTTAAAGCACATGTCATGGGTAGGAGCTGATACAAACCCATCTCAGCACACATGGGCTGGGGATGGACTTGCCCATGTCCTTTGGTCCTCAGCCATCTGCCCCAGCAACAGCTCAGCACCACTCACACCAGTTCTCAAGGTGAAAAGCCTTTAATCCTGCCCAGGTCTCTCCACCAAGGGATCCCCCAAGCCCAGCAGCAGAGAAGCAGGACGGTGGGTGCATTCCTGGTGTCCCCACAGTCAAACCCTCACCACCTCCAGACTAAACAACATCCACTGAGCAAAGACACCCGAGATCCTCTGCCAAATCCTTGTGCTTAAAAACTAAAATACACAGAGATAACAAAGCCTGTTTTGAAGGAGTGGGTCTGGGGAAGAAGTCATGCTGCCAGAGCTGGACCTGGGCTTCTTTCTAGGAGCTGGCTCTGCTCCAGCTGAAATGGAAATCAAGTCCTCAGTCAAAGAGGACAAACACAAATGGGTGTAAATTAATGAACTAGGCACTTCTCCTGGGTTTAGTAGCACAAAAGCATCTTCCTGAGTGGCCACTTCCCAATGGCAGCACCACTTGCCCTCCCATGAGTTGTTGTGACATCTCCACAGCCACAACCACAGTTGAATCCCAGGGACAGGGTGGGTGAGTGGCTGAGCTGTGCCCACCATCCAGTTTGTGAATGCAGAGCCCTAAAAGCTAGATGTCCATGCAAGCACCAATGATGTGGAAATGGGCCTGAAAATCTGTTTTCCAACCCCTCATTAAGCCACAGAAAAAGAATTTCATGTGCAAGAGACTCCCCACACCTGTTGAAGTTTCAACCCAAGGCCAAGGGAAGAGATGAAGTCAGTGCTTTATTTGCCTCCTTGAAATATAATTCAACTGCTCTCTCCTCAGCCCTGTCAATAGGAGTGGCCAAGCACCATGTGCTGCTCTTCCATCAGTGCCATGAGCAACTGGACCAGAGCAAATGGAGATGCTCCAATGAGGGACATGGTACATCCTCTGTCCAGGACAGGGACATTTTCTGCTTGTCCTTTATCCATGTTTTCCCTCACAATTGTTTGTAATAACTCCTTGGAAACAGCAAACTTCAAATCTGTTTCCTTAACAACTCATCTCAGGGCTGCTCAGGAGAAGGGAGCTAAGCCTGATGTTGGTCGTGGGGCTGAAATCTCCCAGCTCTGGGCTTTCTTCCTCTCCTTTGGGTGCTGTGGAGCTGTCAGCTCTTTGGTGGCCACTGGCACATCCAGGTCTGAGCATGTGGGCACTGCTGCCAGTCCCATCACTGTGCCCTGTGTCCATGCTGCAGCTCACACCTTTATGTCTCAAGAGTTGAAGTATTATTTCTTTTGGGGTTTTTTCTCCCAGGAACCACATTCTAGGATAGAAGCAGGAAAGGTAAGAGAGATTTTATGGCCGTGATGGATTTTGCCAATGAGTTCTGGAATCAGGAAATACCTGAAACACTGTGCCAGGCACAGAGGTACCACGGGACAGCCCTAATTGCCTCTGAACTCCTGCTCCTCCACTCCTCCTCTTGGTTCTTTTCTCCAAAAGTAAATAAATAAGTAAATCTCATTTCACACCAAACCTGGCAATGCCAGCAGGCTAAATGGAGTGCTTGAGTCACTTCTCACTCTTCCCCTCTGACTGATGCCTGAGACAAACTGCCCTGAGTGGGGGGAATCTGCTCCTGAAGACACATCTCAGAGGCTGAATCGTGCAATGTGTCACTCCTAAGTGCAACCAAATTTGCTTTGGCCAAGAGGAAAGGAGCCACAGCCCAGAGGCTGATACTTTCTTTTCTCAAATCCAGTCCGAGCATTGAAAATACAGACAGAAAAACTCCTGCAACTCCATCTGGAAACCTGTACAGGAGGAAACCTTGAACTGCTGGCACAACACATGAGCAGATGATGCCACATTCATCTTCAATTCTAATTCCCAAAGCCTTGAAGATACAAAGAGCCTGGCAAGCCCCAGCCTGGGCACAGTTCACCCAGTGACCATGTCCCAGCTGATCCCAAACCCGTTATCACCCTCAGTACAACACTGCAAACACCATTCACTCTCCTGCTCCATCAGCAACCACATCCCAGGCCAGCAGCTGCCCTGGGGGATTTTCAGCTGGCTCCTCTGACTCAATCCTGCAACCTGCAACCAACCCAGGGCAGGAGAGGCCCCACAGCAGACCAGGAGGGCTGTGGCAAGGAGTGCTGGAGGTGCCCGAAGGAAGCAGGCAGCAGGTTGTGCAACCTCTGCTGGGATCACGCCGGGGTTATTCGCGTCTCGGGGCTGCACGGGCGAGCGGCGGTGGCTGACGTGGGGCTGAGGTACAAGCACAGGGCAGACAAAGATCTGCAGCTTGACTGCAAGGTGAAATCCCAAGGTCAGTCCTTCACGCCTGCCTCAAGCCTGGCCTCCAGCAGGAGAAGCTCTGAGCAGCACGAGAACAAAGCGCTGGAAGGTGGTGAAGCACAAAACCCTGCAGCAAGGACTCCAGCCGACTAATCTCTGCACCCCGCAGTGCAGAGACACACAGAAATGTCCCCAAACTGGGCAAATAGCAGAACCTATTTGCCTGCTTTTCAATAAGCTCTGTGTTTCAGTAATTCAATTTCTGGAGGTCATTTCCTGGCTGGGGCTAATCTCTCTCACTCTGCCCATTTTCCTCTTAGCACATCCAGCCCAAGGGCTGCAGGCTGCTGGGTTGATTGGTGTTGATGGAGGAACCAGAGGGATGTAGCTTCTCCTTATCTGGCTGCACGTTCTGGCTACAAGAGTTTGTTTGGCAAGAGTGTTTCTCAACATTGTAGAAGAGTTAAGACCTTCTGAGTGTGGCCTGGAAGAGACACTTGGATGGAGATTAGACATGAGATCCTGTGCTGAACACAGGGCTGCAGGGACTCTGTGAAGGAGACAAGGAGCTGATGGAGCTTTGGGGCAATTCTGTACCTTTGTGTAATCCACCAGACAAAACTGAGCCCCCTGCAGCCCTAGACCATAGGAGCTTGCAGGGAACACTGGGGCAAACGTGCTGGGCCAACCTTCCAACAGGTTTTGTGGGACACCAACACAATTTGGAGATGAAGACTGGCCATCTGATGGAGGGGATGATACAATACAACTGCACGGGAGAGGCTATGGGGGTTTAGGATGGTTTTTCCTCTCCTGTGGAAGTTCACTGCCACCTTCCTGAGCCGTTTCATGGGCTCCCACACTGGCTTGGACCTTCCATAGCCAGGATTTTGGACTTCACTTCCTAACTTGAGCTCTGCAACAACGTGTTCCCTGCGCCCCACTCCAGCATACACCAACATGAGAGAGGAAATGGGGCCTTCAGAGCCCATTTTCACATTCACAGACCAACAAAGAGCAGCCACACACTCCTGTCTGATGCTAACAGCTCAGAGGAAACAGCTTTTCCAGATAATGTCCCCTCCCAGCCCAGACACAGCATCACTCCCAGCCTCAGCGAGGGGACCGCAGGCACAGCGTGGGGCCACCCATCATGTTCCTGTTGAGCCCATGCCAGGACCACGTTGGTATCTGCAGACGTGACAAGGCAAGACCGAGTCCTCCCCTGACATCCTGCACTGCCCAGGCAGCCTCTAGATTAGCCAGTTTTTCTTTAGAAAACAGATGCAATGCAAAACAGCCCTAAATCCACCATACTGCAGGTGCTAATGTAAGTGGGAGATGAGAGATGGGAGGGTTTTGCCTGCCCACAGCTTTCAGCACAGGGCACAAGAGACCTTCACATGAAAAACACTGTTACAAGGGAACTTCAAAGTTCATCTCATCCAACCCCCCTGCACTGAGCAGGGACACCTCTGAGCAGGTTGCTCAGAGCCCTGGTCAACCTCACCTGCAATGGTTCCAGGGATGGAACATCAACCCCTCTCTGGGCAACCTGGGCCAGGCTCTCACCACCCTCAGCATCAAAAGCTTCTCTGTGTTCAAGTGGCTGCATCCTCCCATTGCTCTGGGAAAGATGCAACAGAGGTGGAGATGCCATGGAGAAAGAGGCCACCAGGAGCCTCATGGCCTCTCCCCTCATCCCCGTTATCACACCAGTGGAGCTCTGGGGAGGCGAGAGACAGGGGCAGTCACTCCCTCCAGTCACACCATAAATCAAGCCCGTATTTTCCCTCTGCCAAGGTCCATTGGCTTTGCTGCCTCCCCATCCCAGAGCCTGTTTTCTTTGCTGCTTATCTCAAATTAGGAAATCCACAGGAATTGCAGCCCGGGGAAGCTGTTTGTCAAGAGCCTCCAGGCCTTGTGGGGACTTTTTATGAGGGACTTTTCGTTTAGTTGCTGCTTTGTTTTCCAACCCTCGGCTGTCTGCTTGCAGTGGGAGTTTGCTGGAATCAAAACTGGAGAAAAGCTCTTGGAATTCACCCGGGGAACAAAAGGGCTTTTGTGCAGGAGGATTTGGAGGACGCGGCTGCTTTCATTGCTGCTACCTTCACTTCTATTTAATCCCTGCCAAGGAGCACCTGCCAGTGGTGCTGGAGGAGGTGGTGGCTGCTGCCTGGGCTTGGGGGGATGCACGGGCAGGAGGATGGGTGCAGGGGCATGAGGATGGATGCACGGGCAGAAGGACGGATATCTCCCATGCCTCTCAACAGCAGAAGCAGAGCACTGCAGGCAGGAGGGTGAAGAGCTTTCCAAACGTTCATGCATCGCAGCATGTGAGACTTAAGCCAAGCCTTTCAGCCAAGCTTCGTGCTCCCTGCCCTGGCTCTGCTCCTCACTGCAGAAGCAGCACCCTAAAAAGTCTCCCAGGGGATGGGCAGGCTCTACCAGGCTGATGGTGGATGAAGGGTGGAAGATCCCATGGCCAAAATGTGAGCGAGGATGATGCGGGTTCACCCACAAGCCGGGCATCACTCCCAGTACTCTTCTTGCTTTTTTGACTTCCCCTTATCCACCAAGATTTCACCTCAAAACACCACATTAAGTGGCCACATGCAGCTATGGGGCTCTAACCAGGTTCCCATACGAGTATCTAGCAGGCAGCACTAAGTTTCCCATATTCAGCATAAACACAGGTGCCCCATCTGCTTCCTGCCTTAAATCCACCAGCCCCAGCCCAGCTACAAAGACCTCTAGGATCATCAAGTCCAACCTTCATCCCAACATCTCCCTGACCCCTCAACCACTTCTACACTTCCCAAACCCACTGCTCCCAGGAAAACTTGAGACAGTACAGGAGCATCCTCCTCCTTCCCCACTGCTCTGCAGAGCCTCAAACCCCAACTTTCTTAGGGCGATAAGATCCCTTCCCCAACAGACACCCCATGGATGCCTTCTTGCTCTCCCTCCAGTCTCCATTTTGCTCTTCAGGTTGTGGTGAGAGCAGCAGGGATTTTCTCCCAGCAAGGTGTTTTTAAGGAAGCATCATTGACAGAGCAAGGGCCCTACAAAAGAGCTTCAATCCCCCTGGAAAACCAGACGGGCTCCAGTATCTGCCTCAACTACCTGGACACCAAGGGGTGACAAGTCCATGGACTTGCAGAGTGGGTGAGGGGCACCACCCTGGCAGCACCAGCTCCGTGTTTTCCCAGACAAAGCCTCCTGGAGCTGTCAGATGTGCTGCCAGGCTGGGGAAATGCAAATTGCTTTGGAAAACGAAGGTGACATTTCCACCCTCTTGCTGATTTCTGCTGTGCTGCAGACTCCACAGCCTGACTCAGGGCCTGCAGCTCCAGCTACAAAGGTTCTTATGTCTTGATGGTGCTTAGATTTAAGCACGTGCTTACCAGGAGCACACATTCCTATTAAGTGCCAGGCTGAGCAGAAACATGCACCTAAAGGCTCTGCCAGATTGATGCCTCAGCCTTTGCAATAGCTGCAGCAAGTGTCAGGCATCTGGCTGCAGGTTTCAGCCCATTTCTCAGCCATACCCACCCACAAAGGGACAAGCTGCACACAGATCCTGGCACAGGTCCCTTGGCAAGTGCTGGTGCCAGCCAGGCTGCAGGTTCCTCATCATTGTGCCAGAGATGCTGTCCTGCAGTATCTGCTGGCAGAGCTACACAGGCAAGAGCTGCTCAGCCAAAGATGAGTCAGGAGGCTCAAAGCGGCTCTTTGCTAAATCAGGAGGGTGTGACGGGCCTGGAAGGACCACCCTGGGGAGCTCAGTGACCTGACTCTTTGAGGTGTCACTGTCCCCAGGAGAGCACACACCATTATCCACCCTCCAGCTCCAAACCACTGCTCCCCACGCATTAAACCAGCCTCATTTCTCTGCAGAGATGTTTCTGCTCGCTGAGCAGGATCACATCTTGTCTGTGGGATACCTATCGTGGTGTCATCACCTTCACAGCAGGACTGAATCAAACCCAATCGATGCCACGGGGCAATCTGAGGTGTGGGTTTATTTCTGCTCCAGGCAGCCACAGGAGTCTATTTGACCAGGCACAGATTGAATTTGTTCAGCATATTGCCAGTGTTGGACATTTAAACCACACCACTCTCAGACATCTTCTGCTGCTGATGTGCTGCATATAAAACTGGGGGTTATCATTTTCTGCTCATGAGTAAAGGCACCTGAGGACAAAACGGGCACTTTATGTTCCACAGAAAGAAAACTGCCCATTGATTTGGCCATTCTGCAGGTTATGGAGTATCAATAACTCCCACAGCCAAATGGGAATATCCTCAGAAATAGAGGAATGTGCCACAAGCCAGTTCTTCAGTGAGTATCCCCATTCTCTGCAGAAGGTCCCTGATGAACAGCAGGACTATGTTAATCCCCATGGACTAGCACCCACTCAGGGGAAAACAGCACCTCTGCATTGAAAAGATTTAATAAATAGTGTCAAAGTTGTACAAGACACCTCCAGACTGAATCACTTCAGTCCCCGAGTTGTGCTGTTCTCTTTCTCAGCTGGCAACTGTTTGTTTCAACTCCAAGTGTTGAACTGAAGATAATTTTAGGGCCACTTTCCTCTTCTGTGGTGCAAACAACACTCAGAAGGATTTCAAATCAACAGCTAATTTTCTGCCCAGCAATAAGCTGCTCATGCCCCATCCCTCCATGGTGGCTTGGGCCAAACTGATGAGTTCATTAGAAATCTGGTGGCAACCTCACCCAGAGGTTTTCCTGCTAACAGGGCACCCAGTATGGAAGGAGAGGATCTGCTTCCTTCCTTAACATGTTTTCACGGGGAATTTTTGCAAAGGTTCAGCCCAATATTGTGATTAACTTTTCAACGCAGTCAAGACTTTGACCAACCTGCCCTTGTGCAGCCCCATTGCACACCTCTGGTTTGCTCTTCTTTTGATTTAAGAGCTTGTTTGTTTTTGTACCTACGTTATTAAACATGATATCTGTCAGTTCTGGATGGGAGGAACTAACTCATGCTCCCTCTGCTGGCAACGCCTCCCAGCAATCGTGTAGGTCCTACCATAACAACACACAGCAACCCCATTCACCCAGAGAAGCCCAGGGCAACCACAGGAAAGCCAAACGAGCCCTGGCACCCACCCAGCTCTCCAGCACTGCAACCCCAACACCCGAGCAGGTCAGGAGGCTCCAGGAGAACAACTGCACCCAGGTTGCACCGTCAGCAGCTGCTCCATGAAACCACCGGCGGCAGAGACGGGCGAGAACCGAGGCTGCTCCACCACCCCTACGGCAGCAGCAGATCTGTCCCACCACCAATACAAAGTCTGGGTCCTGCAACCACCTCAGCAATGCACCTTTGCACATGCAAAAAGGCTCAGGAGGATCAAAGCCCTGCACATGAAGGTCTGAAGGACGCAGAGCAGCTCTCAGGGCTTCCCGGGAAGCTCTTTTGAGCTCAGATTTTAGCCAGAGGTCAGAGAGCATGAACTTCCAGCTCTCCTTCCAGACACCTGCTAAGAGCACACACTTGCTTGGATATCATACAATTCAAGCAAGCAGTATGTAAAGGACAAAAGCCTCTCCCCAGGTTTTATCATGCAATTTTATGTCAATGCTGAAGAAATGCATTATGGCACAGGACTGTGGCAGAAGACAGCAAGTCCTGACCTTTTTTTTCCCAACACAACTGGCCAGATTTTTTTCTATCCACGTTATGTCCACGTGGATCAAACCCCGTCAGGTTACATCTCTCCACCCAGCCTTCTAAATCAGGAGCTGTAAATACAAAACTCCCTTTATATGCCTTTCATCAAAGCCTCCTCAGAGCTCCCTGTGCAAGGTTCAGACCGTAGCTTGTTAGACACATACACGCTCCAAACACGATCCTGCTTTCAAAGTTGCAAGAACAGCTAAGCAGGAATGGGAAAAATGAAACCAAGAGAAAGCAGGGTAGTTTAAATCATCCACACAGATCTATAGTGTCCATCCTGCTCAGCAACCAGGACAACATACATGTAAATTCTTATGCATGTGCTCAACCCCGAGCACATTCAGTCCCACTGCCTCCTGCAAGAGGACTCATATGCTCCAAGTGTAGCATGTGCACGAGTAATTTGAAGATCAGAGCACGAAAAAAAAATTAAAATCCTCTTTAGCTTCTGTTTTAAGTGGAAAAAAAAAAAAAAAAGCTTCAGACCCTACTCGTCCAAATGAGAGCCCTGCTTGGCTACAGCTGCTCTGAATCGGCTCGGATTCAATCTCCCAGATTGCTCCCTGGTTTCAGCTGCAGCAATGCCTGGTTAAAGCCAGCTCCTGGAACAAAAAAAAACCCAAAGAGCCTCCCCCTTTGCAGGAGAGATGCCTGCACAGGATGGGCCCTAAATGTGTGTGCCACAAGGTGAAGCAAATGGCTGTTGGTGCTGGAAGCGCTGGCATTGTTCGGGGTCTGTGCAGGAAGAGCGAGGGGAGGAATGCTCTCCTATTGCAGGAAGCTGTTCCAGCCTCTTATCAGACAGAAAGCTTCTGATTTCTTGTGGGGGAAGTACCAAATGTTTTTGAGGGGAAG
>VYZX01017295.1:123406-162638 GCA_013401335.1 Brachypteracias leptosomus | reverse complement strand
ATTATTATATTTATATATATGAAAACCATACATGCTTTCAAATCAGAGCTGTGGCCAAAAACTAACACTTTATATTTTTAAAATAATGTGTCAGTTACAGGGATATCTCAACATCCCTGTATGATGAGTAAAAAACTGAAACCCATGTGTCCTGTTGTGCCACTGTCCTGCTTTAGGCTGGGACAGAGTTAATGTTCTTCCTAGTAGCCAGCACAGTTCTGTGGTTTGGATTCAGTGTGAGAATAATGTTGCTAACACACTGATGTTTTAGTTGTTGTTGAGTTGTACCTATCCTAAGTCAAAGACTTTTCAGTTTCCCATGCTCTGCCAGCAAGGAGGTACACAAGAAGCTGGGAGGGAGCACAGCCAGGACAGATGACCTGAACTAGCCAAAGGGATATTCCACACCATAGGACATCATGCTTAGTATATGAACCGGGGTGGTTTGGCCGGAAGGGGCTGTTTGGGTACTAGCTGGGCATCAGACAGTGGGTGGTGAGCAATTGCACCGTGCATCACTTATCTTTCATGGGCTTTACTACCCTTTTGATCATAAACCTCTCAATCAGTCATTCCTGCATTTTTGCTACACATGGATCCTGTGCCTACTGCCAAGATTCTGCACCTGCTGTCTTTCGATATTAGTGATGCTGTATCTTCTGCAACCTCATAATTTATACAGTCCTAATTAGAAACAGAAAATATTGTCTACACTAATACACACATTAATACATTGTTGAAACATATCTCCTTGTAAAGTAGAATTTAAGCTATTTGATTTCCTACCAGTTTTCTTGAACACCACGTGGACTGGCCTATCTTTCATCACAAGATCCAGGGCTGATAAGCCTTCTTTATCCTGAACATACAGACTAACACCATGCTGAAAGAGGAGGGGAAGAGAAGAACAGAAGTTAAAATTAACTTCACAGATTGAAGTAAGCCAGGTAAATGTTTAAGAAGCTAAACAAATCTTTAGGTTTAATATCGATAAAAGGAAACCTTCAGATTCAAGTAAACTCTACACAAAACTGAAAAATAAACAACAGTGCAATTCTGTTAGACCACATACATCACGTTGATCTATTAACTGGGATTTTATTGTATGAACACTGACGTAAGATGTAATCAGTGAAAAACAAAGGAAACAAACTTGAAGATAAAGTATTGCCATTAAGGAAGTGTAAGTATTCACCAAAACTGCACTTACCAGCTTTGAAGAACGCATTTTCTTATATTGGCATGTTTACAGAATCAGTTTTGACAAGCTAGAGAAGTGAGAAAAAAAAAAAAAAAAAAACAAGCAGGGAACAGTGGTCTGCAGTTGCTGAGAAAAGGCAAGAGGACATGAATAGCCAGACAAGACAGCAGCAGGGAAGCCTCAGAAGCACAAAGCATGAACAGGACATTCCCTTAGAAGTCAGAGAGAGGTGGATATGCTCCGAAAATATTGCTTCCTCAGTACAAAAAGGTGTTGCTACACCAGCACTGGTTTTTAGGAACTCAAGTGTCATCAATCACATCCCTGAAGGGAAGAATTGCAGACGTCCCCAGGCAGAATCTAATGGATAATATGGCTGTACCTATGCACTACAGCTCATGGCTAATACAAGGGAAACTCTTACAGAATCTCACACTTCAGAGGTAAACACATGAAATACAAAAACTGAGGGAGCACAACTCATTCAGTCGTGACAGAAGGATAGCTAGCCGCATCTGCAGTAGGGATTTTAATCTGTAACTTCATTTGGAAAAAACACTAGCCCGAACAGTAACACACATTCTCCAAATTACGAATGCAACCGTACTAGAAACGGTGCTGGTATTAATTCACTATATGACAGAAAGATCGACCTATTTTTAAAATTTGACACACAGCTGGATGTTCTTCTTTTTGGCAGCTGTATAAGTAATTTACAAGCAGAAGAGAGGCTGCAGTAATATTAACGTGGCCTGAATTTGTAAAAACAAACCACAACTGCTGAGTAGCAAAACTTGTATTAGATACAGTCTGAGAGTAAGTCATGACTGCCTCCAGTCCTCAACAGAAGTCAGTCACTCACACTAGTTGAGTACCCTAGGGGTTGATTCTGTTCAACATCTTCACTAATGACCTGGATGACAGGACAGAGTGCACAACAAAGCTGATGATAATACAAGACAAGGAGGAGTGGCTGGTAAGTCAGAGGGATGTGCTGCCATTCAGAGGGACCTTGACAGGCTGGAGCAATGGGCTGAGAGTGACCTCATGAAATTCAACAAAGGGAAATGAAAATCCTGGCCCTGGAGAGGAACAATCAGCTGGAGGCCAACTGCTTGGAAAGCAGCTTGGCAGAAAGGGACTTGGGGCTCCTGGTGGACAACTAGTTGACCACAAGCCAGCAATCCTCGCAGCCAAGAATGGAGAAAGCATCCAGGGCTGTATGGGGGAGCGTTGCCAGCAAACATTAGTCAGCACTGGAAAGCCACAGCTGGAGTGCTTGGGTTCAGGTCTGGACTCGCCAGTACAAGACAGACATGGACATACAGGAGCACGTCCAGCAAAAGATCATGAAAATAATGACTGAGGCATTTGACATACAAGGAGAAAGCTGAGAGAGCTGGGTTGCTTAGCCCAGAGAAGGTCCGAGGGGGGTGGGGATGTTTTGTGCTTCTTATCAATATGTGTAATAAATACCTGATTGGAAGTGAGGGGTGGGGATCACAGTGATACCCAGTGACAGGACAAGTGGCAATGGACACAAAATGAAATATAAGAAATGTTGTTTAAACCTAAACCCCATTTTTACTGCACTGGTATTAATCATTGGTACAGAGATGTTTGAGTCTCCATTCAAAATCCAACTGGACACAGTCCTGGGAAACCTGCTCTAGCTGACCTTACTTGAGCATGGGGGTTGGACTAGACAACATTCAGAGATCTCTTACTAGCTCAGCTATTTCGTAATTCTGTTTTATAATCCCTTCCTGTTGTTGCTGTAATACCTTAAGAACATATCCTTTTTATAATGCAGTACAGCAGAGAGACTTTGGTTAAGAATCTGGGAGGCAGAGTACTCTCCATGAACTGTTTCATTCTGCTTCTTAGAATAGTATCAGCAGAGCTAGCTATTTGAAAAACATCACTCATTTATGCAACTGACAGAAAAGTGTAATGCATCTGGAAAAACCTGCATAGGCCTCCTGTAAACAAATACTAATAATACAGATATACAAACATGCATGAGAGGACTGATTATTTATTCATACATCACACACACAGTTTCTAGTTTTCTAGAGAACTGAATAATGTACAATTCTCAAACACCTACTTTTGTATTTTTCAAGTTTAATGAAAATCTCCTCACTGTGTAAGGGTGCAGCACATGAAATACATATTTAACAGTTATCAGACCTTCAAGAACTACAAAATACTGGATCCACAACCATTTTGCTTAAAATCCTGTAGAAAGCAGAGAGTTTTATGTTTACACATGGCTAGTCACTGCAATTTAAAAATGCTGAACTTAAAATGGAAAATTCTCTGCCTTAAAAGGTTTGCTTTCAAGTAACCTTGAACCACAAGTATTTTGGTTTTTCACATGATTAAAGGGACCTTGATTATCTCAACCATACGTAGCTCTTCCCTTTGCTGTACTTTGGATAGGAGGAACAGAAGGAAGAACAATCAAAACTATACACAACTTGTTATGTGATAGGAAAGAAACCGCAATTGCAAGAAAGGAATGAGGGGGACTGAACAAAAGCCCTGCTTAAAATATGAATGAAATGAGGATTTGCTTAACAAGATGCTTCACATCTTAAAGTGCTTATCTCTCAAATGTGAGATCCATTTCCAATTATAACTCCATTTAAGTTTTCATTAATGTTCTCTAAAAACACTAATTAGTGTAATTACTGAAGAGCCTATTTTTAGAGTATCTAAAACTAAGTCAGACTAAAGTCTGATCATGCTCCACTTTTAAGATCCTGACCCTGATATCTTCCACACAAACCAGTCTTCAAGGAAGTCCACATTTAGTCAGAGTTCCTTACTCAGCACTGATTTCTGCATAGGCAAAGGCAGACATATTTTATGAACACAGAGACAACCTTCAAGTAAATTAATGCAGTGATCTAAACTCAGTGTTAAGACAATTCTCAAGTGGCTTTCGGTCAAGTTTAAAAACCCACTTTTACATAACCAGTACAATTCTAAAAATTGTACATGTACTGGTAAAAGCTACAGTTGCAAATCACTTACCTTCAGCAATGACAAAACACAATCAATGTACCCATAAAATATGCTTCTGTGCAAAGCCGTCCATCCAGATTCTTTGTCTTTTGCCAAGAGATCTACTCCTTTGGTCTCAGCCAACCAGTCTAGCACACCTTTTTTGCCACAAGATGAAGCAAGATGTACAACGTTTCTGCCAAAGGCATCCTTTATAGTTGCAGCATTGTAGCAGTAAGAAGAGAGAAAGGCCTTGATCTGGCCTTCGCTTCCTCTGGTTACTACAGAAATAACATCCAAAGCATGCTGTAGAGATCGACACTTTGAAGTGCAGTCTGGCAAGAGAGAACTCATCTTCACTTCTAAAGCTGCTCCTTTCCTTAAGGGGAACTACCCTTAAGTGTATCAAGGCACTCCAATTCAGTACACAACACAGTGCCTCAAAAAAAATTGTAATTCCAAGGCTGTAAATCTAGTTTTATTAAGCTGCCGTTAAAAATCTTTGTACTGCTATGTTTGGCACTTGATCCAAATAAATACTTATAAATACATATTTTTAGAAGTCTTATTTCACCATCTTATATAACAAATATTCTTGTCCATAGAAAACTCCAAAAGTGAACTATCTCAAGCGTGCAGAGGGGGATTCCCCCTCCACACTACCTTATTCTTCTAAAACTCCATAATTGCAAGGGAGACCTGAAAGAGAACAAACCAGAACAGATTAGTAAACAACAACAAAAAAATTTCCCAGCAACTGTACCAATTTAAATAAGAGTTAACTGATCTGTGCCATGCCATCTTATACTCAGACATTCAATCAGTTTAAAAACCTGTGACTCCCTTCTCCACCCTAGCCTCAAAAGGTACCTCCTCCCTTTTTGACATAAATCTTTGAGGCTACACAGTGAACTGGATCCAAAAAAGTCATCTGAAGGAAAAAAGTTTGCTTTCCCAAACTTTGGGTCCTTAACACTGATATTTTACCGTCTAATTTTATCATTACTTTGTGATCAGAAAGCAAAAACTGAACTAAAAGATTACTATGGTAAAACAAAAAACCACCCACCAAAAAATCCCCACAGCTGTTGAATACACCCTGACTTACAGAAGCCTTGTCAGCCATACCCTGAATAATGGGGAGACCACCACAGTTTCCCTTAGACATTGAAAAAAAGGATTATGGCCCACTTTCTCCTTCCCGGTCTGAACGCCTACCCATCTCCCTACTAAGTCTATTCTGCAGACTCTACAGGAAGACTCTTCTCCACCACTCCCAAAATCACTGACAAAGGGGAGAGGAAGGACAGCAGCAGAGCAAAGAAAAGCAACTTGTAGAAGAGACATGAATTCAGGCTGGCAGCACTCATACAGGGCTAAAGTCTAAAGCTCCTGAAACAAGCAGGAAGAAGTGATGGTCTAGGTCTGAAGGAGTAAGAGAGGAAGAAGAAAAAGGAGACAAAGATACAAATCCTTCATGAAAATATATTCACAGTTTTGGGCATACAACATTTCTGCTTATCTGTCCATACTTATCTTTAGCATATCCATCTTTCTCTGGCATCCACTTTCTCAAAAGTACAGAAGGCCACACAGAAACATTCATCTAGCCTATTAAATATGTGCAGTTATACTTTAAAGGGCTACACTACATGAAGTGCAGACAGCAGTATAAAAATCACGCATAAACCCATCTAAAACAGAAAAAGTGCACTACATACATCACTGATACACTGCCTAGTTTAATGCTATTCAGTTTCCGAAAACTTCATGCTTCAATTCTTCAAGTCTAAATGGCAAACTGAGTGAAGTAGTATTCAATCATGTGTTACACTCCTTGATGTTTTTGCTTGCTATGCAAATTGTAGTTTAAAGTTGTTTAACCAACAAGTAAAATATTGCAAAAGAAGCTGGTCAATGCCATCATGAAAGCTGAATAAATAAAACTAAAAATGTTAACAAGTCCTTGGGGAGAGGGAAGAAACAACAAAGCAAACAGCAGTCATTATAAATGTGCACACCCCACTCCTTGGCAGCCAATCCCCCAAAAAAAGCCTGTTGAGCTTAGCTTCCACTGCTTTTCAAGCACCGAATGTATAACCATATTTTATTAATACTTCTATCTGCAAAGTCATATCATGGAAAGATGATTTTGTTTGGAAAAGAAAACAGAAATCCCAGTCCTCCTGTTATTTCAAGAATTATCATCAAGGTTGTCACCAAGCTAAAAGTAAGCTCAGTTTAGAGCAAACACTGGTAATGGAATCTAAACTTTCAACCCCACATTTCTAGTCCAAGAGTATTTATTTAAACATCTCATGGCAAAGCCTTCAACAAATATTTTTCGATGCTATTCAGAAGGGATTAAATACTTGGAATAGAAATCTACAGATCATAAGTTTTTCAGTATGTACCTTCAAAACAATTTCAAACAGCAGGCAAATGAAGAAGGAGGAAAAAAAAAGTAGTTTTTATTCACTACAATTTAGTCCCTCATCCCTGACTAGGAATAACATTCTGGAATACTTCAGAGACCAAAACTGACCACAACTGTTTAGCTTATATTTGTCACAGCTAGCTTCAGTTCACTCTACAGGGCATTTTATAACCATCATACAAACTTCTGCAGTAACACAAGAAATCTAACATATACCTGTGTGAACTATTCTCCTTTCACATCCTTTAAAGCCACAGACTATAAAGAAAAGTGAATCACTGCCACAAGGTTAAAAAAAGCTCTAGTGTCAAGAACACAGCCTGACTTGCTGCTCCAAGGAATCAAAAAGTGTGACAAATGACTGCTATTAGGAGACTCAGATTGTCGGTGGATCAAACTCCCTTCTAAATACTAATATTTAAAAATATATATATTTGGAGATCTACAGGAAAAACATCAGAAGTGCTATTATCCTCAAACCAATTTGTCATATTTCGTCAATATGCCACTAGGCAATAAAATTATGCTGTGGAAGAAGTATGAACTTTACATGTGCCTTGTAAAGCACATCTTAAACATAATTCATCATTAAGGCCTTGCTATTACTGCTACAAAGAAAGAAAAATGAAAATAAAAAGAACGTAAGGAAAAATTAGTCAGGGGAGGCAGGAGGCATAACATAAAGTTGACTAATCTGTCAGGTAAGTTGGTATGAAATGGCACCACCACCCAAGGAAGCAATCCTGCCATGCCCCGTGCTGTCCCTTCCCTTCTGCAGACACACACCTATTTATGACACTGAATTGTATGTGAAAATAATTCAGAAAAAAGTAAATCCTGGTTCCAAAGAAATTTGTGCCATTAAAAGAACAAAACAGAGGGTCCAGAGAAAAATTTCTTTAAAGCACCTGAGCTCTAGCCTCACTAAACACCAAAATACTGTGAACAATAAACCACACATTAAAAGAATAACAAGTCTGCTACTAGATAGAAATACAACCCTGCCTACCTCGCACAAACTCCATTATGGTGACATTTACTGCAGCTATGTGAAATCTGACTCCGCTGAATTATTTCTTTGTAAGTCATTCTAACCCAGCCCTGCTTTACTATAAACATTACAACATTAGATACTATATTAGTACATTGATATATCCACCTTGAGTTTTGAGACAGAAGCCTGTAGATCAAGTTCTCACCTCTCGACATAAATACTGGCACACCAATAACACACGTTATCATATTACAGCATTTGAAAAGGGTTAATAATCAGATCTGATTATATTTAAATACAGAGGAGGTTCTTAAGTGAAAGCTTAAAACTTTAAAATTGTCCAAAAGCTTACTTTCAGCTGGGACTCCATGTTCTAGATGATTGACACCTAAAATAAGCAAAAAATAGAAGAGCACCAGTATTTTTTAAACTTTTCAATTTAAATATCAAAGAATATGGTGCCCTTTTGATTATGTGATTCTGCTTTTATTTGCAGATACTTCTGCAGGCTTCTCACGACTAATCATATTCATGTTATAATACCAGTGTCTTCCTAATGCTGTAATAATGAAAAGACATAAATAGCTAAATAAGATTAGGATCTTTTAAACATTTTTATATTACAATAGACAGCATTTAGAATTCAAATTCTTTTAAAAAACTGATTCCTAATTAACATTTTCATTATAGAGAAAAGTCACAAAAAATGGAGGAACTGGAGTAGTTGCAAAGTATCCCAAAGATGTTTTATTTCAGCAGCAAGCAGATTTTTAAATTTTCCCTTAGAGACATGAGCTACTTATTACATATCTTCACAGCCCAAAAAAATTGAAAAGACTGCAGCTAACTTGGAAGTAACTCCTAAGTAGCAGCAAGAAAGTGTTTGTGGTATGTTGTCTCCTGGAAGTGAGCAGTTAGAGCCCTCTCTGAGGGCAGGAGCAATGAAGAAGGCAAAGCATCACTGCCCTGCAGCTGTCAGACATCCTCCAAGGAGGAGTGTGTCAGATGTGCCATCTGACCTTACAGAGTCAGAACTCCTACAGCTTAAAAAACAGCCCTCTACCTACTGTGGTTCCTTCAAAAATCTCTGTTTCTTTCAATAAGTCACCACAAGCAGGCTTTTTTTTGCTAAAAAGTCTAAATCAAAGCTGTCACACCTGTCTTGATTACGAAATCATCTAAGAATCTACACATCTATAAGACTAAGCTAACAAATACCTTAGTGATTAAGGATGACAACGATGGTAAATTTAACTTCCTGCAAACAGCAGAGGGCAGATGTGAGATTCTGAGATTCTGTTCTGATCATTACGAAAAATTATCACAGTTGACAGAAGCTTCCCACTGTGAAGCTCCAGAAGTATCTCTGCATATCAAAGCTGCTTACAAGGGACTTCGGGTGAGTTAGTGATCTTCAAGTCCAAGGGTTCTGTTTACCTATTTTTATTATCCAAGATGCTTCCCAGAATAGATACAAAATATATAATCAATAGTACTCTGGTATTATGAAATCACAAAAATTAAGCCAGAAGAAAGACAGGATGATACCAAGGCAGCTTAGGACCCTCTAATATGCACCTGTTTCTTAGCCACTATCTTTCAGAAGACAAACCCAGTGAAGGTAGAGCATATTCAGCACAAATTTTTGTGATACCTAATACACTAATATTTAGCACCGTGGCATCACAAGCTACTGGATGAAGGAGAATACCAGACTGCTCGTTTCCATATCCATAGGATCATATTCTTCTTTGCTAGAAGGTATTTCCATAGAGGTTGTGTGCTCTTGGCTCAAAGTACAAGGCTCAAAGTACTTGTTTCAGAAGAGAAACAGCAACCAGCCTTTATCACAGGGTTGGCAGTTTCAATAGATGTTTCCAGTATCCAATCTGGGAGGCACACATTTGATAGGAGAATTTATATCTACGGTCTTTCAGATTCTTCCCGATGAAAGCCTATACTCAGTATTAGATCTAGTAAAACCTGGCTAACATAGATGTNCCCCCCAGGCCTGGCTCTCTTCAAAGCATAACCCTACAGATGTGGATATCAGTACCAAGGCAGTGGCTAGCAGCTGCTGTTGTGGATCTTTCACCTTAACAGAGACAATGGTCTCACAGGGAAGTGAAAACAGAAGAGATTCAGATAATTAGAATTCAGTGCCACTTAAGACAGATTGCTGATTTTGCATCTTCCAAGTGCACCACATCAAAATAACTGAATTGTCAAATTAGCAGCATGGCCTTGAAACCCAGCTTTAAGCTACTTTACTAAGAATATATTTCTCAAGACCTTATATGATCTTTAAATTGGCATAACCTTGTTCCATTCAATGTTTTTCTGTTGAGATTTTTTAATTTTTTTAAATGGTATCAATTTTTTAATAAATACCAGCTGCATCTAGGATGCACTCAGTAAAAAAACAAAACAGAGCTCTCCTAAAACAGAGCTAATTGTTTTCTATTTTCCATATTAAAGAAGGCTAGTTTTCCTCGTCAATCCTAATACGCCTCCCTAAAATAAAGTGTTAATAATATGGCTTTTACAAGGTGTAAAATTCATTGATAAGTTGCTAAACTAAGAGATGCATGACTGGCAATATCATACGCTTTGGAAAGGTTAAGTCTATCCTTTTAAGTCTATTGTGAGTTCTTAAAGATTCCCAGGGTGGAGTGGAAGGGGGGGTGTTTTTTAAACAAGCATGCTAACATTTAATAATATTCTCCAAGTTGGTCCATTCACACTTGTTTCATAATATCACAAAAGACCTGTAACCATAACAGCATGGAAATCCTGAAAATATTTGTACCCAAAACAAACTTCACCACGCCAACTACTTGATTAGTAAGCTGATCAAAAAAGCAAATCTAAAGCTTATAGAACTAAAGCCATGGGAATTTGCTATCATGTTACTGATTTTCCAGGATTTGCTGTTTACTTTAGTTCTACCTAAAGGCAACTTTCACTAATGCATATTAAAGTAGTAGTTTAGAATCTGACAAAAGGGACTAGCAAATTGAAGCTGGGTGGTAATACAATAATCGTAGCACTGACATTACGCAACATATCCTCAAGGAAACACAGATGAATTTCTAGATAAATAACAGCAAACACACCCTTGAGCTATAAGCAGCACATTGTCCAAGGCTTTAAAGAACATCTAGAGTACTGATTTCTACCCAGAAGACTACATAATCACAGATAGTTCAACCTGCTGAGAAACTCCCTGCACATTTGTTGAAGTTTGAGCATAAATTTAGGCTATCCAACCCTTTGAAAAATATTATTTGAATACACAATATATTTTATGAGGGGGAAAGTGATTAAATATACAATGAAAAAAGGTAAATCTAAGCTATGCAGCAGCTTGCAATGGTTTGGCAGTCAGAAATTCCCACATCAAGTCTTTTTTAAAATGTAGCTTCTTCTTAACTATATTACAGGAGAGCTGCAATACAAGGCATGGAAAGCAAGGTTTCTACTCTTCCAGAACAGACAGGTAGAGGGCTGCCTCTTGTTCAAAGATCAAGTTTTAAGAGAAGTAGATAGGTAGAAGAAAACTTTGGAAAGAGCAACTAGGATTCGGAAAGTTTACAAAACAACCCGTGAGTCCAGGCTGAGCAAACTGGATCTATTTTCTCCTTCAGCTGTGGTTTCTACAGACTATCCAGAGCCTTTGAATAAAGCAGCTGTTACATAAAGCAGAAAAATCAAAACTCTAGTCTATTTTACCCCTGACAGTAGGATAAGCAGTCATTTGTTCAAATTTTGGAAGAGATTAAGATTATATGTCAGGAAGTACTTTCAAATGATAAGTTAAATGCTAATGAGGCTCTCAAGATGGGCAAGACAACAAGCAACCTGTTCAAGTTTTAAATAACCGTGTGTGACCCACCTAGAAGTAGAGCCACGGAGGAAAACCAAGTTGCTTTAAAAACAAGCACATTCCACCATGCCTGCTATGTCCCTTGAGTCATGCCGTATCCAAGCTGCTTTATTTACTAGGCCAGGCCCTCTCTGCCACCACCACTTTGCCCTGGTACACCCCTGGCACAGGTGACCTTTAGAGGTTCTCTCCAGACTTTCAACAGCTTCTACCTTCACAGCGACAACAGCATAACCCTTTTCAGGATGAGACATTTAGCAATCTAGCAACTCTAATCCATTTGCTTCTAACAGTGCTAATAAGCACTACCAATTAAAAGCAGACACGTCTGTCAAAAAAACACCAAGGTACCATTGGTAGCTAAATTCAGCTACAACACGTCAGAGCAGATCTATTAGTCAGGAATCATAGTACATAAACAGTAAACTGTGAAATACTGCGCTTGGCTTATCTAGAAATAGTCAAAACTACTTACATTTAGTAACTTAACACTGTTCAAAAAACTAAAACATACAGAAAGTGATATAGACGAAAGTACAGTGAATGTAGCTACAGGTATTTCTACAATACACTGAGATCTTGGTCTATTTTTTTTACTGAAACAGATAACTTGAAGCCAAGTCAAGAGCAATGAACCACAAATGTGTTCTAGCATTTCACCACACTTAAAACTATATCCAATAAATACATTAAGTCTTAGGAAAAGCTGACTTTTCTGAATGAACTCTGAACATTTGGAACAGTGTCATTAAGGAATACCCACATAAGATGTTGTTCGGCTACTACTATTTTTTTGTAAACGACAAATTGTGGTCAGTTTCCATGAAGACAGACAACTACACTGACCATGTCAGCATAAAAAGAGACAGATTTCAGAGATCAGATGGCTGGTCCCTAAAAAGACTGCACAGAAATACCATTTTAAGCTAACTATGATATTTCATCTCTCTGGTGCTTATGGTGCTGCTCAAAGCCAGCAACACTGTGAGCTGCTACCAAAAGCCACAGGCAAGTATCACCAAGAAGGCCAGAACCACCACAGGCTTCCCAGGAATCTCCAGCTAAGGAAACCTGGCAGCGGCTGGCTGCCCGTGTCAAGGCGGTGGAAGGTCTAAAGTGTTTCAAAGAGCCAGCCACATGCCAGGGGCAGGCAAGGTGGAAGGTGGCCGTTTTGACTCCCACTACCCACGCCCACGTAGCCGAGAAGCGAGGAGCGACAGAAGAGACATCAAAATCGGCAGCCGAGCCATTTTTCTTCCGCCTCGAAGCCGGTCCCTCCCATCCTACGTGGCCAGCAGGTCTTTACCCTTCCCTGGCTCTCCTGCCTGGGGCTTTCTCCATCCCTACAGTCCCCCTACCGCCGCCGTCCCGTCCCCTCCGGCCGGGCAGCCGCGACACAGCCCCTCCCGCAGGCCCGGACACATCAGCAGGTCGCGGCCCGCCCCTCACCAGTCGCTAGATGAATGGACTCGGGCGGGCAGGGCGGGAGGCGTGCTGGGCAGCGCGGGGGCTCATCTTCAGTGACAACGGGGCAGGGGCAGGGCCAGGCTGCTGCGGCTACCGCGACACCTCAGCCGGCGACAGCGACAACGACAGCCGATGCCAACAGCTCGCAGCTGGGTGCAGGGACAGCAACCACTGCACCCCCGAAGAAACAAGCAGCCGATTGGCCGCGGCACCGCCGCACTTCGCACACCGATTGGCCGCGTCTGCCGCCTCGGCTCCTCCCCCCGCGCCGGAGCCCGGATTGACTGACAGGCTGGGTGGCGAAAGGGGCGCCAGGGGGCGGGGCCGGTGGGCGGGGACTGGCGAGGCGGGCGGCCCCGCGGTGGGCGAAGGGTTAACCCAAAAATGGCCGCCGCGGGTGAGAGGGTGTTGGAGCTGTGGGGAGAGCAGGGGCAAAGTTGAGGTGTTTACGGGCCTTTTTCTGTCGGTCTTCATGAGAGAGGCAGCGTGGCTGGCTGTGAAGGAGTGGGTTGGGTTTGCGGCAAGGCAGCACCTCTCCAAGGAGGACTCGAAAGCAGATAGTTAAATAACCAGCCTGCAAGTCTCTAGAAAATAATGAAGTGAGGGAGGACACCGAGAAGGCTGTGTCAAGGCAGATCATCATAAATAATTTGTCTCCGACAGAGCCAGTGGCCTCATCTCTAAAATAGCGCTTGATTTTTGTTAGGCTTTTGACATCAGCTCGGGGCAGTCTCATAAGCAAACCTACGTGCACAAGGATTTGAAAAATTGCTCTTGTAAAGCAATTACCTACACCTCACTTGATGTTGTGTTTCAAGTAAACTCTGTGAGGGCTCAATTCAATTCTACTTTTTAATTAATGTCATGGTTGATGTAATAGGTGGTACAGATTACAGATTAATTGTGAACAGGATTAGGTTGTAGTATTTTAGAGTGGGAAGATAGGAACCAAGGCAAGCAATACCTAACATAAAACACAGAGTAAAATAAATCACACATCACTTTTTTCCAAAATACAGAAATATGTTAATGGTACATTAATGCAAATGGCCAGAGTTTCTATGTGTTTCTTTAAGGCCACAGTTTTATCCCATGTCATGCAAGCATTAAAATACTTTAAAACAACCTAGCAGGTTTTTAAACCATCAAACATTTTTTAGTTGAGAGAAGTTATGTGAGCTTTTCAGCAGCAGTTCAATTTGGGGAGGACTGAGTAGAAGTTGCACATAGGTGAATCTCAAGCACTTTTACCTGTGCCATCTGACCCAGCAAATGTGAATTGCACAAACTGCTTTCTGTATTTCACTGTATAAATGTTTGGTTTTGCCAGCAGTCATTCACCATTGTAACTAACCCTGCATGCTATGTGAAATCTATTTATGCATTATTTTCCTACTGGTAGCTTCTTTCTGGTTCAGTCATATGCATACCTCAGAGGTGGCCTTGCTCCAAGTATGATGCCAGCTGGCCTAAGAACAGTAATGACCATCTGGGGAGATAAGGAGATCCAAATACAGGTGAAGTCAGTCATAAACAATGCTTTGTTGTACAATAATGAATTCAAGTGAATAGCTGGGACAGGCATCCTTTGGAGAGGTAAACAGCAGAGTAGACAGATCAAGAGGCTTAAGGCAGAACAAGGCCCAAGACTGCATGAATAGATTCTATATGAGAAAAATAATTTCTAAGAAGCTGGATTGCCCCTCAGGTCTCTTACACAAAATATTACTGTAAGGAATAGAAAACAACAGCAACGGACATAGAAAAGCTGGAAATAATACTGAGTCATGAATAGGACTTGATGAAATTTGAGTCAGCCAAAACCTTGACAGAATAACCAAAGGCTTTTAGCAATGGGTCTCTATGCAGGAATTTGATCTCCTTTGCAGGACTTTTTATATTTTCATGGAAAGATAAGGTATTAACTACCTATTGTTTATTGTTCAGGCCTTTCTAATTGTCCCCAACTCACAGGTCAGTAATAGAAACTCCTGCTATTGTGCAGGAGACTTAGGCTGCCTCTGCAAAAGCAGCAAACTAATGAATACCATTCACTGAATCAGGATGAGAATAGTTTGATTTGCAGAGATAACATTGAGGTGACAAGGTAACATTGTAGGAAAAAAAATAGGTTAACTTGAACCTCTGTTTAAATTACTGGTATTGTTTTGGTGGAAAATGACAATATTGTTATGGAAATATACACTATTTTAAGCCTTTCAGAAGAAATTACATGCAGTGGAGATGAAAAGCCAGTAAGGAGTCACCGAAGAGTCTTTTTCAATTGGGTAGTCTAACAGCTGGATTTGTGAGTTCCTGAAGCATGTAGTACATGTCTGACAGTTAGGAACTGTTCATCTTGGTTCTTTTCAGTCTGTGGTGAAAAAGTCTGAATTATTGCAAATAAACATGTAATTATCTTATAGGAAAAATACATGTCTCTGACCGTGATTGCTACTTTTTATAGCAGCCCTAGACTTTAAGTCAAAAGTCCCTCAAAAAATGGAAAGAGCAGCATTTAAAAAGGAAAACCAGTGTACTTAGCTATCTTCAGAATGTCATCAACTTTGAGAGGCTTAATTAGCCTGCAGAGTTTATTTTTTGTCTTAGTATGCATCTCAGTCATTTAACTGTTGAAGGGTTATAGATTGACTGTACTCCAAATACATATAACTTATTTAAGGTTAAGGGAAATGATTTTGGGGTATAGGGAGGACATTACCCTAGATAGGCAACTTTCTGGTCACATATGGATCCCATCCATCCATCCATCCATCCATCCATCCATCCATCCAGAGTAGTCTGCAGAAATAAATTTCCATACATCGTTTGCTACATCAGACTTAGGCTAATGGAGGAATTAGAGGAGAAGATGTAAGTGACAATAAGGAAAAAATGTACTCTGCACTTTGTGCTATCACTGTAATGATCTCATAACAGATTTCTGAAATCGATTCTGAATGTTGAAAAAAGATTGTAATTGCTTTTATCAGCTAGTAATCCAAAAGCTCAGTCTATATATCAAAAAATAAAATATTTTTTTCCTTTTCAGCTATACTGTGTCGAGTCACAGATTCCCCCTTTCACATTTCTGTTTGTGTGCCTTAACTGGCCTAATTATTACCAGTGTTCTCTGGAGCCTTGAGTAATAATTCTTATTGGCAGCAGTAATACTGAAGAAAAAATTAATCAGCTCCAGGCTTACCTTCTGCTGATACTAAATAAGTTCCTCATGATCTTTCTTTTTTATGAACTTGAAAAAAAGATTATAAAATACTGGGAAATTTGTATTGCAGAGCTAATAGAAGAAGATTCAGTTCAGTGTAACACCTCTTAACAGGAAAATCTTGCAAAAAAACCCTGAATACTTATTATTTAACAGATGGCCACATACTCAAAAGAAGCATTTTAATAGCAGTATATTATTAATTTAGTAATTTATTAAAAAAAAGTGCATCTTGCTTTGAGAAAGCCCATCCTCTTACTCAAAGAGACAGAGTTACTAAGTTCCATATACCAGTACTGTTTGAGAGAAGTGTGGAGAAGAAGACCAAGGATCAAATAGCATGGAAAGGAGGATGGTGAAGTATAGGGACTGCCTGAGGTCTGCTCAATCTGCTTGAGAGTTCCCCTAAGAAAGTGAGATGCAGTGAGCATCCAGGAGCTGTCACTCAACAAACTATGGATTCAGCAAAGCAGGTTCTTCATCTCACAAGACTGGGAACACTTCCATGTCACCGTGTCATGTCATATACTCTGACACCTCTTCGTTAACTCATAAGATTTCCAGCTTGTCTAATTAGACCTTGGGAGCATCTCTGATGCCCAAGGTATATTTTCTGTTCTTACAGTAATCCAGATACCCAAAAGTGGTTCAGTCACTGGTGATAGGAGATGTATGTGATGAGAATGCAATGTCCCGTATTTTTACAGAATTGACATATTAAAAAAAAAAAAAAAGGTTTGTAAAACCTTATGGTAAAGGGCACAATGTACATAAAACAAAAATTGTACTAGCATACCCTAGTAAAAGACAATCATTTGTGGGCACTGGTAAAGGGACAGTTACTTTCAGTGACTGAAATACAATTTTCAATACAATCAGAAACTGCAGTGCTTGTGAAGTGGATGGATGTTACTGGTTGTGATGTGAAATATTTTGCAGAAGAGTATGATTTTAAACAAAGTGTTTTCTTACTCAGTGAGAAGTTTATTGTGTAGGTGCAGCAAGACAGCTTGTAGTCCTTTCCTGCACATCTTCCACCCTGATCTTCCTGAATATTAATTAGACAGCAAAGCTGCAGACTACCTCAGAACACCAGACTCCTATGGAGGGGAGAGGATGGACCAAGGGATGGATGGAAAGACACAAGAGTAAAGGACACCTAAATCACAGAATTGCCAAGATTGGAAAAGACCTTCAAGATCATCGAGTCCAGTCATTAACCTAACACTGACAAGTCCTTGACTAAATCATATCCCTAAGCACCACATCTATACATCTTTTAAAAACCTTCAGGGATGGGGACTCCACCATTGCCCTGGGCAACCCCTTCCAATGCCTGATAACCCTTTTCAGTAAATAAATTCTTCCTCATATCCAATCTAAACTTCCTTTGACACAACTTGTGGCATTTCCTCTTGTTCTGAGACATTCTCTTGGGTCTCCTAAGGATTTTCTAGTGTACATCTCGGACTCCACAGCCATTGCAAATGACACTGCTGGTCTTGTGGCAGTCTCACAGACAGGGGAGAGGCAAGATCACGGTGGTTAGGAAGCATGAGGATTGTTTATAGCTTCTGAACTTGTGGGAACGGAAAGGAACTGCTTTTCTTTGCTTGCTCTGATGTTAGGAAAAAGGAGGTTGTTAATTTTTAAAACCTTTTTTTTTTAAAAAAAGATTTGTCTTGCTCCAGCTAGGTGGCTCAGGGATGCCAGTAGCAGCTGAAGTCACCCTTCTTGTCCATCTCTGCAGTGATCCACCACTGTTGTGGGAGGTGTCAGTTCCCAAAATGGGATAGTCCTTTATTAGATGGTGTGTTGGCAAAGATAGCATGACATTCCCTTCACATCACCTCCAAACAGGACTCCTCTGGCCTTACCTTACTTATTTCTAGGTCTTCTCCGGGTCTTGAAAACTTCTCTCGAGGATTTTTAATCTTCCAGTCACTGATTTTAGAGTGTTTGGGAGATAAAAAACCTTAAGAGAATAAAATCTCCGCAGCTAGTGTACACGCCTCTGCACTTACCTTGGAGTGCCATCTACAGTCGAAAAGCTCTGCTGACACGCAGATGACACCATAGTGTTTCAATATTGTTTGGTTAGGAGGCTTAGCAGAGCAATTCTACACCAAGAACTATAGCACCCCAGTTTTCTTCATACACAGAGCTTGTTGAGCAGACCCAGGACTCGAGGCAGTTCTCTTGAGCTAGTCCCAGCTGTGCCAGCGGCTCACGGAATATTGCGTCAGGCTGTGGAGGGAATATTCATCCTTCCTCACTCCCAGCGTGGTCTGCTCCATCCCAAATCAGAATAAGCTCTACTAGGACTGCTGAAGATAGGAATTTAACTTACCTACTTTAAATTGTCCTTGTATGAAGCTGTTTCTACCTATTGGCTCGTTTGCAAAATAGGAGGAAAAAGTTTGTTGAAAGCTGTGAATGAAAGAGTGGTTAAGAACTAGTAAATATTGCAGTACTTGAAATTTGAGATTCAGTTTTGGTTTAGTGTATGATGAAATTACAAGTGAAGATATAAGTAAAAGGCACAAGCAGAGTCTCTTTTTCTAAAATTTTTAAAACAAAGATATGCAAAATTGTAGGGGAAAAAACCAAAAACTAAAAAAGGCTCATTTTTTTCTCAAGTAATTCCAAGCTATCATTTAGTCCCACTTTAAAAAGATCATGCATATGTATATTCTATTCGAGACAGAATATGCCAGGAAATATAGAATATTTTATAATATTGAAAACTTTTTAAAAAGAAAAGCATAAGAGACTTTTTTTATTGATAGCTTTCAGTGTTAGTTCTAGCAACTTTGATACATCTGTCTGAGTTTCTGCTCAGGATTCAAATGGCAAAAGCCAAGCAGCTGTATATTTATGAACTGCCATTCTAATAAGCGTAATACTAGTTTTCTATGATCTATCACCATGGGACTGCAGTCATAGCCTTTAAGGATACTGAAGATTTATGAGTGTTTTTCCATTCTAAAAAATTGCATCTTCATATGCTATTTGAAGTTTATTGAAAATAAAATTAGGTGTAGTGGTTGATTAGCAGTTGTGATGGAAATGATCATTTGTATGGTTTGTTCTGGTGTCACAAAGAGGATACATAAGAATTGATGGATTTCATACACTGTTCTTGAGTTGTAAATTTTGATTAAGTAATCCCAAGTTTGAGGTAATTGTTCTGATTAATTTTTTTTTTTTTTTTTACTTTCAGATATGAAGACTGAAGTGGACTTCTGCCTCTTCTACCAGCAGTAGTTGCTGCAGTGTGAATACCCAGTATCAGACTGCAGGAACAAAGGGGTGTTTTAATAAAACTGTAGGCAAAAAATCATAAATGCCTATGAGACAGCATTAATTGAACAGCAGCAGTACAAAACCCACTCAGCTCTCTTCTGCTTTCTTTCTCAGATGGACAGTAAGTTCAGTGACCTGGTTCTAGAGCCTGAGCCTAAAACCTCCAAAAAAGAAAGCCCAAGGAATACAATTGTAGCGTATCTCACTGTCATCATAGTTGTATCTCATTTTCATAAAAGCTTGCCCTCAAGAATCAAGCCAGCTCCTATACTTACATTCATTCTAAACTTTTCAGTGCTGCTGGGCAGCCATGTGTGCTGTCTATAGATAACGCTCCTCTCCCCTTTTCTGACTGCAAGGACACATCTCATGCTGCCAGAGAATCAAGATGGTGATCCACATTTTCGTGACTGCTAGGCTGGATTTTTGCAATATAGTAAACACACCAGAGCAAAGTAACACAAATGTAAGCAAAGCGAAGTTATTTGGAAAACAGAAAAAGAAAAAAAAAATGTGTTTGGGTTTTTTTTTCCTGTGTTTTTAAAAATATCCCAGTGGTTGAATAGTTCCTATTAGCTCTGCTGAGACAGCATTCTTCTCCACTCACTGTACCAGTTCCCCACAAAGCACAAATTCATAGTCCTTATGCTCCTGTAGTTTGACTTTCTGTGTCAGGCTTGCCTAATGAACATTTCTTTCTTGGAAGATACTAATTGCCCTTTATGGTTTCACTACACAGCCAATATTTTTAGGTTCAAAGGGCAAATCTTTCTTAGCAACTGAACTAAAAGCACAGACCTCATGAACAACATGGCTGGCCTCATCATCTCCTGTGCAAACTGCTAGAGGTACTCTCTCGTCTGGTCTGGTTGGAAAAAGTCTTCAAGTTGCCTGCAGGGAGGCCTCCCAAAAAGTACAGATCTGTGGATCCGTCATTAATCAGTATATAAAAGAAGACGCTGGCTCCAGCCAGCTCAGTTCAGTTGCTGCTGCCCTCTCAAGGGCCTCCTATTTCTTTTGCCACTAGATGACACTGTCGAGACACCTTTGTTCTCCTTTCATCCTGCTTTTCCAAAGGTATTCAGGAAAATTAAAAACCGGCAAGATGTATTTGTTAGTAGCATTTTGGAAAGCCGTATTCTTAAAATATGAGGAGAAAAGACAATTGAAGAAGCTAAGATCTCTAGCGAATATAGTATAGTTTCCTGAAGTAGAAGTAGGGAAAAATCTTTTCAGACTGTTACAAGTAAATGAGTTCATTTTGTATTTGTCTGTTTTAAGTAGTTATGGTACTATTTAGAGACAGAATTAATTTCCTTCACCTAATCACAAACCTATTCAAATATTATAGAATCAAAATCAGGGAGAGAAGGTGGTGTGTGAGATTTCTATTCAATTTAGCCAGGAAAATATATATTGGTTCTTCCCTAATTTTGCCGAAGTTCTGTTACCTGGGAATATATGCTTTCCTCACTTAGCTAAGAAACCTCTATTCCTTCCTACGTGAAAGACAGCTAATAATCAACAGCCAGGAGAAAAAGAAAGGAATCCACAACCATTCTTCCCTCTTCTTTTCCCAATAGGAAAGAAAATACAAAGTCTCCCATTACCCTGAAGGTTTTGTGTAGAGTAGGAGGACTCCATCCAGGTATTTGATTTGGACTAGAGCAAATTTGCAATCCTATTTCTAGCCCTTGAAAACTGGAATCATCCCTTGTTCAGATGCAGTTCTCCTGCTGACGCAGAATGTGTCCACACACTCCCACATTTGTTTGGTCTGGTGGTTATCTGAACAGCAGATAGCTGTGCTAAATATTGCTCAGCTCCTGCCAAGGTACCTGCAGGCAGCAAGACCATCTCCAGGCTCAGGCAGGCTAGAACAGAGAGACTGACCTGAGGCACTGACTGAGAAACAGTGACACTCTGCTGTAATTCCAGTGCTGCTCTGAGCAAACATAAGACTGTGTTAATTTGGCATCATTTGAAAGGAAATAAAAGGACTCGTGCTTAGAATCTGTAAGTGGCAATTCAGTGAATGTTCAGTACTTTGAAAATGAAATAAAACCCGTGGTATTTGAAATCCAAAAAGATGTTAAAAATGCAGAGATACCCATTCATTCATTCTTCATTTTTAAAAGTTTTTTTACCATGCGTACATCTTCCCTAGCTGTTCCTGTTTGAGGGTTTGATCAGAGGTAAATTGCTTCCAGAACAAGTGGCTGCTACTTCTTGAAAAACAGTCTTATCAGTTTGGTGTTTTTAAAAATCTCTTTTAAACAGCCTAAACCTCTGAGAGCAGATTACTTATAGGAATGGATTACATTTTTACCAAGCCACTAAGCATTTGCTCAGGTCAGTGAAGATACTGTAGACCCACCTCACTAGATCTACACTACATCCTGAAGTGGTGCATATTTCAAAAATACTCCTCTTTTGAACCCACATCAGCCCAGATCTTGTTTTCAGCAAAGCCTAGCAAACCTGCTTGAGCACAACTAAGCAAACTGCAGCACAGACATGGGAATGAATGTCTAGAGTAGAGGATAAGATGGAGAGGCGGGAATTTCGTGGGCCAGCTCTGCCAACAAAGAAAACATTGTGTGCTACACCATAGTCTGTTACACAGCTCACAGCACCCTTCCAACACCTTTCTTATCAGCAGTAACACAGGAATAACAGCATAATACTTCCCAGACCACAAATGGATGTTTTAGCAGAAGTATGTAACATTTTCCAGATAAGTGGTAAAATTCTTCAAAATCACTGACAGACAGGAAGCTCCAAGTCATCTCACCATACTAATTCTATTTCAGCTGCTTCACAAAATGACAGTGTAAATGGGATAGGGACCACCAAGAGTACAGACTCCTTGTCCTGCAAAATAGGACAGAAAAAGATTAGGTTAAGAAAAATTCACAGATAAAAATGGTTTTAAAAAAATAAATAAATAAAGACCAGAGGCAACTTTCAGCTGTAAATGCAGACCTCAGGGGCCTGCTCTGCTTTCTGACTGGGGCAGTGGGATCTCTGACTGCGAGACCCTACCTGCACCAGAGGAGCCCCAGCCACTCAAGCCCCCAGCCCCACTGTGCCCTGACATTTGCTTTATCTCAAGGAAAGGGTTGGGGAGAGTAGGAAGAGCTACTTTGCCACTTTTTATTCCCCACTAACAGTCGTTTCTCTCTGAACACACCCATTTGTTTGCCAGGTACTCTTCCTTGCTCCCTCAGCTCTATTTTTATAGAAAATAGTAGGAAGAAAGAAATAAAGATCATTTTTCATGCCAAAGCTCATTAAGCAAATTTGGTTCAGCTCCCAAAAAAAGAGAAAAGGAAAGGAAAAAAATAACTCAGGAGCCTATTTTTTCCCCATACTGCAGTGGCATCCTTAATGAGCTGACCTGTGAGAAATTATTTTTGTCCACCTTTTAGTTGCCTGCGTAAAGAGTTGGCAGCACTGTCTCACCTCAGTATTGTCTTATGTCTTGGCTCGGCTATAGGGCAGCACAACGAAAGCTTTATTATGTTCTTACCAGTGCAGGCACATTTTATACTAAGTGGCATTATGCTACCCTTCCACCAAAGCATGTAAAAACAAGGCTGGGGCAAAAGATACTCAGAGGTGGTATTCTGAGATTAAAGACCCTTTAAGGAATTTTCAAGTGACTGGTGTTACACAGCTGTGAAAGGGATGAAAACACAATACACAATTTTTCTAATAAACAGAGCCAAGTAGATAGCATTTAATGATATTATGTAGTCAATGTGATGATTCACTAGTTACTCTGTAGGACATTGCTGTTACAAGCCCTCCTCAGGGTCCTTTTCTTTCTGTAGTCTGCTTTTATATGACTTAAAGCTTTGTGCTCAGCCTTTTGCAGCCTGAGCAGATTACAGCCAGCTTTTTCTCAACTCCTTCCAACAAAGAGAGCTGTACTGCCAATGCAGGCAACATCCTTGCACAGACGCATTTTCCCTGTCCTCACACATAGCCAAACAGCAAAACTGGCATAGCTTTATGCAAAGGACAGGCTGGAGGGGAAGAAAATAACAGAAAACTTCTTTTATAAAGGCAGCTTCTGAAAAGTAAGAAGTTTGATCTGTCTGCTACAGTCTCTTAGGGAGTATCTCCCTCTACCAGCTAGTAAATCTCTGATCTGGAACTCAGCTGCTCCTCGCATAAAAATGGCATATGCCACTGAACCTTCAGATGCCTCAGCACCTACAGATATTTTAAGCTCATAAGCATTCACAAAAAGTCATGTCCAGATGGTATAAGACTTAAACATCATTCCTCTCTCTCCCTGGGACTTGGTTATCTCCTGTCTTGCTCTTTATATTGCTTGTACTGCTTGTACCTTCTAATTTATGTCTCTGTAAAGCATTGCCATTTTGGTAAGGTGACACTATACACACACCTATAAGTGGCCGCATAGTATATAAAGGAGGAGAAGATTAGGTCCATGGTTCCAATCTGTCCTGCAGAAGGAGAAAACAATCTAGAGGGGAAAGAAGAATAGGAATTACCGGCTGCCTACAACAGCAGAAGATAAACAAAACTGTTATTCTCCCATCAGTCAAGGAAGCAGAAAAAAAAATTCTGTGGTGAACTCAGACGCTTCATCTAGGATTGCTTTTCTCAGATCCCAAAATGTAGGTATGTAATGAAAGAAACCCATAAAACTGTTTTCATGATTTTTTCCTGAAAGAATGAACCAATGTCACCCTGTTACCTTCAATAGAGTGCTCAGTTACTCTAACAGCAATGATTCATTTTATAGCACACTTACATGGCACTTATTGGTACACACCTGTGGACAGCAAGCTCAGCAGTGCCTGTAGCAATACAGCTGAAACACTGGGCATCTGCCTCATGCACTTGAAAAACTGGTAAGGAGGTGATCTCTCAGTGCAAGAAAGAATACTCCCAGTGCACATCTCATTCTGCAAGAGGAGTACTGAAAAGATTAATGCTTCTGAAAAAGGAAGCCAGGCTATCAACAGCTGCTTGTGCCACTTGCGTGAGGAGAGAGGAGAGCGTTCCTTTGCTGTCCTTTGCCTCCTGGGGGACATGGCAGCCTTCCCTGTAAGACTACAACTGCTGGAAAAAGTTCAGGTCTGTGACCCTGTAACGTGTCTAGTTGGTCTTTTTACCAATATGCCTATTAAAATCACGCAGCAGTAGGTATTTATAGTGTTTGTGCATAGTTTAGACATACATACATACAGCTTATAATATAATTGTATACACCAATGCAAGTCAGGCTTTCTAGCTGCAGCTAAGCAAATGGGGCTGACTCAAAGTACTTCAGCTATGACCCATTCAAAAGCCATTTCACTTCAGAATACTTTTTTGTTTCCCAATAGGTCTATCCCCTATGCCCAATTATATCAACATTTGAATTATCTAAAGTAAGACAAACACATAAATCCCAATATTCCTTTTGATTTAGATAAAAATGAAAGAAGGGAAAAATATTTCCACAAGGTTCTGTCAGCTTGTTCAAAATGTAAGTTTTGAAACTATCCTGTGAGAAATACTCATAATAACAAAAACTGTTTCAGCTTGGTTCATAAATCTGTTGATTACTGTGAAACATAAATACTTAATTCATCTGTTACATTGTGTAGGGGCTTCTTTTTATGATGAGTTAAAGAAAAGCGTTGGACATCTCCAGGATTCTCTACACATAGTCACAGAAGCTTTTAACAGCTGAAGAGCTTTGTCCATCAGGGGAGTATCAGAGAGCCATGAAAGTTGTAGGCACATTTAGGATACCAAAGTACCAAAAAGGAACAATGACAGTAATAAAATCATGCATGTGCAACCTGGTGAGTTGCTTTAATCAGGCTCCCAGAAAAGTCCAGAAATGGAAGGGAGAAACTAGTAATGGACAGGAATGGGTTAAAAGAGCTCAGCACTAACTCTGCCTGAATGGAAAATAGTGCCTTCCAGGGGAACAGAGCAAGATAGTTTGGGGTTTTCTTTTTAAAAAGGGGAAACAGCACCTGTAGTTCTTTTTTATTTATTACCTGTTCTCCTGAAGTAAATTTTCTCCTAGCATGAAAAATGAGCACTACATTATCCCAAGAATCTAGATTTCTTTTGCTCTTGCTGAATAACAGGCAAGTAGAAATATTTTAGTTGATACAAATGCTAGTACAGGGCTGATCTTTCTGTCTCTGTGTAGACGATGCCCAGCTCACTTCATGGGACTCAGCTAGGAACAGAAATGTAACATATGGAGCTGTTTGTAGAATCAGCATTGAATTTAGTCAAGCAGCTTCTGTAATTTTAAATCCATTCTGACCCAGCAGAGTTATTCCCTTTCTATAATTAAGTCTATCGTGACTGTAACAGGATCCATATCTGATGTTGGAGAAATGCTACTTTAGCAAAAAAGAACATGATAAAAACTGCCTCGTCAAAAGTGGAAAATATTCAAAGATATTAGCTTTTCAAAAAGAAACAGTAAACAAGCCATTTAAGATGTCAAAATAATCTTTTTGCTTATTTTCACATTATTGTGTTTACACAAAGACCATCTTGTAAGCAAAATAATATATTCTGTAATTTGCATTTAACATTGCACCTGAAAAAATTTCCACCCATTTCAACAAAAGCAGGTTTTTCACTTCTGCTCCACATAATGCATCTCTGGGATTCTTAGGCTGCCAAGCATTTTATATGACACACTTACAGTAAAAAATTATAGTCCATTCCTATAAAAATAGTGGGTCTCAGCATATTAATGCAGTCAAAGCAATCTGATATGCAAAAGAAATGAAAACAGCTACAGCAGGTCAATAAGAAACAAACAGTATAGGAAACAAAAGAGGCCAACAGAAGTGATGAATTTTGAATAAAATGGAAAGCTGTGGCTGACTCAAAACTTACAGTATGTGGTCACCTCCTTGATTGCCAAAGCTATCTGGCAGTGCATGGAACAGTCCAACCTAACTTACAGATAGGAAAAAAATATTTCCATGTTACACAAAAGGACCAGCTTCAATTAGGCAAATGTCACTACCAGTGAGGAAATAATTAGTACCGAAAAAAAAGGTACCTGTGTAGTAGCTGAGGTTACAGCCTGAGATATCCATATGCAAAGGCTTTCTTTCCTCTCTTACACATAGCATGGAGGTATATACATGGTCCATGCTCATTTATGCAGAGGCAGCATAGATCCCTGAGAAAGTAGTTTTGTACTAATCCAAAAATATAAACAAGTCTCATTGTATAAATATAAGACAGGTCAGTTTTCCAAAAACAGAGATGTTTTATTACTGCAGGTAAACAAGCCAACCACCTAGATACAGAAAGTCAATTGCAGGCTTAAGAAACTAAAAATAGTCCTCTCAAAATTCACTTGACATCTCTGCTAAAAAAATGTTTCAGCCTTTAGCAAACATAATTTAAATTAAGAGAAGATGATTTGTCCAAATCTACTCCAAGCTTTGAGGTAAGGTTATTTTTTTAATTAATTGAATGTAAAACTAGTTCTCTTCCCCATCCAACAAAAGACCTCTGCTATACACAATTAACACGTGCCTAGACATATTTAGCTCTCTTATTCTGAAGCTCTATTTGACCTTTCCACACACTCAGTATTGTTTTCTACAAATTATCTTTATTTTTAGATTAAATAATTACAGCACTTCTTTTTTTTGTTTTTTTTTTTTCCAAGATGAAGCTGCCATTACAAAGTAATCATGGCATACATTCTTTCCATTCATGTTTCACTCTCAAAGGCATTGACTGAACCATGAATAACCTTTCTTTAGGTCTACATTTGGCTAGATAAGACATGATCTTTAATAAGAGTATCTTTTTTCTTTTTTTTCCATATAGACTGAATAGTAAAATTTAGACAACAGCAAGAAATGCTAATTCCATTTTTTCCCTATTTCTAAGAAAGACATTTTGATATTGTACATAGAACCTTCATTTTTAAGTCCTTCTATTCTACACATCGGAAGTCTGTAAGCAGTTTAAATTTACCTTTTAGAGGCACCGACTGCCCTGGGGATGAGAATATCTCTGTAACCAAGAAATAGTTAGAATTCCTAAACAGTGCCCTGACTTGAGAATTTAGTTACTTACAATGACTAAATTAAATGCCAGGAACCACAACAAGGTTTGCATTTGCTAAAGTGCTAGGGGTTTTTTTCTGAATGAAGGAATTAATCTTCACTCAGAATCTGAATACGCATGCTGATGGATTATTCATTAGCTTATTATCAATTAACCTGAAGGAAACAAAGGCCTTAACTGAGAAAGAAATAATGAGAAGAGTTAGCATGCTTTTGAGAAAGCTGAAAAATATTTGAGATAATGAAATGATTGTCCTAGCTTATGCGTTCTGTATCTCTGCCAGAAATAAATGACAACTATAAAACCCGTCTGGGAATTACTTTGTCCTATCTGAATTAGAAAACTAATTTGGAGCCTACAACATAAGTAATTATGTAATCAGATGGAAATATTTCTACAGACCTTCTGCTCCCATTAAAAACATCTGCAGAGTGTCAAATTACCTGTATCTTTCACAACTTTATAGCATTGTCTGTCTCATGCACATCTTGGTTAAAATGCCAGTCCTAGCCTTTCTTGAGAGTTTTTCAGCATATGTTTTCTTTCTTACATAGGCTCATTTTCTACACCAGGCAACACTTTTTAGAAATAATCACACACCATCCAGGGCAAATATATAAGTAATGTTCCATCAGTAGGCATCATACAGGGTTTTTCAAAGAGATTTAGGAGACACCTAATGAAGTGCTGAGAGTTAAGGCAAAGCACAAGCTTCAGTGATCCCTCTGATTTTGAGGAACTGTTACTGCCTACCAAGTCACTAAAATCTTTGGCTCATGAAACTGTGGCCAGTAGTCCTGGCAGTCATCCTGTGCTCCTGGAAGGTGGTAATGTGCTGTCATTGAAAAGGAGTGTGATTTTAAGAGCATCCTTGAAAATGCCAAACTCTTGTTCAGCCTGAAAGATTAAAGTGATTAAAGGTACCTCTATGTGGGCATAAAAGACGAGTCAAGCTGTGATCTGAGAAATGTTTGTGGGACACACACACAAGCTAAGGAGTCACTTATGGCCATGCAGGTCTCACTGTGTGAAGGAGTAGAAGAAAAAAAAGACTTGAACATCCTGGTGGAAAGCTGAGAAGCACTCAGGGCTTTCAGTGAATGCAAAGGCTGGAAGCCATGTTATAGTTGTCAAATTGCCCAAGGATCTGCGTGCTTCTCAGGCAGTCTGTGAAACCTCAGAGTTAGTCAACAGGACTGACAAAAGGTTGCAAGCTATATTTGACTGCTGTCACAAATTCACTAAACCAGACAAGAATTGTTCAGAAAGGTCCATGATCACATGGTCAACATCTTTTTCTCTTTGCTCTAACAAAGATTTTTGGTTCTGTTGATCTTGAGTGAGGCTAATAATACTTAAAGTTCTTCATTGATTCCAGAAGACTCCAGTTTGATTCTCTGCCAGCTTCTGAAGCCTTTTATTAACTTTGGATAGGATGAAGAGATTTTTTGAATTATGGTAACTACCTGCAGTATCATAGAGATGTATGCGTGAAGGAGAGTTTTGAAAAGACCTGTCCCATGAGAGTGATGGATGTGCTCAGGAAATACTAGTGTATGATTGTATCTTAAGTATTTTCCAAAGCATACATCTCCTATGCATACTTAAGGATCAGCTAAAAGTCAGCTTGACAAGAATTTTCCAAAACCATTTTCTCCGTCAACTTTCAATTGTGTTTGCTCTCAAAAAGCAAGAGGCAGGGAGAGAAGAGAGCATCTGAGAATGGCCATTAATGTTAATATTATTGTTAATGTTAATTGTTCCAAGTGCCAATATCCTCTGTGCAGATTACGTACCAACTAACAGGCATGTTTTTGGTAGATTTGCTAGAGCATGGGTACAATTTTCAAAAAGACTTAGAAACTGGGAAACTTGGGCTTCTTATCAGTCACTTCTGGAAGACAAAGCTTAGAAGAGCCTTTATCTCTACTGCAGATTTCACTGTAAGGCTAGAGATACCTAAATTATTTCAGAACAGGTTAAATGAGATACTTTTTGTTCTAGCCACACCTACAAAGAACATCATCTGGTAGTGTATGCGTTACATAGTTTTTCATTGGGTTGCTCCACTGGGTTTGAGGTACGCTAATATATTATTTCCTGAAGGAAGAGCAGAACAATACAGGCTTGTGAAACAGGTCTAGCCAACGCTAGAGCTCCTAGCAGCATCAAATGAAATCTTGTCCAAGGCCAGTCTTTTTTCTTCTGTATTTTTCCAGCTATTGAATTTGCTTTTGTTCTCTTGTAGCTCTGAACTGTGACTTGGCAACGTGAGATTGGCAAAGTAAAGGCATTTTCAAACTGATACTAGATGCTGGACAAAATGCCAACTGACTGGAGATTCAGCTGCCATGGCATATATAAAACCTACCTCTACTTTATATAAAAGCAATAGATTATTATCTTTGTAATACTTTTTGAGTTTCAGTTGAAAACACAGTGAAGAACAAATGAATGCATCCTGCCCCTTTTTTTTTCCCTATCATCTCATCTGGTTCAGCTTCCTGACTTGCAGGAGTTCTGTAAAGGTACATGACTTTGCCGTTTGTCCAAGCATGCCAGAAAGAACAAGTTGACTGGAAGGAATAAATGAAATACTGAAAGTGCAAAAGAGTGAGCAAGCTACTTTTCTGTCACTGTAGAATAATAAAATTTAAAAAGTTTTACTTGCAGCCTCAAAATGCCAAGGTATTATTCAGTTCCTGTTCATTGGGATAGGAATATATAAATAACAAGCCATGGCCCTGTATTTTTTCAAATACTAAAAATTGGCTTTTTCACATTAAAATTACTATTAAATACTGAAACTGTGTTCCATTCAAGAAAGCACTCACAGTCTAGTATCATTTAGCTCAGCTTAAATGCACCTAAGACCTCCATGCCCGGTGTCATCAGTTCCCAGTTATGGTAATAACGACCATCAGTGAATTTATACTAGAAGCAATAAAACCTATCCAGCACTGAAAACTTCAGGGTTTTTTTCCCAGTTATGACCTAAAGATGATTTAACCATCTTAACTGCTTTCTGGCCATTTTCCCTGGCACCACATTAATTTTAAAATGTCGTGTTTATTTACTTGGTATCAGCATCCTGAACTTGAGAATATTTTAACCTAGTTGTAAAAGAAACAACTTTTGCCAACCTGGATCTAATTTCATGTGATAAATCTCTTCCAGCAGGAAAGCCTCAGCAAGAACGCTTTTGTTACGTTTCCTTGCATCACCTTTTGTGGAGACTTGGCTGGACTGGCAGTTGTGACACTGCCACCTTCTCCCCACTCTGTTGTGTTCCAAGTGATGCATCTTTTCTGTTTACTTGTTTCAACATCACATAACAAAAATAAAATAGGGGAACTCCTTTATCTGTGAGTTCATACTACCTTGAGGTTATCAGCAACTGGAAATTGTTGTTTCAGTTCTTTCTTTTACCTTGTTCTTCCTTTTACCTTTTTGGGGTATGAATAGTAGGGGAAAGGACATGGGGAATGAAAGCCTTAGTCTTTGCTGTAGGCTGTGACTGTTCTGTCCCAAATGTAAGTTAGAGCAGTCTCAGTTTCTGCTGCCCTCAATCCCCATTGAATATATTGTGATTATACATGGTTCTCCCTGAAACTGTTACCTTTCAAAGTGTTCCATGTCTATACTGCTTTTCTGTGAAGGTCATCTGCACCCAGAGAAGGGAAGGAGCCTCAGAAAGCCATTTTATTGCCTTCAAGGCATTTTTACTCTGTGAATATGGCAAAAGGAGGCCCTAATAAAACAAAGAAACACCACAACAACTTTATCTGCAGGACTTTGCAGGGGGTATATTGTGCAAGGGTGTTTCTAAGAGTTTAGTCAACAACATCAACCATAAACTGTGGTTCTGAAGTGCACTACAAATACATCAAAATCTAAAATTAACACATTTAGTATTAGGGCATCTGTGGAATTTTAAGAGTAGGAAGTTTTTTATTCCTTAATAAATATTTTCAATAAATATTTGGTGTTTATATATATATATATATATTCAGATGACCAGAGAATTTCATAACTAGAATTGGTCAAATAAAAATTTCTCCCCAAAAAGGTTCAAATGCTTTTCCTTGTCACCTGTTAGTTATATTGCAGGGAAAGATAGATCAAGTACAGATTTTTAAAAAAACAAATATATTCTGTTTCTCCTTATGATCAAAACTTACAAATTTAAACATTTTAGATATTTACCCCTTTTATTTTCATGTCTCTACCACTGTTTGGCCACAGAATGTAACTGGATTAATTAGGTCCACTGCTTCACTTCATTTTTTCCATTCTTTTGGCCTCCTATGATTGAAATTGTTCAGAGCTAGAAAATGAAAAGAGATACTGCAAACTTTTAACCATTTTACTTTGGTTTTAAAACATTTAAAATATTAAGGATGCATAACTTGGGTTTGAAATTTCAAGTTAAAAGAGAAGCATATTTCAGTGAAGGGAGAATCTTTTTTGATGAGAAAATCTTTCAAGTAAAAAAATTCAGCTAACAGTGCTCATGTTCACCCTACTGAAGTTTTTCTAGCTCTGACTTGAGAAGTTTGTCAGCCACAAATCACTGGAGGTTGGGAAAAATATTGGGGTTTGTATAGAATTTAGTGTCTTTCTTCTGCAGACTGAAGAAGCAACCACCCTAAGAGACAAAATGCTGGACTAGGCAAGCATTTGCTCCAATGCTGTAACAAAACTTTGTCTCTTTTTCTGATACTGAAGTTCTTTAGAGTTTATATTCAGGAATAATAAAGCTAATGGGGCAGACCTCAAACCATTTATGATATCAAGCTGATAATTGTAGTAGACTTTATAATGCAAACTGCATGTAATACCCATAATGGATATTACAATAGTTCAGTAAGCCCCATAACATTAACTTTCAATGGCTAGCTGGTGAAGACACACAGCATGCTTCATTATTGCATTAAATCCTTCGAACGAGCATATTTTTAAGCATATTAACTTGGACAGAGAAAGCTAAAGTATTTTGATTCAGACTTTTATTTCATTAGAAAGAGAGAGCCAGAGCAAACTCTTCTTCTACATATAATTGCAGAGGACCTTGTGAGTCTTTGCCATGTCACCACAGAAAAAGAAAGGAAAAATGAAGGACATGCACTCCTTAAAGAAACTCAATCATCCCATTAGGACCTGAGTGAGAGGTTCTTGGACTGAAGCAATAGGGAGAAATTGCACAAAACCCTTAAGTGTCCACAACCATGAACTAAGGGAACAAGATTCCAAAACTGCAAGAAGTGGTCAGGAAAAGTCAAAGATTTACCCTTCATACATACAGATCTACACTCATCATTGTGGTCTTTGAGACTCTTTTCAAGCATAGCAGAAATGTAATTATGTATTAGAGTTGTGTCTTCACTTCTTTGTTCAATTGTTTACAGCACACGGAACATACTATGAATTCTGAAGTACATTCTTTAATTAGGTACAGTAAACTATCACTAATACAGAATATTAAGGATACAGTTCTATAGTGTAGGTAAGTTTATTTTTTATGCCAAGCATGCATTTTCTTTTCTGCATTTTATCCCATCATCTCTACCCACTTCTAATTCTATAACTAGCTCTTCACTCAGTTTTAAAGCTTGCTTTGAAACAGAGGTATCTTCTGTAGCCTTTTGCTTGGGAAAGCCTTTGCCCAAACTTTTAAAAGTTAATTTAGTCTTTCCACATAAGTCAGTGTACATCTAGCCTCCAAATAACTTTTACTGCTCTTCTTCTTTCTTTCTTGCCATTTTTTCTAGTTGTAGGATGCCAGAACGGAATGTGGTATTTCAGGTGCAGTCACCAGTGCTAGCAGGGAGGAAAAGTACCATCTTCCTCCTTTGCTGGCAGAATGTGCGACCCCACAAAAAAATCACCTCTCCTTTGTTCCTCCCACCCACTTCTAAGTATACATTCCTTTCAAAACACCTCAGATGTAGTAACTTAGAAAGATGCACAGACTTGAGATAAAACAGAGGAAGAGTTCAGCGGAGGAGGACTATATAGACCAGCATGTGTCATGGTGGTCAAAAGCAGGTAACAAAGGATCATTGATCATGGATGAAAAGAAGCAGAGAACTGATTCACCAGGCTTTTTAATCTTGTGTGTTCACTCGTAACTTAGTGGAGGCAAATCCTTAACCAGGAAGTGAGGCTGCATTTTACATCTGCTTTGTCAGATCGTAAACAACAGCACAATGTGTAAGACAGTGGAGAATCAAACCCCATATGTTCTCAAATCTGCTGAGTCTTTTATGTGCCTTCTTTTTTAGATGGAGAATTCATCAAATTCAACTCACCCTTACAAAGACTTTCAGTTTAAGCAGATGAACATGTTTCCATGACAAAGTCTTTACATGGAAATGCTCCCACCTTGCAGTCCTCTGTGGTTAGAGTTTTGGCAGCCCCATGCGTGGTGAAGCCGTCCCTCTTACCCACCAGGGAAGCAGGGCAAACTGGGAAACACCCTTGGCACCGTGAGTGGCTGTGAAACCTCAGCACAGCACAGGCTGCAGAGTGAGGAATGAGTGGGAATGCCGTCTGAGGTGTGAGGAACACATTGGCCCAGATTCCCTGCAGATCTGGGTTTCTGCTTTTCAGAGCCAGGAGGGAAAGCAATGTGTTTCAGCTCTCCCTTCCTTCCCCCACTGCAGCTAGGCGACTGCCCTAACCTAAGCCATCTTCTAAAAGCCCCCTAGAAACCATGTGCAGATGTGAGCTGGAACCCAGCAGCTCAATCCAACCAGGTGCCTTCCTCACACACTGTAACTAAAACAAAATTGCAAGTTGTCCCAAAAAACAGGATTTTGAGTTCAGTATCTGCTGAGAGTGACTGTGTGCAGCAAGGCAGGTCACCATGACACAGAGCAACACTAATCCAATAGATTATCTGCTCTGCCAACTTCTCAGCATTGCCATCAGACTTCTAGATTGCTGTTCCTTGAAAGGGCATCCCAAGTGGACACAAACAAAATACAAGCTTGCCAGCTGAAGGCTGCTCATATAAACCACACAGCAGTGAGAATCAGAGGAATAAGGAGTAATCGGAAGGGCAAGTCCTTTTGGTCTTCGAAAAGGACTAAAATCAGGCTTGTTTTGCAACTGGAAGAGTTTTACTGGCTGTAGTGATTTATTCTAGAGTAGCAGTTACATGAAACTTAGCCTAGGTCATAGAACTAAATTTCACATTCTTAAAATGAAAATAATGGAGGAAATTACCATTTTAAAATTCATACAACAATTTATCAAAGGTAGCTTGAAAATAAAAGACATGCATCATTCCTGAGCAAGGAAGAAATAAAAGTCGGATTGAAAGTTTAGGCTGACTTGTTTAAGCATATAAAATTTTCAGTTATATTGTGATGAACTTGTAAGTCATTATTCAATTTGGCTCCTGTTGCTGATACTCCACATGTCAGAACACGCAGAGCTGGAGTACAGACAGAGGGATGCTTACACAGTGACAACACCTGGAATACAGCAGGTTCTCTTCACAAGTCTTTTTTCCTAGTGTATTCTTGACCCCGGCTCTGGTAGCCGGCTTTGCTGGAGGAAGTCATCATTTCCTTCTCACTTGGGTAATGAGTTTTAACAATAAACCATTACCAGAAAGCAGGGAAAGCAGGTAAAGGGTCTGTCTCCACAGTCTCACCAGTTTGCAGTGTTGTTTATGTTCAGGTGGGCGTGCTTTGTCTCCTATTGCCACTCCAATCTCCACCTAAGGCATACAGGAGTCCCCAGAATTTACAAAAGTGCATTATTATAGGTACCCAGTTAATATATTTTTAAACACATTCCCCCCCTTCAGAAAAAGTTACTTTTAGATAATTTTTTTCTGTCAGTACTGGGAAAGTTTAATATGTTTCCATGGTATTAAAATCAACATTCCTTGTAATGGACTAACTTTTGGTATTTCAATGTAAAAATGGATAGCATACAAGAAAATGCAAATGTGGTTTTATCTGGTATAGTGATTTAGGGTTGCATGATTTCCACGTAGATTATCATAGGATTTATCCTGCATTCATCATATAGACAATGGAAAAACAAAACAGACCAGCAAATCATTTGGATGGTGTGTTTTTGTGTCTGGAACAAAGTGCTAAGTTAAAAAAAATAAGTTACTTAAAAATTGTCTTCTGCATTGCTTCAATATATATAAAAGTTACAAACTATCACATAATTTTATGTTCACCTAAAAAGAAAAGCAGAACATAAATGTTTATGGGTGTGAGCCTGTGAATGCTGAATAAAACATTCAAACAAGGATTCAAGGCAGCATTTGGTTGCCTAAGTATTTTTATGGCACCATTTTAAGAATTCCAATGGTGTTTCTTCAAATGAAGCCGAATCCCGAGGGAAACAGAAGGTGTCCTTTGGGGGACCTGCTGGATCTCTCCATGTGAGGAAGCAGATGGAACTTTCAGCTTGTTCTTCCACTTCTGTGGGAAGATATTTTTGGTAAAAGAAAAGAATTCTGATCTCTGTGCTATTGCTCACTTGGTGTATAGTCTTTAGCACATCATAAATACCCTTCCAAGGCCACTTCCTATAAAGTACTGAGTATCTTCATGCAATATTGAGACAACATAGAAACATTTCACAGAAGAAATATAAATTTCCCTGCCAGTAAAGTAGAAATATTTTTAAAAGATGATAGCTATTGCATGGAGTCCTACTTCACACTATTCCAACTCCTTGGACATCAGCTGGAGTCAAGCCATTCAGAATCTCATGAAAGGCATCCAGAATTTTTTAGTATCTGACCAAGGGTCTTTATGACGATTATTTAGGATGGGATTCACCTCAACTAACGGCATTGAATTTCAGTGTCTAAAATAATCTTCCAGATTTTCCTAAGGACAGTGGAGTGACATGAGCACCTACAAATGCCACTTTATTCCTTACTAAGGTGAGGGCCCTAAAAGGAGTATAGCAACTCCAAAAATGTCAAGCAGTATAGTTATCACAGGTTGTCCCTATGATTTTCTGTATCTCTTTAGGTAGGTGCCACATTTTCACTTTAAGGGAGCTGAAATACTGGAATACTGAATTTCAAAAGCAGAGCATCACATGAAGCAAGCTTTAATCTTTGGGAGAAGGATGGTAAAAAAGTTTCCTTCATGATTCAAGATGACCAGCAAGTCATCCTGCCTCAGCCTGGAGCAGCAGAACCACCAAGTAACTGAAGCATTGCCCCAAATCCCCCTCCGTGACCCTTAATGTGAGCTTCTTGGTCAACCCATAGGAATATCAGCAACAGGAACAGTTTGCTTATAGTAAATTCTCTTACAGTTTGAGTCCTTTAGCCAAGACAATATATTTTTCAAATATTGTATTTTAATTCAGTCAGAAATTTTGCATAAACTTTATGCAAAAAACTACGAGATTAAATTCTAGGGGCTGTGCAATGCAAATTCACAAGTCAATCAATTGTTAATAGCCAAAACTGACCTGAAAATACATCAGGGATTTTTTTCTTCATTTTCCTAGAACAGATTACAAATATGTCCAGGAAATCCACTCAGTGTAAGTACATGTACCAGGAAAGACTATTTCCTTTTTGGAGCATGCCTCTAAGAAAAGTTATTTTATTTAAACAAGAAGAGAGCTGATTAACAAGTGTTTTTCCTCTTGCAAGCTTAAGCAGGTTCAGCAGGTGCAATTTACTACTGGAATAATAGGAAACAATAGGAAAATATTTATTTATTATTTGCATTACTGCAGCACATACAAGCACCTGTCAGGGGGCACTCCACAAACATGGAAGAAAAAAAGATGTTCCCTGCCTGAAGAGCTAACCTGATGTGCAGGGTGAGAGGCACAAATCCACCTAAGCAGTCACAAAAAGCCAAGGAGCTACTAGGATATCTTGGTCAGCATGAGGAGCAGATCAGTGCAATTGCTCTTAATTCTATTATTCCATAAATAATGACATTGTATCTAAACATTTTATAAAAAGTGGTTATGAGTATGCTCAACAAGTATTTTTTGCTACAATTTGTCTCGGATTTTTTGTTAGTATTTTCAGTTACCTATTTTTCTTTTTGGGAACTACCTCTAACTGGTCACTGAATTTCACTGTTGGCTAGTAAGTCAATCTCAATGATTTTTTTCCTTTGATTTTTTCAAAGAATTTTAATAGATTAAGAGAACATGTCTTTCTCTTACAAAATGTGAAATATCTTTACCTTCACACTTTTCTAAGCATTATACTAGGCATGTGTATCTGGAATGCAAATACCTTTAACAAACTAAAAAACCCCTGTAGTGTAGTGCCACTGTTTTACTAACTCCACATCAAAGTTGTAACTTCCAAAACTTCTGGAACTGCTTGTGAATCCAAGATCTCATGTGTCCACTATTACTTCATCCACTCCATATTTCCTTTTCTTCATTATCTCCATGTAAACAGCATGTAGGTCTATCAGCTGGGCAGCCCCTGTCTGCCACCTTGACCCTAGACTTTTCTGCACCATACCACTGTCAGGCCAGAGATGGGAGAACAATCCTACAGAAATTAGTTATTCTCCAGATTTGGGGCTGATTTTCTCAAGACTTCATACTGGATTTATTTGTTCATTTCTCTCATGGCTTTTGACAGCTGTAAAATTTCTGCTGTTTTTTTTTAAAAAAGAACCTGATCAGGAAAGCAGAAGGGACATAACTCTGACATACAAGGAGAAGAAAATCTTGTGTAAACAGTCATCAGAAAGGTAAAGAAAGCTGAGAGGAGTCACAGACCCAAAGAGCTTGGAATCACATTACTGAAACTGTGGCTATTTGAATATATTGGTATGTCTTTTGCGTTAATTGAATGTTATTTATCTCAATCACTTCACAGGGACCAGTGGCCCTATACAGCCCTCAGGATAGTTCTAATCATTCATCTCTCCCTCAAATACCCACTCTGTGGGGTAGCCCCAGAGACTTACTCACCTACAGAACAGCATTTGTACCACACGGGTTGTTCAGCCATGCCCGGTCAGTTCTGGGGTGGCCACAGCGACAGAAACAGGTAAATATTTTACATGTAGAGTGGTATTTAGGTTTTTTCCTCGCCATAATAAAGTTTATACCTCAAGCTGTCAATTTGCAGCTTTCTTTTCTTTTAAAATTATTATTAATTTTAGGATCTCTAAAGATTCTAGTAGGTTTTGGGAGGGTTTGCTTTAGTTTTGGAGCTTGTTCGGTGTATTTTGTCGCTGGTGCTGCTCCTTCCGCCCTCGAAACGGTTTCCCTGGACAGACAGGCCGGGTCAGCGGCCGCCTCCGCCCCCGTCTCCAAGCCCAGTACNCCGGACGGCGGTTGGTTTCTCCTGTCAGCGGAGGCAGGGCCAGGCGCGGTGAGGGTGGGCGCGGAGTTGGTGGCGGGGCTGGGGTCTGTCGGCGATTCGCTCCGGCGGAGTTTGCTCCGGACGCGGGAGGTGAGGGACCAGGGACGGGACCGGGCTTGGCTCCGCTCCGTGGGTGGGTTTTGCCGGCGGGAGCTTGCAGCGGTCGCGGAGGGGAGAACCCTGGGGCGAGGGCGGCGGGTGGGGAGCGGCGGGGTGGAACCCTTTCTCCTCCTCCGGGTGGGGGGGGCGCCCGCCGGGGGGG
>VYZX01017295.1:109538-122428 GCA_013401335.1 Brachypteracias leptosomus | reverse complement strand
GCCCCCGAGCTACCCTGGGGCCGGGGCCGCCCGGGCGAGCCACGTGTCGGGGCAAGGCGCGGAGCCGGGGCTGGCGGCGGTGTGTCAGGAGCCCTCTCTCCTTCTTCCCCCGCCGCAGGTCCTGCCGCGGGAAGCGGAGCGGAGCCAGCGCCGGAGGAGAAGCCCCTGCCTCCAGAGAAGGGGCTGCCCGGAGCGGGCAGCGCCGGCGGGGTGTCAGGCCCCCTCTCCCCTTCTCCCCCCGCCGCAGGTCCTGCCGCGGGAAGCGGAGCGGAGCCAGCGCCGGAGGAGAAGCCCCTGCCTCCAGAGAAGGGGCTGCCCGGAGCGGGCAGCGCCCCGGCGGCAGCCGCCGTCCNCCTGCCCGACCTCAGCGCCCTCAATCTCAGCGGCAACCACCTGCGGGCCGTGGAGGCCGGCGCCCTCGCCGACCTGCCCGCCCTGCGGCAGCTGGACCTCAGCGGCAACCCCCTGGTGTCCCTCAGCCCGCAGGCCTTCGGGGAGGGCGGCAGCCCGCTGGAGGAGCTGGCCCTCCGCGGAGCCCTGCGCGATCAGGGCGTCCTCCTCAGCGTGGCCACCATGCTGCAGTCTGGGACCCTGCGCAACCTCAGCCGCCTGGAGCTGGCAGACAACGGGCTGCTGCTGCTGCCCACAGGCATGGTCACAACCCTGCTGGCCCTGCGGCATCTGGACCTCGGCAACAGTTCCCTGGTGGGCCTGCAAAACATCTCCTTCCAAGGGCTGGGCCAGCTGCAGAGCCTCAACCTCAGCGACAGCTCCCAGGGCATTCTGAGGAATGGCACCCTGGCCCAGTTACGCAGCCTGCCCGCCCTCTGGCCTGTCGGCCTGGGCCGCAACACCTGGATCTGCAACTGCACCATTGAGGATCTGGTGGCCTGGCTCAAGGAGAGCGACCAGATGGAGGGCAAAGAAGCCCTGACCTGCACCTACCCCGACAAGATGTTGGGTAAAGCCTTGCTGAAGGTCAACAGCTCGGACCTGAACTGCTCCGAGCCCATAGACCTGCCCTCCCAGCTACAGACTTCGTACGTTTTCCTAGGGATAGTGTTGGCCCTCATTGGGGCCATTTTCCTCCTCGTTTTGTACTTGAACCGAAAAGGAATCAAAAAGTGGATGCACAACATCAGAGATGCCTGTAGAGATCACATGGAAGGCTACCACTACAGATACGAGATCAATGCAGACCCCAGGTTAACAAACCTCAGCTCCAACTCAGATGTCTGACGAAGCGCCGTGGACATGGGACAGCGCACAGTAGCTATGCATGAAAAGTAGACTTATGCTTTACCCTTGTGCTTGCTTCCCTCTCTCCAGAGAAATCTCAGACATGCTTGTAACTTGAGGGGGATATGCTTCCCTGTGATGTCAAGTTCATTTTTGTTTTGAGATGCTGGACACCTGCGCATGGCGTTGGGCTGTATGTAGGAAACAAGCTGCTACTTCTTTTCCTCCTTAACTGTCTGTACTTGTAAGAAATTTTTTTCAAGATCTCAAAAGAAAAATACTATTCTCTCTGATGCTCCAAAGCCACCAGAGTTTATAAAAAATTTACCAATGCAGACACCATTCAACAAAAGCTGCCTCAACTTTTTGGGAAAAAAAATGTTATGTTCTTCTGTGTCAGTTTTGATCTTGTATATCCAAATTGTGATGATGATTCCATTTCATAGACTACCTTGAGATTTAAAAAAGCAAAGAAACTCCTTTTAACAGCTCCTCTGTTGCAAAGAAGAAAATTGGATAGTGAGCATGCACAAATCCTTTATAGTTTTACATGTTAGGAAACTTACAACCTCAGTAAGTCTCTTACTATTTTGTAAAGTTGTTTTTGATTGCAGTTTACATGAAAAGAGAGGGGTTTTATACAAACTGCGTCTAAACTTCATCTGAACTGTTAAATTCAATAAACAGTCTTACAAGAACTGTTGTGTTGAAGTTTGCTGTTCCCTGAGAAATGTCTGGACATCCAAGAATTGTTGATAGCTTTGTAATCTCTGAAGTAATAGCCCTGCAGTAGTAATCTGAATAAAATTTTATACAAATGTGTATCTTAGAGACATAAATGCTGGAAAATTTTGTGAAATATGCTTGGGGAATTACACCAATCCACATTGAAAGCAGTTTCACTTGGCACAAAACCCCCAGTCTGCTCTCTCAAAACAGCTGCAAAACGCCGAGACAGATGCTAGGGTCTGTGCTGGGAAGGTACAAACTGATAGAACTTTCATAAGGCATTCTCTACCAAATTAAAAAAAAAAAAAGCAGCAAATTAAATTGTGGAGTTCGTAAGCTAAAGAAAACTTTATCTGAATGGAATTATAAAAGAAACATGCTTTTGTGTCCTGAACTAAATTAAATACAGCTGAATCGTGTAGTCGGTGAGCTTCAGGCTTGTAAATCAGTGCAGCACTTACTAAATTAAGTGCTTCCTCTCTCATTTTAAGTTATTTGTACTCTGCAGTGAACTCCATCAAGTAACTTGATGGAACTTTACATGTATCTTAAAGCTTTTAACAGATGCACTTCAGTATTGTATGCTACTCATGCTTATTACTTGCTTGGGAATGCATTTACCTGTAAATAGATAAAGCATGCGAAGAAAAACTTCAAAAATGCATCATTTAATATGCAACTGTGATGACATATGAAGAGGTTAGCAAGAACCTTTCAGTGGCCACCGATAATTAATGCACTTTTTCTAATCTATTTATAGATTCTTAATGAAAAAATACACCAGCTGTAGAAGTGTGATGTGAATCGGTGTCTATCTGTGGAGCTTTTCCCATGGTCGCTGTTACTTGAAGCTCTTGAGCATCCTAAAATGTTATGAATTACTGGCTAATTCCCTTTGCTTTCAAAAGTGACAGTTTTCTCATAGATAATATGCCTTTGGTAAGAGCTCATAAATATAAAATAGTCCTTAAAGTATCAGAAGAAAAATAATCTATTTTGGGCATCACTATTATTCAGATGCTTTCTTCTTTCCTTACAACTTCACAGAGCAAGTAGCACAAGTTGTTTCAGGCTAATTTTCTATTGCTTTAAGTTGGCTTTATTTAATAGCAGTGCTATTTTTTTGAGTAGTTTTGTACATTTCCCCTCAAAAGAAAGAAAATAATATTAAGTAAAATTAATATTTTGATAAATCAGTGTGTTTTACAGTTAATGTAAGTTAAGTGATAGCCTATCTCTCCTGCTGTAATTTAAATGTATGAGCAATATCTGGCTAACAGCATATGAATTAAGTTTGTGGATTCTTAAAAAGCAGACTGCTGGTCTGAATGTTAGCTGCCCATATTTTAAGAACAGTGTAACAAAACCCCAGTGTGAATAACTCTTACTGTGCAACTATGCAAACCATTCATTCTTGGTAGGCATAAGATAGTTTATGTAAGAAACTAGAATTTACAACAGCTATGCAGTCTGCTTTGTCGTGTTGGTCATTTCAGAGGTTATCAACTTACACTTATTTGTGCAGTGCCAAGAGGAGTAGAGCGTCACCCTTGCTTGAGATGCTCCTGTAATATAATAGATAAAATATGTACAAACCAAGCCATTTCTTGGGCAATTTCTTGGGTTTTGTTAATAGATACTTTAAAGTAACTACAGTAAAAGCCAATTATCAGTGATGTGTTAATGTAACAGCCATGCATTTATAGAGCTGCTGTGTAAGGATAGGTGATGTCTTTATTCGCAGTCTCTCATCAATGGACTGAGTATTTGTGTAGTGAGCAAGTGCAACTGTTATACTACACCTATTATTATAAAGATTATTATTATTTTTGTATCATGGAAAGTAAATGTAATAGAATTCTATTAGAGACCTGATGATGGCTACTTTAAAATGATTTTTGCTATTTGCTTACATGTGTATTTATTAGGATGTAACAGTCAGCATGTGTCAGTACTGTGTTGGATAATGTTCTTCTGCAGTGTTTGACCAACAGTGAATGCTTTGGTGTTTTGTACAACGCATTATTTGATCTTAAATCCCCTTCCATAAACAGTGCTTGAAATTTGTTTTCCTTTCCTTTTACAAAATAGTTAACAGTGGTACTCAGAAGACATTTTTAAAATAGTTCCAAAAGTGCTTCACAACTTGGTTAAAAACTATACATTTAAAATAACGTTAATTTAAGGGTTCTTCTGAAGCACATTTTATAATCTTACTCTGCTTTGACACCTGAAATTCCAATTGACTACTATTTCCAGCGCAGCTTAATTAGCAAGGCTGTTTTATTCATTCGTTCTTCAATAAAAGCAGTACTAAACGCTTCTAAAATGTGTTTTGTATACATAAACCACCAAAGTTTGGCATAACACGGTTGTTGCTGATGTTTCATAGAAAACATCTGAAGTAGTGGGCAATCAAATCTTCAGGGAAGGCTGCGCAACTCAGAAGCAGAAAGGATAGTTTGTCCAAGGTTCAACTGCTTTCTTAAAGCTAATTTTAGTTGTAATAAGCTTATCATTTTCTTAGAAGAATACAACAAGGAGTTGGCGTAATTTTAATACATTTTCCTAAAGCACTTTGGATAAACTGTTTCCAGGTAAGGAACAAAATTCCCCAAGTCTTTCTTTATCCAAAGTAGCTTTGTATTAGGTAATCCAACTTTTTAAAAATTATATTTTAACAAGCCGTAGTATTGCCAGTAATTTTGGCATCCAAAAGGTTATTTGAAGTTGTGCACAACTGCTTTAAATCTTTTCATTTAGAGTAATTTACCTTTTAAGCACTGGTGACAATCCCCAGTGACATACCAACTAGCGAAGCAGTCTGTTCAGGCCCATATTCAGCTGTTTACTGAGATGTCACTGAAGACAGGCATGGCAAAAATATTCAAAATATGACTGCGCTAGGATCCCAACTCTCATTATTCTACCAGCATTTTCCCTGTGGTATACTCTGCTCTTTATGCATCTGCATAATTTCTTCTTCACTTCATTTTCTCAAGGAATCCATTAAAAGGAGTATCATGACTCTGCACAGGTAGAGAAATCAGGTCTGACTGCACCTATATTTTGAGGTTTAGAGTCTTTGTTTCCCTTTAAGCCTTAATGTGAAAAAGAGCCTTTGTCAAAGTCAACAGAATGAAAATTTGATACACACTTTTTCTTTCTCTTTAGCAGCTGAATGTTCAAGAAGAACCATTCATTCTCAGCATATGATGAAGGAAAATAGCATTTGGTAAGAAAAACCTTTTGGTTTCAAGCTTCCAAATGACATGTATATTCCATGAGAGGAGGTTGAAGGGAGAAGCTTATAAAGGAAACTGAGATACCCCCTTCGCAGTGGGTCAGCAGTGGAATTCACAGCACTAGCAATAGGAACAATTGCTGATTGAGTCTGTTATGTTCTGGTTGTGGCTTATGGGTACAGCTCTAATTTCTTCTTGATGCTATAAATAGAAACATTGTGCTAACAAGTGGAGTCACGTCCTATAATATTTGTAATGCAGGTGTTTCCACTGTGAGATTTTTGTGGGATATAATAGAATTGAATTTAATTCAGTGTCTGCTGATTTAGTAATGACTAGATCAGGCCCATAATTTAATGCTCCTTTTTTCGCAAATGTGCTGCATACGAGTTGCAAAGACCTTGGCTTGAAATCAAACAGTGAAAGCCCACTAAGGAAGAGAGAAAGCAGTCTGTTTGGGGAGTGTAACTTTTATTAGATTTTCCACAATGTTTGGGAAAGAGATATAAACCATGTGGGAGCCGAGGGTCCTTTGCTGATACAGAAGTTAAGTGTACTCTGCTAGCTTCTGGAGACAATCTAGCAGTAGCAAAAAAGTGGTGCTTCATACCAGTACAATAAACACAACAGCACTCCTCTCCCACCTTGGAAAAAAAAAAAAATCCACCAAGCTTTTAGAAGAATACAGCTTTGCAGTATAAGTATGTCCTTAAAAAGGGTTTTTGCTTTCTCAACAGTGTTACAATTTATGTGTTATCACATCCTTGGAAAACCTTGCTATGCCAGAAGTCATCTGTCGCGTAGGCAAAGCTTCAAATCAGGCCTTGCATTCCCAGTGTTACCCTAAATAGAAAGAGGGAACTATTAAGAAAATTAAAATGGTACTTTACACAGTGTATTCATGTTGCAGTTAATAATTTAACACTTGCAATTATTTATTTTTTCAAAGTATTCACTCAGTAGCTTTTCCTTTCTGATGATAGACTTACAGAATAACAGACTTGTGTTTTCTAGTAATTATGCATGAAAGCTTCTGAATAAATTAGCAATGTTTGAGTACATACAGTGATGAAAATGTTATAAATCTCGTGTTCTAGAATTTCACTATTCTACGAATTTTGGATGTGCAAGAAACTGCTGTAACTTTTTCAGATTGAAGTTTTGTTTCTTAATTAAAAACTATTCTTGAAGAGAAACACAATAAAATATTTACTAGATTGCTTTAAAGTGTTATATGTTCACCCTGCTGATTTCATTCCTGTAAATCCATACAGATAGTGAGGTCTTTGCTAAAGGTGTAGTTTGTATTCTTTGTAGCCCAAACTGATGGTTCTGCTGTGAATTTGCATGACAGAATAGTGAAAAAGCAACTTCCATCTAGTTAGCCTGATTCACTTTGTTAGCAAGAAATTTGGTCAGCGAATGTAAGAAATTGTGTTTTAAGTGTTCCTGTTATTTTGGACACAACTTGATAGTTTTTGGGTTTTTAATATATGCAATATTGATTTTCAAGTTAGGTGCTGATTCTAAAATTAACAGTAGTGGATTTTCAGCTTTTTAATGACCAGATCAAGCTGTATGTTTTAAAGTTTTCAAATATGAAATAATGAATAATCAATATAATGAATAATCAATAATGAATTGATATAATGAAGTAGAGGCACTTTTACTACTGATGGTGTGAATTTTCAGACTGTGAAGGAACTATTAAAGAAAAGTACTGCTGAAACAGAATGAAGGATGAACTCCGGAAAAAAAAAAAAAAAAAGACCATTCTGATGGCAAACTCTTTTACAACTTTTTAAATGCAAATATTTAGATTGGAAATTCAAAGGGAAGGATGCCATTTCATCTTCTCATTGATAGCTAGTGCAGACTGAAATTTTAATAGGAAGGAGTGATTTTTTGGGGGCTGTCCCAGGAGCATAGTTGATAACTTGGTTAATCTTCTGTCTAAGACGACATTCTTACAACATCTAACACAGTAGGATGTTTAGCTTTACATATGACAAATTGATCTGTCCTAGATTTTATCTTAGGACTGATCTATCTTAGTGTCTGTCCACAGTGTATTTCACATATTCTGTTTATTCTAGTAGAAATTTTATCTATAGCATAGCTCAGGGTAGCTTTACATGAAATCATGGGCGTCTATGCAATAAATAACTAATTTCTCAAATTGACATTATCAAATGTCAGATAGACATTTTAACAGAGTGTGGTGTGTACTTCATGCTGGAAATACAAAACCATCAATTAACAGTAATAAATGAACTGACACCACTTTGGGGCATTTGAGTAATTTAAGCCTGTTTTGAAGAAGGAAAAAGAAGTAGTTATTACATTGACATTTTTCTTCTTCTGGTACGTGTCTTCATTCATTCTCCATAACAGCTGATGAACAAGCAGTGACCAAATCCTGCAGATAATTACAGATTTGAATCTGTTTAAGTCAGTAGCTTTACCCCAGTGCTTTTTTGTTTCCCTGTTTTCAGGGGTGGGTGCTTTTGTGAGCCTGGAGGGGACTAAGGGAGAGTTCTTAAACATTGGAAGACAAGAGTTTTTATTTTGTGTGTACATATATGCATTTTACACACACAAATGCACACACATATATATATTTAATGTAAAACTAGGAGACTGAGGAGGATTAGAGTCCAAGGCACACCAGTCTCTCCTGTACATTCTGTTGGCTAGCTTACAAGCCTGTTTTTTCCCAAACATTGGAAAGGGGATATAAATGCCTAAATGGAGTAGCTATGCCTCTGAGAAGCACTTAAGACGCTTCATGTTGCTGCACATCCAGTGCAGCCATTAGCAGCAAGTTAACACAAATTGATGCTGAGTGGTCAAGATTTTCCAAAGTGGCCACAATTTGGGGTTTTGCTTTCAAAGTAGTTTGAAGTGGCTTCATTTTCAAAAGTTGTTGAACACCTTTTGGAAAATCACACTATTTTTCTTTTAAGGTGAATTGATCTAAAGGTGGAAAAAAGACAATTTTCAGTGTGAAAAGGCACATGTCTGGTATATACTTGAGAGACAATATAAATACTTGTAAGAGCTTTTGAAATTCCCGAGTCTTCGCTCGCTCTGTCATTTCTCAGATTCATTGAGATCTCTATAACACGATCTGTGCAGACTATCCTTCCTCTTCTCCAGCTCACTTATTTCATCATCCCTAATCCAGATGCCTTTTTTTCCATCACTTTTGTATTGTAACCAAGCTTGATTACTTCACATTGGTAAGCAAACGTAGAATTCCTATGAAAGAAGTCATGCATAAACTCAAATCTTGAATGTTTATCACTAAGCAGATTACTTAGTAAGGCTATATCTGTTCTTATGCTGTCATTCAGGTTTTCCCTTTTCCTGTTTGTCCCTTTCTGTTTAGTTTTCCAGCATACCAGAAAGCTTCTCTGATAGCCCAGAGAAACTCTCTGATTCTAATTTCCAGTAATGGAAAAGATCTCACTTTGAGATGGTAGTCTAGGAAAAAAATGGCAGAAGCAGTGCTCGAACATTTCTGACAGGGTAGTAAAATGTCACTGAAAATAGCTCTGCTAACATATTCTTCATTTGTCAGAAACGCTACATATGCAGGAAGAACTGGAATGCTGAATTTGTGATACTGAGATATATATATACACGTATAAGCACTGTTTAAAGAGACCAGGAGGTTTCTATTACAATAGCTCATGGTACCTCTGCTCCAATTTCTCCTCCCTGCAGCCCTGCACGCACTCCAATATGCTTGAAGAGGACTCAGGTGAGTTTAGGACATGCATTCAGCAGATTGTGGTTATTTGTTAGATTATTAATCATATGTGAAGGCCCTTATTTTTGGGTACATAAAGAAATACATTCTAGTACTTGTAATTTTTAACACAGAAACAAACTAGCTGGCACATGCCTGGTTTCATAACTTACCTGTAAATACAAAAAAAATGCTCTGCATTTGAATTTGTGAGGAACAGATGTCTTTCAGCAAGCTTGAGTGTAAATTCAGCAGGTTTTCCAATTCTGGAAATGATGACACTGAAATTTATTGCAAGCAGAGGAATGACTCGTTCTTCATCGTAGTTTTGCGGGCTATGCCTTTTCCACAAAGCAGTACAAGGTGTTTTATCTCTTAGGTTTCCAGGGAGACAGTCACAATCCAGTAGGGGTTACTGTTGTTCTTAATAAAGCTCTCTAGATTTTGTAGTTTTAGCAATTTTTCAGATCAAAATCACAGAGATAGCAGATAGGATTTGATAAATGACGCTGAGTAACGTGAATTGATGTGACCTATTTCAAACGCACACAGATGATGCTGTGGTGCACCAGCTTAGAGTAGATGGTACTGTTGTTTTCACCAGCTAAAATGGTACTGTTGTCTTCACTGGCAGAAGACTCAAAACTGAATATTAGTCACTGTAGAGAGCTATACAAACTGTCCTTACCATTTAGCAGTTGATATAGACTATAAGATATCCAAAAGGTTTTGGATAGAGATGTGAAGCACCACCTCCACCACAGCAATTCTAGATTTGTTCGTATACGAGTTGTGTAATAGCTCACAGGAAACTATGTCTCCTCTGTGGTTCAGAAAGAAAATTGGAGCATACAATTAAGCAAATTAAGAGGCGAAAATCTTATCTCTCATAGTTATTATAGTTATCGATGAGAATTCAAGAAATGTTGATCACAGAAATATATCGGCTTCATATATTTCTTCATTATTTTACTTTCAAGACTGTTACTGTACATTAGACACTTTGAACACAGAAATTTGCAGAGGCAGTGTTCAGTGCAAAGAGACCAGTGGATAGTAACAGAAATGCTACCAAGGACCCTAATTTTCCATTATTCTGCAATGTGAAGGGAAGAAATGGAAAAGGGAGGATCTTTGACAGAACAAATTGTTTAAGAAAGAAATGTGATAGAGCCAAAAATTTCCCATAATGAGAGTCCTTTTTGCCCTCACAGAAGAACAATGTGGCAGTGCTGAAGTGATGCTGAAGTAGAGGAAGGTATGGTTTCTTTTAGAAGTTTCAGTTATTTAGATCTATTCAGACTTTTGCTTTGTTAAAGCTATGGCTAATTCATGCATCAACATTTAATCTAGGTCACCAGAACATATCAATGCCAGAATGTGCTATACATTTTCTTCCCGTAATCTTTACACTGCACTTTGTGCCTTCCAGTAATGCATGAAGTGCTTGTTCTCTCCTACCTTCCCAGGGGAAATGTGTACATTGACTGAGGGACAGTTTATGCACCATCTTGCTTTATGTTTCTGAGAGAAGTCATAAGCAAGGTAAAACATCTTGTACTTAAAGCAGAAGGTTGATTAGCTGTGTGTTATTCCCTAATTCCTGGATGAACAAATTCCTTTGGAAAGCCTGCTCCATAAAGAAAATTTTTTTTCTCCTATGCAGAAAGCCTTTTGTCTGCTTCAGGAGAAAATGTTAGGTACATTCTTTTCTTTAGTCTTAAATTCTTTCCAAAGGAATATCATAGTCTTAAAATCTTCTTTTGCATTAGGAAGTAGAACATAAGCTGTGCATAAATTTGGGAGTATGATTAAATCCATAGGAAAATTATTGCTTAGAAACAGTGAAAATGTAATGAGTAAATATCCTACCAATTAAATAAGTTTTTAAACTACATGCCTGTAAATAAACTCCCTCCATAAGCATCCTGCTTATGGTTACACCATTGCAGACATCCCCGCTGCTCCTAGTAACGGGAACAACACTCCAAGCAGAAAACTCAGTGTTAAGATATAGTCAGCTCTCCTCTCCTCTCCTCTCCTCTCCTCTCCTCCTCTCCTCTGTTTCAGAAATGCAAANCAACAACACTCCAAGCAGAAAACTCAGTGTTAAGATATAGTCAGCTCTCCTCTCCTGCCAGATTCTTATCTCAGGGTGCAGAAGACAAGAAGTCTCTAACCTGAAACTCCCACTCAGCTACATCTCTGCCTCATTTCATTGGAGGTACAGTTGTATTGCACAAGGAGGGTTTATACCTGACTGTAATTTCACTTTATCGAGGCAGATGGTACTGCCGTAGCCTGTGTTACCTTGACTGAGCAGTGTCCCACCCTCCAGCTAGAAGGCCGTGAATTTCATCTTCTTACCATCTTGGGCACCCANTCCTGGATGCACAATTTTTGCACTTCAGGGTTGGTTTTATTGGCTTTTCTGCATCAGCCAAAATTGAGCATGTGCTGATCTGAGCTTTGCAGTTTAAGTGCACAGGGAATACAAGGTAAACTGGAGATGTGGACACAACGGTCATCTTGTGAATTTCCCTCACTGCCTTTAAAAGGCAAGAGGAAACATCCCATACTCTTTAGTTCTTCATATCTTTACTTCATAATGACTCAAACAAATAAAATTCACTTTATACTTTTTCGATTTGCATATGTGCATGCATATATATATACACATTTATATAATACATTTTAAAATTATACAATACTTACAGATTTTATATATATATGAAAACACATGTTCCCTACATAGAGGTGGAGCTGGGCATGTATTTCTTGCTGGAAACTAATATTTCAGTTTAATCTCATGTGCAGGCTTTTACAAATAACTCTCCTTAAAAGCTATTTATACTTTGATCACTTTTTTTTTTAGATAAAAGAAACAGAGTCTAATGTTTTAGAACTAATTGTTGCAGTAAAGTTTTGCAATAAACACTTTCAATAACAGGAATGATAGTGCAGGTTAGCATGGCAATTTTTAGCATCTATTAAGTCTTTTGAGTAACTTTAGAATTCATAACTTCTAAACCAGTCAGAAGCCTATCCTGGGTGAATGGTTTAGCACAAAATACTCCCTTGCCTTCACTTCATTTTTATTGCTTCTTCAGCACAAGGATGCTGCCAATACTTTAGCACTTTTTTTCCTCCTTAAACTCTGTGTAGCTCTGTCTCTGACAGTATGCCTTCAGAGAAAAAGAGCAAGGGACTGGGATATTGTTGAATTTTCTTGTCCAAACACCAATAGGATAATTACCAAGAGACAATATAATTTGACAACAGGTGAGTGGGTGTTTAAGTTTTGTGAGAGACCGTCAGTATATTTAGTGCATTGTTCAGGTGTCGTGTCCTGCTTCTGTAATGTGAAAGGGTCTCCATCTTCAAATGCAGTTGGGTAGTGAAAGCACCTCTGTGAAAGGTGACTTAAGACCCAGTGTTGCATTTGTCCTGGATTGCTGTCCTGGTTTGAGTCAAAACAGAACTAATTCTGTTCAGTGATTTTACTTTTCAGCCACATCTCTTCTAAGTAACTGCACTTTCTGAAGTTAACAGCATATATTTGCAGACAGCGTCTGCTTCTAGAGGTGCTAACGTTCAATGTTTATAGTTAATACCAAGTATTGGTGTGCAGAAATACTTGCTCCTGTGCCAACCAAAGTCACTGCTAAACCTTGTGTATCACATTGGGGGTGCAGTAAGAGGTCACACTTACAGGGAGGAGCAGACAGGACAGGTGACCCTGAACTGACCAACAAGATATTCCATCCCATATATGTCATGTTCAGTATCAAGTTGAGGGATCACGTGGGTCAAGCTCTTCCTCAATGGCTAGCATTCAAGGAGGACTCTCTCCGTTCTGCTTTTGATTCCAATCTCTGTGTTCCTGAAATCCGATTCCAGAACCCAGCTCCTGAATACAGTTC